>JAECWR010000034.1:6652500-7172500 GCA_018150935.1 Drosophila pruinosa | reverse complement strand
CGGCATAGATTTCAATGATTAAATAAAACCAATCATTACTTTCAGTTCGTTCCAGACTTCAGTGAATGCTTTATAACCATCTCTACATTTTTATAGATTGTGTAGTTAGAATGCGGGAATAATAAGTTAAGGAACATGTTTTATGTCCCAATGAATAAAAGGGAAATTGATTGGAAAGTGAAATCACTGAAAGAATTTTATGGTTAGCAGATAAATTGGGTAGGCCGTTTACACCATCAATATGAATTTCGAAAGATCTTGAATAATTGATAAGATGCCTACATATATCCTGTGCTGTTCATTGTCCTTAATTTGCCTCAACTGCTAGCCTGTTGCTTGTGCCTTCTCATAGCGCATATAGCCGAATAACCCATTCAAGCGGCTGGCAGGAACGGAGAAAGAGTATCATAATTCATAAATAAAGTGTGACTAATGCCAGTGGCGACGCCAGCGACAGCAACAATAAGAACAACAACAAACAACAAATAAGTGCGGCAATGAGGAGGACAATAATAATGGCAAGGAACAACGAGGACGACGACAACATTTCAGAAAGTGTAACTGGAATCCATTAAACAATAAAATTTATTTATTATTTATTATGATTACACTTTGGCATTGTTTTTGTGTGTGTGCACGAGTGTGTTCGAGTGCCAGGGCGGGCCACGATTTAAGTGGTAATTACACTGAGCCGCTTTTGGCCACGCCCTGCTCATATGACGAACGAACGCCATGCCGCCTCCCCCGAAAACCAAATGGAAATCATAAACATGAAGAGCTAAAAGCGGCCTGGCAAATGAGCCCGAACCGAGCAAACGACAAGGCAAAGGAGCAGTGGAGAAGGGGTTGGGGTCGAGGGATAGGCAGATCATAAGCAAGTAAAGTGCTCCGGTTCCGTCTGGACAGTTGGCTCAGGCGTAACAAATGCAATAAATGCGAAGAAAAGGACGACGTACAAAAGTAGGCAACAAATGGCGACGACAACTCGAGATGAAGACTAGCAATAGAGGGGTTCGTGCTGGGGGTGGGGGCGCTGACGGAGGATAATAATAATTCGTAAATTGATTGTGTTTAGTGAAGTTTGAATAAATTCACTCAAACGGCCAGCAGCAACTACGTAGCACGAGCAAGAGTCGATGGCAGTTGCCGAGAGGCAGCAGGATAATCCACTAAAATTTACAACAAACGGAAACAGCAACAGGAAAGCAACAATAAATGCCCAGCAAGCAAGCAAGATGGTGAAGGAGTAGAGAGACGAAAAGAAAACGTAGCAAAATGTAGCAAATAAAAATACATTTTTCTGGCAAACTCCAACCGAACATACAGCAAAAGACGAACAGACGGACCGACAGACAGCTGGGGAAAAGCCAAGGCACAGCCAGCGAACATATGCGCGTTGATGAGTTACGATCCAGGAGGGAGGAGATGTAGATGTAGAGAGCAAGGAGTCAGCGCGGAAACGCAAGGATAACGTGCGAGCGAAGGCGGGGCGCTTATAAATGAAATAAAAATGGAAAGCAAAGCAAAACTTATGACTGTCAGCAGATAAAGCAAAAGCTACCAGCCAAGGAGGTAGAACAGAGGCAAAGGGATCCGCATGAAAGGACGACAGCACGATGATGCTGTGGCATTTTTTTCTACTGCTGCTGCTGCCACTGTGCGCAGACTATCAAAGTGAAATGCTAAAGCAGCCAAAAATCCACGAAATAATGGCAACATAACATGAAACAACTGTGACAACAACACACCCAGGCGGGAGAAAGAAAAGAGTGGTGCGAGCGTGGAGCCGGAGCTATACGAGCAGCTGAAGCTGTAGATATAGCTGAGGCAGGAGCTGGAGCCATGCAAGTGATAGCAAAATCCATGCTGCCATACACGGTGTTGCCATTGCCATTTGGTGTCATTTGGCATCATCATCAATATGGCTAAAAGGACAATGCGTTAAATGCGCTCACACATCCTCGCAGAGCTGTACGCTGAGGCACTCAGTAGCCCCCTCACCCGCCTAACGCCACTTGCAGCTTGTGAGTCTCTGACAGTTGGGCAGTGAGTGCGCATATTTGAGAGTCCCCCCTCCACTAGCTATCGGCCTTTGTAAGCCTGCTACAATTGCCCGCACTACAAGAGACCAACAGTCACACTCAGACGCACACACACACAATCGCACTGAGCTCACAGCTCACTGAAACTCCATTAAAGGACTTTACGCTGCACGTTTTCTCATTGTTCCCACAATAATTTGGAGCCTATTCTGTGATTTGCGATAAAGAAAAACGCCAGCTCAGCCTTGGGCCTTATAAACTTCACAATTGATTTTGATTTATGTGGAGTAAACACTCGCGAGACTTGCTTAAACGGCTAATTCCACATAAAAAGTGTGGCAAAAGCAACAAAAATTAATCATTGCGCACATAAGTATGCAGCACTCTTTGATTTATGCCACAAACTTAGCCAAGACGCAAGTCGTATTAAAAGCATTGCATACTTTTAGCTGCTGCTGCGTTTTGAATACGTACGCGCATCGAAGACACAAACCACCCACTGCCGCTCGCCCAACGCTCAGCACGACATCGACAGCCCATAAATATGCATTGTGTCACATTAGATGTGCGGGTGTGAGGGTGTGTGTGTGAGTGTGTGTGTGTAGCAACATGTCACTGGAGGTTAATAGATTTTCCTTAGCAAAAGCACTTGCAAACTGCATGTCATAGTGTCAGAGCACAAAACGTAAATAAACGAGGAGAACCGTGGGCTCTCTGTCTCCCTGTGTGTACAGGCCAGGACAATGCCGCCTCGAGTCCTGCAGGTCTGACGACCAAAACGCTAGACAGTCGCTTCCGGCACGGCCTAGCACATTGATAAAGTTCACTTTAGCTTTGCTTGATTTAATGGGCAAGTTCTTCAAGTGGCATTTAATAATGTTCCACATAAGAGACTAGAAAAATGTAATTTCCTACTTTAGTCGCTGCGTAAAAATTAAAATATGCAAATGTAGTTGCATTTTGAAAAGATTGAGGGGCTAAAGTTCGTCAGTCGAAATGTTTTTTAATTAAATTAAAGCGAAGTTGAAATTTTTGAAAGGTCTCAAGGGACATAAAAACACAGTGCTTTCCTTAAAACGGTTTGGCAAAAAACTGATGAATTTAATTGCCAAACACATTTCAAGGCTGGGTCGAACTGAATGCGTAGATTGAGGAAGTGGCCAAGCCGTAAGGGGTAGCTGTTGCGTGAGCTGTGAACGCAGTTCTTTCACTTTTTTGTAGCCTGGCCTGCAAGCCTAGCACAATTTTTATTACAATTTGCAGGAATAGCAACAACACCACCTACACAACAACAACAATGGCAGCACGAGTGGCAACAAAAGCAGCAGCAAACAACAACAAATGGAAAGGCAGCCACTGCCGGCAGCAGCTAATGGATTCTATTTAACTTCCACTGACTGCTAATGGATTTTTCTTGACCCCGAATGAAAATGCGCATCGAAATGCGATTGAAAAATGCTTATAAAAAATAGAAAAAGAAAATACCAAAGTATAATGGAGCAACGTGAAGAAGCGAGAGAAAGAGAGAGAGATAGTGCGAGTGAGAGCAAGACAGAGGAAGTCCAGAAGAGAGGCAGCAACAAAAGCTAAATGAATTTCCGAATGGCAAGTAAAATGCAATGGAACTTGAGGCAGCGCGCAGAGAGGTTGACTTACCTTCACTTTAGGCCAATCAAGCTTTTGGCCAATTGCAAGGTGAACTTACAGCTGCTGTTGTCAATATCCATTCATCTTTCTATTCCTTTACCACAATTTAATAATAACAACAACAGCAAGTAAATTTAAATCTTATGCCAAAAAGCAGCGGGAAAAGCGAAAAACAAAAAAAAAATTGTGCTAATTATTACAAATATTTCTTAATTTTATGAACAACAAAAGGCGCAACCCAAAGTGCAAAAAAAGAGAATAAAGTTCTGGTTGAACAATTTTCTTTTCGAGACGAAGACCTCAAATTATTATGGTAAAGAAGTTGAAAGAAAAGCAGCAGCTATCAACTGTTTTTTCTTCAGGGTTTTCCTTTTTGACTTGTAGGTGGAAACAATGCAACACTTTTGTGAAGAAGAATTCTCTCACCAAAGCGTAGAGTCGAATAAATCAACTTCCGCTTGGCTGGAGAGGCCCAAAGCCAACCTCTGACATAACTGCGAGGCGCTCAGCCAGTCATCAGAAATTGAAACTGCCCACCTGTGGACGGAACCAAGCCATAGATGGAAGCGAGGAAACGGGCAGAGGCAGTTTGAAGTTGTTGCAACCACCAACTGGCAACTGGCAACTGGAAACCGTTTCAAAGTCGCATCGTTACGCTTCAGATGCACACACACACATAACGCCAACGCTTTGCATAAGACAGACTTGGCTTGCACTGACCTATCCCTAAGTATTCCCATTCCTATCAAGGTCTCCCCTCCTCCCCTGCCACTCTATGCAACCCTCGCAATGGCATTTCGATGCGCGTTAAACTCGCTCGAGTTCAAGTCACTGCCATTGTTTTACACTCTTCACACACTCACACACACACACACACACACACACACATACACTCACTCATATACACACACTCTTAGATGGCAGATAATCATTTCACATTACAGTAAGATAATAATTTCATTATGTATTTTTCATGTTATTAATTATATTGTATGGCATCGAGTTCCTGCTGCCTAACCCCTGCCCCTTCCCACTGTGGCTGCCACTGTCTCTTGTGCCGACTCAACTGAAATAGTGGGAAAATAATTATCGGTCTACAAATTTTGCTATCATGCTGATAATTACGAGCTCAAGGAAGTTTGTCGTTTGCTGTAAGTGGAAGATGAGATGATGCCCTCGCCATGTCGGACAGACCGCAGAGCCGCCACAGAGCTGCCGCAGAGGGGGAGTGTTTAGGAAGATGCGACTTTGGCTGTGGCATCTTGTAGCTAATGGCATTTGCGTGTATTCACTATGATCTCTCTCTCTCTCTGTCAGTGTCTTTGGTGGAGAAAATCCACTTTACTCTCTGGCTACTTGCTCGCGACATTTGATTATATTTTAATAGACCGAAATAACCAATTTTCATATCTCAAGATCGACGGTTTTCCGTGGATTTTCCGCCAGACACGCAAATGCTTCCAGTCGATTGTGGACTGCCTACTTAACTATTTTTCACATTATTTCAAATGGTTTTTGAACAATGTATGATTGGCAATGTTTAGTAATTTTAGTATTGTTATATGTATATAGTATTATGTTCGACTTATCTATTGTGATAAATTACATCGTCTTCAGAGCTCTTGTTGTTGTTTCCACGATAATATTTATTTATTTATATTTATTATCGATTGTGTAAATCTAAATAGCCAATGCTTTTTCTGTGTAATGTACTCGTATTAATTGCTTGGTAAATATTAAAATAAGTTGAAGCAAACATTTGTTCTTTTCACAACAATTAAATATTAAATAATGAAATGGGAAAGGGGAAAGGGGTATATTAAATGCAATCCAAATGCATTTTTAATTGTAATTTAACGTTGCCTTTTCGGTTGTAATTAAGTCTTCCCTTGGGCTTGTAGATTAATCGATCGATGCATCGTTGCGTGTGACCCTCTGATTGATCCAACTGACCCTTGGGCCAAGTACAGCTTCTGCTGTAAAAGCGACTGAGCGGAGTTCACACCTTTGTGGAGTTTGCCGCAACTTGGCGCCGGCTTTGCATTGACCACGCCCACTTTCCTGGCTGGTCTGCACGTACTTGGGTCAACTGCAGCTGGAACAACTTGAATTTGAATTTATTCTATGGTTATTTGAGCTATGCAACCTCAGACAGCAATTAATCAAAATGTGTGCCTCGGCCTAGGCGGGCTAGAAGCGGGAGGAGCGGAGCTGATTGGTGGTCAAGCCAAAGTGCGTAGTAGAATCAGCTTGGCTTTGTCTAGAGACATGTGCAGCTTCGAGACGTGAGGTAAGTACATTGCACAGCCAAGGTGTTTGTCCAAATTTTCGATGCACTTGCCATTTGCCACATGACACAGTTGCAGCAGAAGCTGCTGATGATGACTGTTGGCAGCTTATTTACAATCTTACCGCAAATACAGTCGCACACACACACACACTCTCTCGCACATCATTACGAGTTACGCACAATTGCGCAGACACCCGCAACTGCCCCGCCCTGCCCCGTCCCCGGCGTCTAGCAAGTCCGACGTCGCAGTCGGAGGTGAAGAAGCCAACAATAGCAATTATTAACCATGCAGCAATTGAGAAATTCCCACAGTCGGGCGACGAGTCGACTCAAGCCGAGACTCGTCGAGCGTTCAACCCTCCACTTTGCCACACATGGAAAGCCCTCACCACCCCACCCCCTTTCCTTTCTGCTGCCGCTCCTTCATAAAACAATAGCAACAGCTGTATAAGCACTGAGCAGGGGCCTCAACCAAGTTGTGCCCAGGAACTTGTTGAGCTGGACTAAGGTGACGTCAAAGTAGAGTCGTGCTGCTTCAGTGACTTCTTGGTCAGCTTGAGGGTGAGGGGTGAATGGTGAGAGGTGAGTCATGGCCAGGGTGACCTAGAGGTTGCCGGGGATCACGCAGGGGTGCCAGGTATATGACTATAACAATTGTACTCATCATCGCAGAAGCAACAACCTGTTAACACAACACGCCTAGCAGGGTGAGGGGCTCTTGAAGGGGAGGCAAATTGCAACCCCAATTGACACGCCGAGATTCGAGCAAAAACAATAAACAAAATCAAATTTCAATGAGCAAAAAAGGGTCACCAGGTGTATAAACAAGTACAGGAGCACAAGAAAAACAACTAACAAAGGGGAGGCAGGAGAGTAAGAAGGCAGTGTGGGGGTGTAGGGGAGTCTTCGTGAAATTTGGAGACCAATTAATTGCAGCTTCAGCCCCAGTTGAGGGGTTTCGCTTCACAGAAACCTCTACCAAGAGAAATACAATACCTGCCGGCGAATCCCGCCAATCGATTATTTTGGCCATTTGCAATGAAAGCAAGAACACAGTCAATCAGTCATTAGATCAGATTGAAGTTTACTTCAAGTGCTCAAGTTTCGGCTAAGTCTCCTTTAAGTAAACTCCACTTAGGTGACTACTCAATGGTCCTAATAAACATTCTATTTGATTTCAACTTCATTGAAAGGAAAGGTTAAACTTTCCACAGAATTCCATAATGATTCTAAGCTCAGTAGACTCAATTGTCTAATTTCTTTTGACAGCAAAAGCTTATTCCACATCGGCTACTGCTACCTCTAGTACCGCTACTACTACTAGTACTGCTACTACTACTAGTAGTGCTACTACTACTAGTACTGCTACTACTACTAGTACTACTGCTACTTCTAGAACTACTGATACTTCTACTACTGCTACTACTACTAGTTCTGCTACTACTCCTTCTTCTAACACTGTCATTGTTAGTTCTATAACTACTGCTAATATTAATTCTAATACTAATTTTACATCTAACCCTAGTTTTACTTCTAATACTACTTTTAATACTATTATTACTCTTACTTCACCTACTACTGTTGTTACTACTTCTAAAGCTTTTACTACTACTACTATTACTAGTACTACTTTTAATACTACTATTACCACCACTACTACAGCTACTTTTAATACTACTTTTACTACTACTGCAACTTCTACTGTTACTACTATTAAGACTAGTTTTATTTCTACTACTGCTGTGCTGTATTGAAATCAACTACTTTATTCCCTTTGATTTCATCGAGTTTTTTCGAGTTGTTTTCTCTCTGCAATCGATTATCAATTGCAATTCAGTTGCAGCTGCTGCTGCTTGCCACAGTAGCTGCCACTGGTTGCCGGCTTCTCTCTGCCGGCTGCCCGATATCATCTCATTGTGGATTGCTCCGGTTTGTCCACTTTCGCGGTACCCCGAAAAAGTTGCTCAATTGGCGCGATCGTATCGCGTTTGCAATTTGGCAGCGCTGTGCGCCAACTTGAGGTATCAATAACAGTCGTGTCCTCTTTCGGCCGTCCCCTTAGAGTGGCCTCCGCTTTTGGCCACATATGAGGTCACATAACGGCGCTTTTGAGGCTGCAACTGAAGCGAAAGCAGAGACAGAGGCAGAGCAGGGGCAGGGGCAGGGGCAGGGGCATACAACTGTTGTTGCAGTCGTCGCCAAAAGTCGCCACTGCCACAGGCCAAAAACAAGTCCTCCACACGCCACATACGATTGCCGGCATCATCTTAGTCTGGCTCCAAAAACTGGAACTTCGTTTGCAACTGGGAGAAGCAGACTTGGAGAGAGGGGCAGTAAGTCTGGGAGGAAAACAGGGTCTGGTTCGGCGTTGTCAGCTGCCGCTTTGGCTCGTTTTGTGCTGTATGTTGAGCCGACTTATAACGGTAACTGCTCATTGCCAATTGCTGCTTGTTGCACACTTCGACTCCTGCTCGTGCCTTTTGCTCTTCGCTTCCCTCTCGACGCCTGTTCAGCAGTTAATTAATTTGGCTTAGGCGTCCCAAAATTGTATAGACCGCAGACAAATGTGAACAAGACCAAGCCCATGTAAAATTGACGAAACACACATATCCTGTAACTGCAGCACAGTAAAGGATTTATGATTCTTAAACTGCACTCCAAGACAGAATGGATCGATATTTATTAATGTCACTTCTTACCACATATAAATCATATTTCTGTCAGAGTCTAAGAAAGATAATTATATTTCAAAATAATTATTTGGTTATTTAGGTGCAATAAAACACTTTTAATTACTAATTTTAAATGCACATTTAGGCGGGACAATTCACCTAAATTGCTTATTATTATTATTATTACTAGTAATGATAATAATGATAATGAGAGTTACTAATTTTGCAAGGATCATAGGAAACTTAGACAGGGTCTCTCCAAGTCGACCATCGCAGTGTACTTCGACAGCAGCAAAGTTAACGATACACATTTCGAAAAGTACAATTAAAACAATATACCCGACTGGCTGAGGCGCAACTGTGGCTCGTCTTGAAATAGGATTTGGCACAGAAGAATTTGGTCAGCAATAGGCAAACAAAATGAGATGGACTCAGGCGACTGAGAACTCAACTGAGGGTGCTAGAACTCACTGGGGCACAAAGAAGCTGCATCAAAGTTTGCACAAAAATTAGACGCTTTTGGCCAGAACTTTGACTAATGTGTTGCCATAAGAGAGATGGCTGCCAGAGATGGGTGCGATTCCAGTATATTGTTGATACAAGGCCAGACTCGAAGAGAGCTCGAACTGTCATTGCAGATGTAGCTGTAGATTGTGGCGATTCAATCAGCTTGCCACTCGCTCTAATTGAGCGCCAGGCTGCAATTTCTGTTAGCATTTTTCGGGCATTTTCATGCTGGCTCGAAGAAGAGGCTCAAGATCCAATTATGCAGTCCATGTGCACAGTTCGAATGCTTCGCATTGCCATTTCCTCAATTTCCGACACACACAGCGAGCAACAGAGGCAAATGCAGAGTTCAGCATTTTCGCATTTTCGTATTTTCACATTTTCCCCATTTTTACATTTCCATTTCATTTGGCTTGACTTTCAGCTGGTTCGTTCTGCTTCTCGTTCTCAATTCGCTATCTTCGCTCATTTATTTGTTTATTATTTCGCACACGTATATTGTGCAAATTAAACCACCGAAAATATTAATTTCCCAACGCTAACCCATTGTTGCCCCCGCTCTCCCGCCTCCGGCAATTAGCAAAATGTGCTTGTTGGCCATAATTGTTGATAGCCACCGATTTTGGACAAAAGGAATCGCCGGAATTGCTGTTCCCAATTCCAGCTCTTACCAAGTCTTTTTTCAGTCTTACATTTGGCTAATTGTGGACGCTCTCGCTGTGTGTGTGCGTCTGTACATATGTATGTATGTGTGTTGGCTTACGAATCGGTTTGGTTTTTGGTTTACTTGGTTGGCCGTCGGTCGGGCACAATTAGCAAACACTGCTGGCCAATTTACACAAGGCCAGCAACAATCGCCAACGCCAACCAATAGCCACACCCACAAATGGGCAGCAGTTCGTCTAGGTAAGTCTGTCTGTGTGTGTGTGTGTGTGTGTGTGTGTGCGAAAACTGAGCAATTTCCATATGAGTCGCGCGTTTAACTAAAACGCTTTCCGCGAAAACCTCTTTAGAGTTTTCCATTTGCCCCCTTGTATATCATAATACAAGCACAAGTTTCGGACAGTTTTATGTGTTGGCCTGCTGTCGTGTTCCCCGTACCCCCTGCCTGTCCTTTTCCACACCAAACTCCTCTGTCTTCGTCTCAACACTTTCAACTAATAAGCAGGTATCTCAATGCATTTCCTGGCCGCTGTTCCCACAACTTTGCCAAAACTTTACAGACACTTGCTTTGGGTATTCTACTTTTCACACGTAATGTCTAACACATTGAAATGGGCGTGGCAGCGCCTATTAAGTATATGTACATTGCTGATCAGTTTGAGGAACTTTGCGTCGAGTTTTCTATTAGCATAGTATGTATGATCATTTTTGTAGTTCATAGAAACAAAACTGTTTATACGAAAAGAATATGTCGAAAATATGTCAATAAATACTTCGACATTTACCACATTTAAATCATATAATAATGTACTTTATATGTATTTATATACCATTATTATACAGCTAATTGTATTATATTATTGTTTCTCAAACAACTTGCAAGTTGATGGTCCGATCGTAATGAAAAGTTTAGAATACATTAAGAAGTTTACGTGTTCTTTTTCTTATTACTCATACATTCATATAATTAATTAATTAATTATTATACTTTGTAACAAGCTAAGCTTAGGTGCAGTATATAGTTCTTTCCAAATGGGTTTCTTTTAAGTCGCATACATATTTTATAAGTAGAAGTGTTTAATACTCTTATGTAGCTCCAATTTCTATCTCTATCTTCGAAGTACTTAATGCACCAATAATTTTGTATTTGTAACTTTATTTAGAGGGTATCCCTTCTACTCGTGCCCCTTACCCCGTGCTCAATCAGTTCAGTATCCTTCAAACTTTTGGAACTCAATCAATTTGGCTATAGCACCAATTGAAACCTCATGTGTCGCATGAATAATTCAATGGAATGTTTTGGTTTCCCTTCCCTACCGACAGCCATGCCCCTCGACAACAGCGCAGAAAATGACAATTGTGGATGCAAATGCGCCATCTAGCGGTCGACGTGTGCACAATCGTCAAGGGCCTAGGGATTTGTTTCGTATATTGGTATGTGAAAATCCAGCGAATTCGTTAATTTAATATTTAAACTATTTTGCGGGCAATGGGAATCCCGGTCGAAAGCCCCAATGACAATCGCCTGCCAAGTGGTCAGTTCTCTGGTCATCATTGATACAACAATATCCTAATGTTGCAGTTGCTACAGCAGTTGTTGATGTTGTTGCTGTTGCTGTAGCAGCAAGAGCAAATTTATATTGTAAATGTCAAATTAAAAATGCAGTGCATCTAATGGATTAACTTGGAACATTGCGCGTCGATGCATCACAAGGGGGCGAGTGGAAAGGCAACAAGAGAAATAGAGTAAGACAGAGGGAGTGTAGTAAGGGGGAGGGGGCATGGGGCAGTTGCTGTAGCCAGCAAACTCTAATGTAAGTTGGCAAACTCTTTGAATAAACAATTTTTTAATCGAATTACAAGGATAATGCTACAAATTGTTACAAAAGCTGCATTTTAGCTCATACCAAAGCCAAGGATCAAGGATGCGCATCATAAATGCATAGTTTACAGTTGAAAATTGCGAAAAGAAATCAAAGCAATGGCGACTTTTATGACGAGTTAATGGAATGAAAGGAAAGCTAGTAAAGATAGATTTGCAAAGAACTGTAAAGAATGTTGAAATTTTAAAAATATCAGACCACATTTAATTTAAGAAATTGAACTAAAAATATCATTCTAAATTTCATATAGCTCGATATTGCGTCCTTACAAACACTTTCAATTATTTGGCGCACAAAGAAACCAAACAATATACAGCACATATTGCCAGATTTAAAAAAAATCCCCACATCTATAAGTGGTCGAAAATTGTAATTATTATTTTGTTGACTGTCACAAGCTTTAGAAGCCCAGAGAAATTTCTTTCGTTGAACATTTAAACATTCCCTGTGCCTGCTACTGACAAACATTTCATAAATGTGACTGCAGATTTTTCCTTTCTGTATATATTTGTTGTGTGCTATGGGCGACCACGTAGAATGAACATGTAATATAGCAACAAAGAAGGTGTCGCCTACAAGCAACTGTAGCCCTCTGGCAATTACAATGCTGCCCAGCGATTAATTTCATTTCGTTTTATTGCACATACCCTGTAAACACTCTGGTTCTGAAATAGAGTGGAGCAGCCAATGAAGGTGTTAAGTGCTTGACTGTAGACATTATTCCTATAAGGAAGCAATCTCAGAGGTGTTCAGGTCACAATTGTAAGTCAAAACTATAAATACATAAAGCGCGATTTTAAAGTGATTATATAGGTGAAGATCTTAAGGAATTAGTAAATAAAATAAATAAACTTTATAATAGTTTCAATGTGCATATCTCATCTACATTTTCTTGTGTTCCGAGAGGAACTAAAATTGGCTTCCCAGACATTTCAGATAGTAATTTGTCTACAGGGTAACTGCATGTCGAGCTCTACTTTTTTTATTTGCTGCTTTTTATTTACGCATCAAATTTTATGACAAATGCTTGAGGAAAACGCAAAACGGATTATGTTCAATTGGAAATTAAATTAGAGACCAGAGACGCACAAAAATAATTTTCGTGTTACCTCCCCCTACTCCTCCCCCAGCCCTATCGTGCAGCCATGCCCCCGCTCAATGGGCGGTCTCAAGTGTTGGCCGAGAGTATTACGACATTTGTTGGCATTGTTGTTCCTCTTTCAATGGGCACAAACAAACATTTTAATTCTCTTTGAGTTCCTTATGGAACAGTTGGCTCTGCCCTTCCTCTTCCCCTTCCCCACTCTGGGCAGGGGAGATTAAAAAAATGACGTCGTTATCGTGGCGCTGGCTAATGGCTCATGTGTGCCCGGAGACCCCAGAAGATGAGATGCGACTCTCCGAATCCGACTCCGACTCCGTCTCCGACTCCCACTCCAATGTAAAGACGCAGCAGCCCTCAAGTGCTGCGTGAGTTTTAGAGTTTTTCTTGATTTTCTTTTTGTTTTCTTTTAATCAAATTACAACAACATGCGGCAGGCAGTCAGCCAAATGGCTGAGTTGCGTTTCGGTTAAGATTCTACCACATTACAAAAAGTGAAACCGCAGGCTGTTCCAATTTTCATGGAGCCTGCAATTTGCAATTGCATCCTTTGACTTGACTTCACCTCAACTTCAGCCTCAACTCTTCCTTCGAATCGAGTCGAGTCTTGAGTCTTCTCGAGTCACAAGTCTGTCGTCTCCACAGTCTGCAGCTGCAGCTCTCTCGGCTGGCGGGTTCGTAAACCTCAACCTATAATTAACTCTGCCAGGCAGACGACAAGACCAAGACCAAGACCAGGCAACTGGCAACAGCCAAACAGCAAGAGATAGCAGACAACATGCAGCACACTCGTAAAACGAGTCAGCTCAACACAGCGAGAAAACCTGACAGACATTGCCCAGTTTAGGTACTTGCCACATGAGACACTAGCCAACATACGAATATGATCAAAAACTAATTTGAGTCTTTTAAAAAGGCATCCTTCTCCCTTGACTTTTGACCGTATGCTCATGGATTTTTCATATATTTGTGTAACTTGCACCACAAGGAGTGGCAGCCTCATATTTTATCAAAAGAATACTGCTTCATTTTTATTTTCAGTTATTAATTTATACATTTTTTAAGTGCAGAATCCATACAGCAAATAAAGTATCTTAACTGCACAGAAAAAGGCAAATATTGACAAAACCAAAGCTCACAGCACATGCGAGGATTTCAAAGTTGGTATGAACATCTTATTGTCTCCCAATTGTTTTGGCAAATCCTTACCGTTTTAGACGTCTTAGAGGTCTGGCAGGCAGTAGGATTCTTGTGAGCAGGCTACGGTGTCTCAGCAGTCATTCGCTGTATCGGCTTGTGTGGCTTCCAATCTGCTCTTCCACTTGATGCAGAGAGAGATCTTTGTGGAGCGTTGAACCGCGCACGTACCAGGGTCAGTAAAAAATTGGCCGTATTACCCAATTCTGCATCCCATGTATCCGGTTTGGGCTTGGACGCTATTCCCCAAATCTATTTGTAAGCCATTTAAGTTGCTGCATCCTGTGGCCACATTTATCGAAATATACTTCATTTAAAAATGAATATGTTGGCATATTAAGTATCATTGTTATATATATAATATTTATCTTTAAAGACCCTTCAACTCCAGCTATTAAGCTTTATTATGTATTTATTTATTAAATGTAATTTTAACATATATTACATTAGTTTAAGGCCCAAGCTGCTATGATATTCTAAATTAAACACAATTTGTAATTGTGTTTCAATAATTTCAATAATAATATAAATGAAATAATAATAAATTAAATAATATAATTCAAAATTAAATATTGACAAAAAGTATTAGCAACTAAAGCATACGAATTTTAAATAGCTTCCATGTCTATTTTCTAATAATTAACAAATTTTAAGAAAATCTTCAAAATGTTTTTATTGTATATACGAACATTTTAACATTTAATTTTTCTAAAATCCATGGCCTTAAAATTATTCATATCATGGCTTTTTTCCTCCTATCTTATGTTTGTCTCAATCTTAGAAAAACTGTCTACTTACTGAGCAATTGTTAAAATATTTTTTGAGCTAGAATAAGTAATTAATATTTTTATTTATAACATTTCTAAGTTTATTTCATTATTTAATGCAGATGTGTTTTATGTATTTTGATTTATACATGTATTTCAGGTTTCATCTATCTTTATTGACATTTGACAATCTTGATTCATTGTCAAAAAATTGTACATTTCAAGAGTTCTTCATGCATAATTTTCGTAGACCTTTACCTTGTCGTTTAGTGTAGCAATCGGACTACATCTTCGACTTGTACTTGGATTTGTCTTGTGGCTCCTTTTGGCCAGCGAGCATTGTCGCTTGGTCATCGTTTGTCACTGAGATCTGCCCATATGGCGATGAGGGGTAGCTTGACTGACAGTTCGCCATGTGATGTTGATGTCTCCTGCCTGACCCTGGCCCCCGCCCCTTGTCGGGCCCATCATTTGCCGGTCTTCCCCTGTCGCCCTGGCACACCTGACAACTCGCAACTCTTTGACTCTTCGTCTCGCCACTCGGCTGCGGTTTCTGCTCTTCTTTTTTGAATTGCATTTAGTCTGATGGGTTGCCCCTAGTCTCTAGCCCCTGACAAGCTGCTTTGCCCCTTTCCTGCTTAATTCCCTCCCCTGTCTCTAGGCTAGCGGCCTGAACGTTTCACTTCATTTCTCATTGTTCTTCTACCTGCCTTAAGTTTGAGTCACGTCCCTCCCTGGCTCTTTATCTTCGCGGCTACTACGCTTTTCCTCTCAGCTCTCTTCTCCCCTCTTCTCACGTTAGAACTCATTGTTATGCTGCCCTCACAGCCCGCTGGCTTCTTAATCTGTTTGTAATTCAAGCCCCCGAGTCCGAGTTCGAGTCCGAGTCTGAAAGACCATGAAAGACCATGGATCATGCGATCACGGATTGTACTTTAATTTCTTCTTCTGCTTGTTCTCTACTGATCTACTGATTTTTCGCCTTCTTGTTATTGTTCTCTATCGTTGCTTAATTTTGTTTTCGTTTCAATTCGTGTCGTTTGTTTGTTTGAAGATCAGAAACTCATTTGCTTCAACGGCTGCCAATTGATCGAAGATCGCTCAGTTCAACGATCACTTGCACCCCCTTTGAGGGGGAAACCTGAGACCAAAATCCCCTCAAAGCGAGCTCAACTGACTTCTTGGCCTTTGGCTTTCCACACTTTTCACTTGATCGCTTTTGATGATCGTTTCGACCGAATCGTTGAGAGATTCAATTGTGCTGGCCTTGGCTGTGATGGTGAAGAGGGAAGGGGAGGGGGTAGCGCTGCTTCTTAGGGTAAACAAATTCAAAGTTATCGAGAAGCTTAGCATGGATTTGTCTGGCGAATGGAAAAATCTATCATCCTGGATTATAATTAAATAAGAGAACGCATTTTCATGAAATGTTTGGGATCCTCTGGATGTTCCAGATTTGCGCTTGTAAGGCGAAACTAATTAGATAAAACCTCATGAGTTTTTGAAGTGTACTTAGGAGTAGTTCAAGAATAGACGTAGACATTTAGTTTTCCTCTACTTATTTAGTTATGCCACTGTATATTCTGCCTCCATCCGTATCTCCCTATAAATATCTCAAGGCGTATGTGATGTATGTATATTCTCATATTTGATGTGATTTAATCTTTACTTATTGGAAATCCTTAACGCTCGATGAACACCTTTAAAAAGGCTCTCTCCTTTTCTTATCTTCCACTATTGCTTTCTCCCGCTTTTAAGATAACTTTTAATGTAAGCATAAGATCCAAGCCAAGGTCTCAACGCCCCGAGAGACAATCTTAACTCAATTAGCCACTCCCAATTTTGACCACGAAGGAATCAATAGAACTTCTTCAGCTTTCAGGTGAGCAGCAGAATTAATGGCGGATTTTTCAAAGGGTAGATGGCTATGGGGTAGATGGCTATGGGAGGGGGATAACCCCATGTATTATGAGCATTCATTTTGAAATGCGTGTCTGTCTGTTGTTGTCTACTTGTGCTTATTGAATCCAAGGTGAAATTTCCCAGCATTTTGCAGCATTTTTGCTATTAATATTCATGGAAATGCGAGGAAAATTTATGCGTCAAGCTGTAAAATTAAAGCAATTACAGCAGCAGCCAGCAGGAGGTGGGGGAGGGGTGTTTGGCCTAAAGATAATTACAAGAGATTTGCGTGTTTGAGGCGTCTGATTTGCAACTGGGCGTGGCATTAAGCTGGTACCTGAGGCAAATCTCGGAGTCGCCATTAGCCAGAGCTGCCACTAGTCTCCGTCCTCGCCTCCTCCTCCCCCCGTCGCACTCTTCTAATCTTTCGCGCAATTTGTATGCGTCGCGTGTCGCATCCGCAGGAGTCGAAGCGAAGTGGAAGCAAGAGTGGAAGATGGGGGAGAAGGCGAATCAGTAGCTACAGTCGCTGTCCACGTCGCAGGCCGTCGGCGCTTTTAAATCAAAATTTCAATAAACATTGAAAATGTGTAAAAATATTTACAATTTGGTTTTTCGATCCGCCTTCTGTTTTTTCTTTCTCTCTTTCGATTTGTCATGCAAAGCGCGTGCTGAATAGTTGCGTAGTATTCAGCTTCTGTCACTCAGCGCAAGCCAGAACAAGTTTTCAAACTGGTTGGCTGGCCGTAAGATGGCAAGACGGGAAGGGGTGGGTGCAGCAGGGCCTCCTTCAACGGCAGCCAAAGCAAACATGAACTCTGGCGACAGCAACAGAACGTTAAAAGCACTAAGAAGAAAATACAAAAGCAAAAACAACAGCCACATACATACATCAACAACGACTCGCACGCGAAACTGGTTAAAAGTAGATCTCAACTCAAGAGCGAGCGAGCGAACGAGCGGTTAAACTGAACGAAGCTCTCCAAAGCCACAATCGCAATCACGACTATTGGCATCTCTGTCGGGCCAAGACGTTGCCCCTGCGCAATGGCTTTTTCAACTGCTTGACTTGAACGTAGTTAATGTGTGCTAGCTGCGGTTTTTGCTACCAGCCATGCAATCACACATCGCACAAGTCAACCAACTGGTTTTTCCTCTACCAAGTCAGGCGATTTTCCTCACACAAGAAACTTGTTGGCCAACGAAACGAAAACAAGTTTCGTAAACGCTAGCAAAACGCGCGCACTTGCCGAAGTCGCGGGCAAAACGCTACGTGTTGCTATGCTTTTAACAGGCTGTTAACACAACAGCGACGCTCTCTTAAGCGCTGTTAACTGCGCAATGTGAGTGCGCTTCGTTGAGTTTGTTGTGCTTCGTTAAGTTTGCTCGTGTTAACAGCAGCTGTACTCTTTGCAAATCTCTCTCTTTGGTTTGCTTCGTCGTCTCGTTTGGATAAACGAAGGTGTGCATAAATCGCATGCAACAGCAGTCGAATTACCGCATGAGTATGTGTTTAAATAAAATAACAGAAAATGCTTCATCGCACTGTTAGCGTTAAAATGTTTAACTAAAACATTAACATATTTTATTTAATTATTAAAAATTTTTGCACGTAATTTGCCAAACATTTATGGTTATTGTAAATTTCCCATCAACAAATGCTCTTATCAAATATATTAAATTGTACAATATTTTTTATTCCAATTGAACCGATCGCCCTCTCATATCTGGATCGCATCACCTGGCCATGGCCTGTTGCTGTTGCTTAGTGCCTTTGCGAAGAAGAAAAGAGAGAGAGTGGTGGTTGCTCAACTCAAGCAACAGCAGCAGTTTGCAAGAGAAAATATCTTCGTATAGAGTGCGCGGCGCGCGCTCTTGAATTCGTTCATTCGTTGATTTCGTATGCATTCTTCATTCTCTTTTCATTTGCCGCTTCGAACGGACGTGTCGCGCTGACGCTCGGCGCAGCAATAACCGAAAATTTGCGTCGCGATTTTGCCTGCGTCGACTGAGCTACTCGTGTTGTTTACACCAAAATAATTTAAACAAAAGCGAAATAGTGTTAAAAATTATTAAACAAAAGAAAAAGCAGCCATAACGAATATAATTTGCAAATTGCAATTGCAATAATAGTAACGACATAACTAAAATTGGCTACAGTTAGTGTGCTGTGAGTGTGTTAGTGTGGAATAGAGTGTCAAAGCAAAGCGTGGAGCAAATAAACAACAACAAGAATATGTAAACTATTAACAAGCCGAAAAAGAAACAAAAACCAAAAACCCAAGCAAAAGCAGCGCAGCAACAGAAGCAGCAGCTCAGCAGCTGCGTCACCAGCGTCGACGCCGGCTTTGGCATCATTAGTTTTACTTGATCTCGTACTGGCGACTGCTTCGCCTGCAGCTTGGCGCTCTTACCTGTCAAACAGGTTCTGTGAACACAACAAGTAGAAAAACAAGAAGAAGGAAAAGACGACGACGAAGAAGAAGAAGAAGAAGGAGTATCGCGCTTCGCTCAAAAAAGGTTTTTTCGTGTCGCGACTGTATGTGTGTACGGTGTGTGCGTGTGTATTGGTAACTGCTTCTTGGAAACCTTTCAAGCGTCATTGTCGTCGCCTGCATACAACTACAACAACAACAACTCGAGTGATTTCTGATTAACAACAACAGCAACAACAATAGCAGCAAGCGCAAGAGCAAAGCAAACGGCCGATTATAACAGTGAATAGGTGTGCGTGTGCGTATTTGTGTGTGTGTATTAAAGTGCAAGAGCAAAAGCAAAGAAAATGCTTGAGGTTTAAGACCTGGCCAACAGCAACAGAAGGGCCAACAAACCGAGGTAGCCACGCACCAGACGTGCCACCATTTTGAATTTGAAGTTTTATTTTAAGTGTTTGTTGTTGATTTCATTACTCTTTCATGCGTTATTTCGGGTTTTCAAATTACAACAACAATTTCATGTTGGTTTTTTCGGCCGCAATGTGGCGCTGCTGCTAAATCTAGCAGAGGGCGCTGCATGAACTGCAAGTGAGAGCGAGACGGCAAGTGCATAAAGAAGTCAAAACTTTTGCAGCGACAATACTAATAACAATAATAATAACAAAAAGAACAGCGATTACCGAAACTACGACAAGATGAAAGCATCAACAGTAAACAGTGCGAGGAGAGCAACAGCAACCACAGCGGAAGGCAAGAGTGGGAGCGACAGAAGCAGCTGCAAAACGAGGCACAGCGTTTGCAAATTATATATAATCGGTAAGTTTACAAAGCACAACAACAAACAGTGTGCAAATGGATATAAGATTGTTCTCTAATATAAAGAGGCGAGATAAAACCGCCGCACACCTGCCATGCAAATATAAACGCTGATAAGAAACTATACTTGAAACTGCTCGACTCGCGCGTCTCTCGCATGAGATAAAATTGCATAAACTGGAGACTCTCTTATGCAAATTATGCGATCATATATCCCATGGGAATTGCTGGGCAGGAAATAAGTGTTGTGTATTATAACATGTCATGCATGTAGTAGTAGATCATATGTCTTTGATCTGTTTCTTATTGCTCTTGGCGATTGCTTAATTCGTTTTAAATCAACCCATCAGAAATGTAATCAAATTTAATGAAAGTACAAATTGCAATTTTTCTTTGCTATTTTTATCAGCATGACTACAAATTGCACATTTCTTTTATCGTTTTATCATTAACAGTAATAAAGGGAATTATTAAAATGTGCGCTTACATTTAATCTTCTACAATATTAATCCAATCAATAGAAGGTTTCCAATTCAAAAGTAGAATTATACTTTAATAGATTTAAAAATCGGTCTTAAATGGTAGCCAAAGAGTTCCTTTGATGCAATTTCTGGACTTTACCGATTTATTTTCAATTTCGACAAAAACAAGAATATCTCAGAGAATCTCGAATTTGCAACTCTGTTTCTTCATAGAGCTCAGGAAACGCTTTTCTTTTTGGCCAAAAGCTGCAATTGCTTTTCCTATTGCTTTTGTGTGTGTATTTATTATGGCTTATGGCTCATGGCTTCCTCTTCGATAATGGGGCTTTTCAGCCAGAGTTGCCATTGGCTTAGTAAGCAATGGAATTGAAATGTATGTTTTCTAGTTCCATTCAGAAATTGCCTCAGCCACTTTTCAATTTTGTTTCCTGCATCTTCTGGCTCTGGTTCTTGCTGTTGTTGTGCACAAGTTTTGTTTATGACAGCTTCATCGACAAGCCCCCTCTGCCTGCTGCACCTGTTGTTGTCTTGCTTCTCCCTCTGCTGCTTCTCGTTCTTACTGTAGTCGTCACGTTACGTTAAGTCAAGTTTTTAGCTAGCGCTTTGTCGTCAAGTTTTTGCTGCCAGTGTCATTGGCGTCGTCGTCGTCGTTCAGTGGCAGTTTTTACCGTTAGTTTTATTCGTTGACTTTTTCTCATTCTCACTCTGTTTTGTTTCGCTCTGTCGTAAACGCACTTTGAACGTTTGACAGCTTTTGATAAACTTTTCTTTGGCACAAAAGTTGGCTACCCCCACGAAACGAAACTTAATCAGTCAGTCAATCAAGCGGTCAATCAGTCAGTCGTTCAGTCCACACTTTTCCAATTTGTACGCGATTAACAAGCAATTCCCAAATGCTCAAAAATCTTTTGACACTCAACAAACTATGCGGCACGCCATTAGCGCAGTGCCCTCCCTACCTTCCTTTCCCACCCCTCTTCACTTCCTCCTCCTCGCGTAAGTTTATAGCGTCGTTTTCCTCTATTTCCCGCTCGTGTTGTGTTTATGTTTATGCTTTGTAGTGTGTAATCATTTAATAAATAAAACGACTTGATTTGACATTTTAATTGGAGCTGCGACACACATACACACACACACACACATACATGCCCACACTCGCATGCTTAGACCGACACCTCACACTCAACCTCGCCCTCCCCTTTCGGGCCTTTGTCAACTTGTCAGCAGAGTCAAAAATCAACGAACTCTCGACGGAGCTTTAGCGGTAAACGATCTCTGGGGGCATTATTAGGTTTGCCTGGCTATTGCGAGAATAAGAAGAAGAAGCAGCAGCAGCAGCAGCTGAGGAAGAGGAGTTGAGAGAACAATAAACATAATAATAATAACAATAACGATATCATAAAGGCCAACGCCAAAGACAGCGAAAGATACTTTTGCGCAAATAATTAAAAAGCCATTAAAGGTGAGCCCCTTCAGACCCCTAGCCAGTTGTAGAGGGGGCGGTGGGAGGGGCAGGTAATGCGAAATGGCCCGGCCATTGTTCTGGCCATGATTCATACATAATTAATGCTATTAACTGCCTATAAATATCAATTTCAATTTGTGTTCCCTCTAATGAAAAGTATCTTCGTTCAGTTTATCTGTATCTGTAGCTGTAGCTGTAGCTGTCAATGTCGTTAAGCGTATCCTTGGCGTTGCCTGAAGTGTCTTTGAATTTGGTTCTCGACAGTTTTTCACAGCAAGACAGGATACTTAAGATGCGTTGCTCGTCTTTGCCGTCTTTCCTTTTGTGCTCCTTCTGCGTCCTCCCTCTCTCACTCTCTCTTTTATGTTTATTTTCGTGCCTTTGCTGTTGCTTTTTATTTTTATTTTCATTTTCATTTCTATTTCGCTTGTCGGTTGCGCTTTGTTTTATTTATGCCTCGTTTTGTGCGTCTACCTGCCTTCAGCTTGCCTGCTGCGTTTTTCCTTTGAGTTTTCCCACATTCATTTCATTTCCTGGGCTCGGGCACGGCCAAGTGCCTCCTGCCTCCTGCCTCCTGTCTCCTATCTCCTGTGCAGTCTCTCACATCTCTTTCAATCTCCCCGTCCCTCTCTGCTCTTAGCACTCACAAATGCGCGTGAATTATGATTGTGGCTCGTTTTTCAAAAAAACTGTTTTTGTTGTTGTTATTTTTTGGTCCTGGCGCATCCTTTAGACACACGCGCTCAGCCTCCGGCTCACGTTCTGCCTCGCTCGACACTCGGCGCTCGGCGCTCGTCGGAAAAACTGCACGGAAAACTGAAACTGAAAAACAGCAACTGCTGCAACTTCGAAATTAAAATAAATTAAACAAATATTTTGTTTGTTTGAAATTTACGTGCAAACGTAGCGATGCCGTTGCGGAAATGCCACAAAAAACGAGCAAATTTCCCAGCAGCAGCAACAACAGCAACAACAGCATTGCAGAGCCAACAGCTGCGACTGCTTCATGCCCCACCCAGTCACGACAGTCCTGCCACGTCCCGCCCCTTGCCCCTTGCCCCTTGCATCAAGGATTTAGTTGAACATTTCTGTGCTCTGACAATTCGCATTTGAAACTCTGAATAACAATTGGGTTAGGTAAATATCAAATATGAAATATATGAAATATAAAATATATACTGTGTATGTGCAAATACATAACATATAAATTGAGCGACAGCATATAGCCAAGATTGGAGAGCTTTTTGTCTATGAAATGTTGACAGTCCATGAAATTTGATTGCTGCTCATGTTAGCCGTGGTTGTAATCGAAAAGTGGATAATAAGCTGACTAGAGAGATAGTACATTATTAATATCTACATATCGCACTGTCGAACTGTAAAATTTAATTCAATGTTGTATTAAATAAATATTGACAGTTCTCATTAGAGACCCTTATTACCGTGCAGTTAAATAATAAATAACTGCTGTCTGTTTTAATGTTATGCCAAAACAAACCACAATATATTTAAAAAGTTGTTATTCTACATAGTTTAACCCTTTACTTCTTTAAATTGCATAGTTAAGCTGCTTTATCAACTATATTTTCTCTGGTGTTTTTGGTTGTCAAAGGATTGTCAAATAATAATATAAAAAGTTAAGGTCAATTTATATGAAATATTTTCGAGTTTTCGTTTGTCAATCAAACTTTGCTTTTCGGCTCTGAACGCCAGATGGCGTCTCATTGAGAGCCTTTTAAAGTTGTGTGTTGTGTATATGGCCCTCTCTCTTGCTCTTACTGTTCGCAGTTAGGTAAGCTCTCTTGTGAGTTGCTTTTGTTGTTTTTATTGCATTTGCGCAAAAACTTTTTGGTCTGATAATACTTTTAGCCAGTGTCTGGCCCAACCCCAACTCAGTTTAGTTTTTGGCGCTTGGCATATGGATTTATGTGTCCCCTCACCCACACATACACACTCGAACAAAACACACACGCAGATACAATTGTATCCCGTTATTTGTATCTATGTTTATGCATGCGACAACCGTTTCTTTGTAGAGTGTGAATGTGAATGCGAGTGGGGGCGTCAGGGAGTTCGGGGGGGAGGCAGCTCGTTGCTTTCAACTCTCTGGCAGCTGTTTAAACAAACGAAGCACACGCAACGTGCAATAAGAACAGACGAACAGCAGCAACAACAGCAACAACATCAATAATTGCCAACTTCTTGCACATTGAGTAAATTCAAGTCTCGTTTTCACCGTCATTGTTGTTGCAATTTAAAAATTCAATAACATTTGCTGACAATTAAGTTTGGCCAACTGACGACCTCCGTATTTGGCTATTTGGTGTTTGGTCTTTAGTTTCTGGTTTTTTCGGCACTTTTCGGTCCCTTGGTTACATAAAAATATTGTATGCTCGGCAAATTTCTTTTGTTTTCAATATTTCTGTAATATTTTTCAAAGTTTTCTTTAAACATGTCTCAATGTTTGGCACGTTCTCTTGCTGGCTAAACCTCGAGTTCGAGTTTCTCGATTGTTTGCCAACTTCTGACTCACATGTGCCTTATTCACATTTGGGAATATTTCAACGTATTGTTTGAGCTATGTGCATATCTTTTAATTGTGTATCTAGCACAACAAATTCTTGATTTCTTTTATTTATAATTTTTTTGCGGCTTCCGTTGCTTTTTTATCGTCTGCGCCGTGACGCGCGTTTTAAAACGCCCGCAAAACGCTGGCGAAACGTGCAGGCATTTGGCTTGACCACAGCAATGTTTGTTGTATCTCTGTCTCTGCACCCCCCACTGCCCCCGCTCAGGCAGAGAGGAGAGCACACCCCGCTGTGGTCACACCTCAAGTTTAGCTGAACTGGCGTTGTACATTTCGATGGAATTGCGTCTGGAATGGGGAATGGGGAATGGGGTTTACTTCTTACCCAATTGGCTACTGTGTGGCACCTTGGTACATTGGTAATTCGGTTTGTCAGCAAGCCAGTTGCCAGTTGCCAGGAGGAGGTAGGGGATTTGTATTTTAATTCTGATATATTTGGCAATGTTCTCCTTTTGCTGCTCTGAGCATTTCACAAGCGATCTCTGAAAAGCCATTATGTTCAACCATTTCCAGTCGAAATTGACTTAAGCGTGGCTTAAAGCATTAAGACTTTGTTAAGCTGTTGGCCAAATAGCTCTAAGCGCGATATTTGAGTTTACATACATCAAATGGTTTAATTTCTTGATTTGATTATCTGAATTTGATTCCAAATTACTTGTAAATTAAACAGCTAATCACCATTTTATGTCAACTAAGCCTTTCACTTGCCCCTTAGTTAGAGTATCTAACATTCTACCTGCTTCGCTTGGCTGTAATTAAAGAGTATCAGCTCTGCGTTTTGCTCCATTTGGTTTTCGATTCGGTTTATCGTTGTCCCCTTTTGACAAACACTTTCCGCTGTTATTTTCTGCCCTCGCTTGTTTTCTCTGATTCCCTTTTCGTTCTCTTCTCTGCTCGTCTCGTCTCTTCTTTTTTTTCTGCTCTGCCCACTTCGTTGAATGCGAATGCTGCTCATCGCTTGTCGCTTTTGCGGCTTCTGTTTGGCCGTTTTGCAGCTGCTTCTTTGGCTTCGTCCAGGGATTGGCTTTCGGCCCGTCTTTGGGGGCTACTTCAGTTGGGGGGGCTCCCCCTCTTAAGCCCCTGCGGCCACTCGGTCAGCCTACACTTGGCTGCTCTAATTTGTATGCGCAACATGTCAAAATTGTTGTGGTCAATACACTGATTGCTTTTCATGTATCTCTAAGCCGCAGTCTCTCTGTCCCTCTCGCCTTATGGCAAAGCCCCACGTGCCTTTTGCCACAGCTTTGGGCAGCTGCACGTTTCGGTGGCATCCGCAGATATTTATGACCAGTTGCGACTTGTTTTCTGTCTAATGGCGTGAAGGGCGCACATATCTAGGCCAATCCTTCAGTCGCCATCGCCACCATTCTCCAGTCCGGCTAGTCAGCGCTTTGAGGTCGCATTAGTTGCCTTTCTATTCGCTGACTGTGCTGCAGTGCTTCAAGCATAACAGTTTTACTCTCCACGCTGTCAATTGTTGGACTCTATGTCCTGCCTGCAGATTTGGCCTTGCTTCAGTTGAGACGGATGTTTATGAGTGAGCTGGTGAATGCTGTAGGAATATTGGCTGAAGATTTAAGATAAGATACATTTCTGAGTATGCCTAAACTTTTCTAAGATGACATAAATAATTTCTCTTCTTATACCTCGACTTTTGTAATTTTAATTCAGTCGCCATTCCGCGAGTAAAGATTAAAGAAACAACCACCAACTATTGAGAGCAATTAAACCGCTGTCTATTGGCATTCTTGGAAGATTATTCATATTTCATAAATAATGTCGTTGAGGCATTTCGAAATACTCGTTAATGAATCAACTTCAATTTAACAATTTAACCCTCAACTTGAACTTTCATCAGCCGACGTAGCTATAGGCAGAACATTTTAAAATTGGATTACCACATTGAGTTCCCTCAGTTTTCCCCTCTGCCTCTGAGCATCGCTCCTTAAAGTTTTAATTAAACGCATATTGCACTTTAATTTGCAGTTATAATTCAAATTATTGTATAATTTGAAGTTGGCTGAGCTCACTCACGGGGTGGTCAGAGGAGGTGGGTGGCAGGGGAATAAAATTGTTCGATGCAGACTCGCATTATCCCATGAATAGACTTTTATTGCAATTTTATGCGCTTCAATGAAACTCAATAAAATGAAAATTTGTTCGTTGCATGAGGCGAAAGCAACAAAACCAAAAAGAGCAGAAAAAAAAACAAAAAATGATATAATAAAACAAACTGGCGAAACAATGGTCGATAGCAAAAAATGTGATGAACGGTACGAGGCAATGCCACAGAAATGATTAAAAATATCGAGAAAGAAAGAGAAAAAAATAAATTTAACTTTTGCTTTTTGCATTGTTGCTTTTTTCCATAAGTTTGAACATTAAAAAATTATTTCTGCTGAAGTGAAATCAATTACACCAAAAAATATTTCGAGTGCACTTTGCGAACGAAATTAATAAACCATTTGCGGATGGCTGCGGACCCGAGGGGTTGCTATGGTGGTTTAAGGTGGTAGGGGGTAGTTGCCCCCACCCCCAGCTTCGTCTTTTTATTTCTGCTTTTCAGTGATTTATTAAAGTATTTTTCATCAATTGATTCCGACTAAATGCGTATTATCAAACCATAAACTGCCTTCAGGGGGTTGCTTACTTGCCAGAGGGTTGTTGCTATAATGAGCGAGTGGGGGTGTGGGGGGGGGTTGGGGATGTGCGACAATCCTAGTGACGACTGAATGCAAATGAATTTTACACTTGAGAACAAATTCAAATGTTTTTCTCCCTTCTTTCCGTTTAAATCTTACACCCTCCCCTAGCACTACTCAACCCCCCCTTCGGACGTTTCAACAAATGAAATGGAATGTTTGATTAGAAAAATGTTTTGCATAGCGTAAAATTTTATTTGTACTTTTTCATGGGCGTATCACTGCCTGTGAGTGAGAGAAAGAGAGGGAGGGAGAAAGCGATAAGTATGGGGGGAGGCTACCACCTGAGGGTGCTGCTTTGCAACCCTCTTTGTGTTGTTTTTTGATTTAACACTGCACACAAAAACAATGCGTGCCAAAAAGGTTTACAGTTCATTTTGTAGATTTTCTTTTTTGTTCGCCTTTTTTACAATGTTGCCTTACATTTCATTTTCTCAGTGACATAGCTAGGCGGAAGAAGAAGATGCGGAAAAGTGGCAGACGAGGCAGCTAAATGCGCACCAGCCACCCTTCGACCCCTCCCTCTAATCCTGGTCGCAGTCTCAGTCCTGGCAGCTGATGCAACCCTCGAGGGGTGCAAAAGTGAATTGATATGCTTGAGAAACCAAGCAAAAGTAACGAGACAACGAAATTGCGGATTGCATTCGCCAGGGGGTAAATGGGGTAAGGGGTAAGGGTAAGTGTAAGAGTTCTGGCTCGGGTTGGGGTTGCAATTGGGGTTGCACTGATTTCTTTAGCCCTACGCGGCATTGCACTGCACTGCAAGGGTTGTGGCTGTCTGCCAGCGGCTGCATTTTGTTGATGTTTCAACGCATCCAAGAGAGAGTTTCCCACTGACAGTTTTCGGTGTATTGTTTGCGCTTTTTTACTTTTGCAGCAACAAATCCAAATGCTAAATGCTCATTTTGTTTGGTTTAATGCCAAAGGGGGGAGAATCGGGCAAGTTGGAAAAGTGAGCGAAGGGTGTTTTTTTTGGCTGATGGCGCGAACGTAATTAATTGCATAACAAATTTTGGAAAAGGAATTATAAGAATTAAAATTCAGTTGGGAAAATGATAAACGCATTTTTCACATATTTATTAATTTAAATTCAAAGCTATAAATTAAATTGCATAATAGTCCTACAGGTTAATATATAAATTGAATTAAAATGCTGGGTTTCTATATGAAAATTATAAATGAAACCGTAAAACAGTAACGAAGCAGTTGTAGATGAAATAATGTATAATATATTAATTAGCATTATCCTTGCTTACCGTAAAACAGACTATATTTTTTAAGCTGCCGATTAGATGTTAACTACTTAAATCATCTGAATTTACTGATTAAAATTTACTCATTCGTCGCCTATATTACATCGAGCAATGTGTCATAATTCTCCATTAAATTTCCATGGCTCCGTGAAAATTCATGAAAATCCAAAGACGCTTCTTTACATCGGGCACTTTTTTAATAATGTTTCTCGCTCCACGCGGGCTTAAAATGTTTGTCTCGCTAATCACCTGTCAAATCTTGAACACGCTGACAAATGATGCCGTCTAAGGGAGGTTTGGGCGGGGCCTTTGGGTGATTGCAAGCTGTAGGAGTGAAGCAAATAAAACGCAATCATTCAATTGACAACTGAGCCGCATCGTGTGGCAAAGTTGAAGGCAAACGCCAGAAAAAAGAACCAAAAACAGAAGGAAAACGCAAACGCAGCTGAGGGAAAATCAATTTGGCTGCTGAATGCCTAAAAAATATACAAAGGAATTCCAGCGTTGGCAGCGGCGCCAGCAAAAGCCAAGCCGAACCGAGCAGAGGCCTCCCTTCTAAAACTGCCCCCGCTGGGGCCCAAGAAGGGCAATGAAAATGTGCTTGTAATAATAACTGAATGAAGAGTGAGAGTGTCGGAGGGATAGAGAGAGGTGTTGGGTGGAAAAGCGGTTGCTGTGGCGTCTGCTTTTCAAAAGCAAAATTCAAGGACAAACAAACACAAGTCAAACAGTCGTGAGGTTTTCGCTTTTGTTCAGCTGTTTGCTGTTGTGTGGTTGCTTGTTGTTATTGTTCTTCCTCTATTTCTGTTGCTATTGCTATTGCTATTGCTTTCGCTTTTGCTGTTGTTGTTGCTATTTTTGTAGGCCGCCGAAGCCTAAACCGAATCCCTGGCAAACATTTGGCCCCGGAAAACTGTGCTAGCAACTGCTTAGAAGTTTTTCCCCAGCCTGGCCTACGGCGCATGTAATTTTCATTACACACTACCCTAACCCAAGTTTTCCCTACCATCCCAGACCCTATCCCCCGCTCTCCCTTCACCCGCCCCCTAGCCAAATATCCCCCTGGCAGCAAATTCTCTATTTGTTGTGACTAACACGCGCGCCGGCTGCCAGCGAGGGCTTCCACACATCATATTCAAATTTTCTGACACTTTTATAACTTGGACCAGCTGAAACTATTAAAAAGAAATTGCAATATTTTAGTGAGCAAGAACGCCTTCAATAAGGATAGAGAGCATGCATACATTGTATGTACAGACCATGCTTGAGCTGCTGTTCGCTTTATTGACTGAGGATGACAAGTAATTAAAGCTCAAGTATTTATTTTTCTCATTCTCATTATTTAACTCATTCCCTACATTTTGCACAATGTGTTGCCGCTTTCAGAACTTGTTAGACGCTCCTCGCTACTACTGGCTTACATCCTCAATATCCTTGCCATTTCCTTAAATGTGGGCAGCAATAAATTTTAAAGTCATTGCCAGCGGCTGCTTAAAGTTCTGACTGCCTGCTGAAGAACCTCCCTCCGCCCTGCCTTCATTCCTTGCTGCCCCCTGTGCCCTACTGTTAAGTGTATTAACTGTAAGGCGTTTGCGGTAATAAGTTTAAAAACTTTTCGCGCTTGCAACTTTTCTCTTGACTTTGTCCCTCTGAATGATGGGTTGCTCTGCTTTGCCGATATGAGAGCAGGTATTATATAGCTCCGATACCTTTCAGCCGTGTCTCGGCAACTACTTTGCGTAATTATGTCAATTGGCATTAGAGGAGAGGAGCAGGTAACAGGCGGCAGTCATCGATATGCGTGGCCTTCTCTCTCTCGTCTTGCCGCAACGCCCTTTGATTTCAATCTGTCCTCGTTTTGGCTTTGACTTTTCGCTCCCTCTCACTTGCTGTGTGTTTATGTGCTGGCTTGACTTGGTATCTATCTAAGCAACCATCCATCTATCTATCTATCTATAGTCATTATCTCGCTTGCCTTGCTCTCTAACCAGCATAATCCCCGGCTTTGTCTCTGCTCTTATGTGTCAAGGACAGGCAGGCTGTCAAGCCGGCAAGGACCTCCTTCATAATGCGCCTGATGGCGTGCTTGTTAGGCATTCCAAATGCGCTTAATAGTGCCACAAAATCAATGTATTTTAGCGTTTTTTCCACGCTTGATTGCCCACCCAAACCGAACTGTTTAACGAAGCTGAGAAATAGCTCGAGGAGGCTTCGAGGGCGAAAATACCGCGCAGGGATCGTGTTGAAGAACTTGATTAACACATTCTGAATTGGATTTTCTGCCTGTCAGTTTACGGCTGTTGTGTGACAAATCATTTCATTAATTTTGCACATACTAAATGGCAAATTAATTAAGCACCTTTACACAGGGCGCAAACAAAAAACACAAACGTAAAAAATGCGCACAGTAAAAAGTCATATTTGTATATGTGTGGCGCCATCTAGTGTGAGAGCAATGCAGCCAATAATTTGATATAGCATATTTAAAATTAATTCATTTCAATTATATTGCTATTTGTGTGCCACGTGCAAAGTGCCACGCCCACTGCTCATTTAGTTGTTGAACGACTGTTTGGCATTACAGAGTTTACCCGACAGGCAGACACTCTTTGCTGAACAGCAGTTGAAAATGAATAACTAGTATTTATAACACAATATTACTCAACTCACTGGTTGCTCGGCTAGCAGATACTCAGTGCTCAAATCGTTTCTCATGGCACATTATAACTTCACAGTATTATGCCATTGTTGTAGAGCACATAAATGACATTTAAAATTTCATAAATGAAATGCGTTTTAATTAATTTTACGCCAGCTATATGGTATGTGAATTGTTGTTGTCTGGATTGTTGTTGCATTTTTGTTTGTCATGTTTACATGCATATTTGATAGAGCATATAAATTTCAATCGTTACCTGCTGTCCCTCTGTCCATGTCTGTCTGCCCGTCTGGCCGTCTGTCCGCACAGTTATGTTGCTTTTAAATACCAACAATAAATATATTAATTTATGAATTTACTTATGTCATGAACAAAATGTGCAATATTCAATGAAAATCGAAAAAAGGCATACTATAAAAGCTTAGCTCAAACTGGCAATTGTTTATCATTTATTTAGAATTCATTATTTATAGATATTCAGCAAAGGCTTTTCCGCATTTAGCAGTTGTCATTTTCCCAACAAGTCAAATTGAATTTGACATTTCACATTTCTCTCGCCTTTTCCATGTGTGAAATGCTTAAAACAGCTGTTGAAAATTAGATTGAATGATTGTCCTAAATATTGTGTCTTTGGTGGGCCAAGGATATTGCTTAGTTTGCATAAATTGCGCAGTTTAAATTTGGTCAAAGTTGCTGAGTTTGCTGTACTCGTATGTCATTCACTCTTCAACTCATCAGTCATTTTATTCACATGTTGCTTCTGAGTGCAAGAGGCTCGTTCATTCAGTGGTTGAGTCATTAAATTAATTATATACAGTTGCTTCTCGTCCACATGTGTCGTAAGTTGTTTGCTTATTTTTCCTGGCATGGTATTTTATGTGTATACTCGAGCTTTTGTAGTAGCCTAAAGTTGAATAGAACGGATATATTGCTCATACTATATAATAGCAGTAGCTGGAAAATTACAACAGTTCACAAGTTTCTTATAGTTGAACCTCAGTATAAACGTGTATGCTTAGAATTTCTAAGCTCATTCAAGTTGTCCACATTTCACAACAGTTCCCCTTACAGCTCCCATTGGAACCTTTTGCATTTCCTTCACACTCCATAGATAAACTTCGCTTTCATGGCCTTTTTGTTGGCTTGGAATTTTTTTATGTTGACTCGTAAAGTTGCATTGCTAATTAATTCATCGTTGGAATATTTTTTCGCTCATAATTTCAACTATTTCTTTTTCATTTCCCACTCTCCTTCATCTGGTAATTTGCAGTGTAAATTTGTGCACGCACTTAGCACTGTCGAGCAATAATAACTATATAACAGAAAATCAACAATGAAAAAAAAAAAACAATGCATAGTATTTTTTTATTATTGTTTACAGTTCCACTAAAAATATTTCATTTCTCTCTTCTTTTTTTTACTTTCGTGGCAATTGAAATTGAAATATTTTTTATGTAAATATTTCAACAGTTTGTGGGGACTCGCAGCAGAGAGTTAGAGAAGGGGGGAAGTCGGGCGTGTGCCAAGCTAAAGAGTGATGGCTTTCAGCACTCTTGACTCTTTATGCTTCTACTCCAGCTGCTGTCTCGCTCTAACGCCAAGTGCCGCACCTGCTTCTTAATTATCGTGCGGCAACTTGAGGTGCTCCACTTAAGTTGTTATTGTAGCTGTTGTTGCCTTTGCGCTTCATTTACTAGTTACAAATTTCAAATGAACTCGCCTCGCCTCTCCTCGACAAAGAGTCAGCTGGAAGTCGCCGGAGAAAGCCATAAGGTACACACACACAAACATTAAACACGAGCATTCAAATGTTGTATCCACACCACGAAATTAGGTTTATTGCCTCACTTGCACACACACCCAGCTGGAGAACTTGTGCCTTGCAGCTGTCAAAGGCAAAGGTGCAAAGAATGGCGCGTTTGTTGCACTGCAACAACATTTTTATCACCTGCTAGTCAAAGCCGAACACATCAACAAAACTTGAGAAAACATTTCATTTTGAAGGGAAATAAATCCGTTTGGATTGTTTGTTTGCTATTTTTATACCCTGTAATCTGGGAGGGCATCGAAAAGGGAAGCGTAAATAGAGTTTCAGTTCGAGTATCTGCTGTGTTATAACACGAATGCCAATAGATCTTGATTCTGATAATAAGCCCTTAGTGACTGCAGATGAACTCAAATATGTTCTGTTGAATTGCGCTTTCAACTGAAAATATTAATTACTTTTAAATCCTCTTTAATTGCTTGGTACTTTCTCTTGTATCGCTCAAATTCTTATTTAGTTTCTGATTTATTCTCATCTGCTTTTTATGAGTCAAGAGGGTGCATTTACCAAGGAATATCTATCCAACTTGAACTTAAATAACTTTATAACTTTCAATTTTTCATAATGTCATGTATACAATCTCTGATTGATTGACACTCAAAACTGCCGAACTCAATGACGGCGTCATTAATTGTGGCACTCATTGATGCTGCCACAAGCAGCTCAACATTAAAGTGCCGCACAGTTTTTCTTTTGCAGTTTTTCCTTACGTTTGCTCTAGCTCTCTGCAACGTGGACATCTTTCGCGTGCCGCTTTCATCGGTCGTTCTTTATTTTCCCCATTTTTCAATCCCACGCCCTCCCCCTTTCCCTCCCCATCCCGCTGAACGTTGCACGCCACAGACAATTTAATTTCAATGTCGGCCGCACACAGTTTAAAGAAATGAGGCAACTTAAATGGCAGCTACAACTTGGACAGGCTGCTGAAAACGGGAGGATTGTGGAGCGGGGGAAAGAGGCAGGCGGCGCTCTAAAGCCGAGCAAAATAAATAGTTTCGTTGTGACACTCATAAGTCGAGGTGGCGCTGAGGCAACGTTGGCGGCGCCTCCATCAACATGAACGCTTCGCTGGCGATTCTCTTGGTGCGTGCATTTGACAAGTGGATTTGGGATCGGACTGACAGACTGACAGACTCACAAGAGGCAAGAGGCAAGAGGCAACTCCAAGTAGCTGCAAGGGGGGGAGCCAAAAAAGTTGCCCAACTGTTGGGCAGCTGTGTTGCGGTTTTGCGTGTGTGTCTTTTGGACAACACCAGGAGGCGTAGACGTGGGCGTTGTCGCAGGCGTGTCGCATGGACGCAACAAGTGGCAAGTTGTCAACCGTTTGTTCCACTCTTTTTGTACTTGCCTACGGTTGAAAGCGGGGCGAGCGGGTTCTGCAGCTAATGAGTTTTTAAGTGCCGCCAGGCGAGTGTGCAGTTTGGTGGCAGTGGCAGCTGTCCAACACAGAGTCCGAGGTGCTAGGCCTTATATATGCCCAACGTAGCTTAAGCCTATCACACTTCCATTGCCGCTGCTGTTGCCTTTTTGTTAAGTTGGCCTGTGCCATAAACTGGCAAACAGTTTACGGGCGTTCTTTTATTATTTATTTATTTATGACATTCTTTGCTCGGTTATAAATCAAGCGCAAGTCACGTTCCACTCGGCACAACTTTGTTTTGCGTGGCCAAAGACGACGCCAACTCCGACGCGACATTTAATGATTGTCAGCTGAAGAAAATGTTGCTCGCTTGCAAGTTGCATGAAATGTGCAAATACTAAAATAAAATGTCGAGAAAATATATGAAAAGATTAACGGGAAATTAAGTTTGCTTAGATTGACATTTAATCTGATAGCTAGCAATACAATAATGGGAAAGGGAAAACACTAAAAGCAGTGTCTAGAAATTATGTAGCGAGTATTAGAAAGAACAATCGTTCAAACAAATGATTTGTTGTTAAATAGTCTGATTTTTTATTTTGTTTTAAAGTTTAAAAAAATGTATGTATTTGTAACGGTTTCTTTTCCAGTTCCACAAAATACTCAGAAGCTAGATAATAACTACCTTACGTATACAAATATTTAGCAAAAGCAATGCCAAAATGCAAAATTCAATGGCAAAGTTAAAAGGCAAATAAACATCAATATTACTCTTTAAGACTGAACAAGTGAGCTGAAGAGAGTGTCGAGAGAACTGGCTACAAAAGAAGAGCCTGTCGTGAGTCGAGAAGACTTCTCTTTTCCCCCCGCATTATACCACACTTCATTGTCAGGCCGCAGCCAGAGCAGCCGAAGCAAGCGAAATTGACAAGCGCAACATTGAAATTGCTACAATGACAAACTGTTTCAAGGAGCGAGTGGGGGATGAGAGTGGAGGCGCAGAAGCGGGTCATGCGGCTGCAACTGATGCACTGCCACTTGACAGAGACGAATGCGGATGAGCCCAGGCGGTGGCAGTGGCAGTGCCAGAGTTGGGGTGATGCTGCTGCTGCTGTTGCTGTTGCACGTGCGTCTGCCGACAGACATTTAAATAAAAACTGAAGATTGTTGCAGATGTTGCAGTTGCAGTGGCTGTGGCTGTGGCTGTGGCTGCCGCTACGGCTGCTGCTGCGACCATGGTTCATCCGGGGTTGCCGATGAAAAATCTACACGAAATGCCAGGCGGAGGAAGAGGGGCTAGTAGTAGGTGGCAGCATGTTTAATTAATGCAAAGTAAATAAGAAGCAACGGCAGCAGCAGCAAAATTGATTGAAGAATGCGCCGCAAAGCGGGTGGCAGTTGTATGGGAATAACTATCAGAGACGACTCTCGAGGGGGGAGGGGCTGGAGGACGGCAGGCTGATAGTTGGTTGCATTGTTGCAGCCTCAAGTTGCCTGCAGTCACAGGCTATTTATAAGCTCCCCTGTTTGCCGAGTTGCCTCCACGTTCTTTGATTGGGTAAAATTGCTGCTAAATTGCTTTTTTGTGTACAGCCAGAGGAGGGGTGCGTGAAAGCGGGGGAAGGAATTTAAAGTAGCATACCCAAAAAGTGACTGAGGCCAACATCTTCCAAAGATAACTTAGTTTTGTTCTCTAGATGATTAAATTAAGAAGTTGAAAGCTGCGTTCTCTCCCATTAAAATATAAATTCTTTAATGAATTTTCCATTTGTCACAACTTTGTTGAATTTCCATTCCTTGAATTTAAATAAATTCTTAATCTGAAGCCAATAATCTCATTTATTTAACATAGATTATATATTTAATTTTTTTTTAAAGTCTCTGCCTCTATTGCTTAAATAAACTTTTTGATAGATTGTTAAATTGATTAATTTAAATTTCATTTCCTGCACACACCATTTGCTACTTCCCGTTGAAGGTTAACTAATGATTTCATATTAAAGCTAAGAAACTATCGATTATTTACTAAATATATCTTTCACATTTCTTTCTCATTTTAGGTAAGTCGCAACCTTTCACTGTGAACTCTTCTCAGAAGTAAGTTTTGATCACATTAATGAATAGACCGAAAAAGTAGAGAAATGAACGGAGCTTGAGGCTTATAAAATCACATTAATAATTTGATGTGACAATTTTTCCCAGATTTATGAACTGCTCTCCAATTGCCCCTTCCCTCTAACTCAATCTCTGTCTCTCGTCGTACTGGAAAGTAAAAAAAAAGAAAGTGCGCGACGATCGTAAAAGGCCAACTAAATGTGGCCAACATCAAAAACAGTTAAGAGTAACAACTAAACAAACTTCGCAATGCCAGCAACAAAAAAGGAGGCAGACAACAAACAACGAAGAAGAAATATAATATTAAAAACTAAATAATGGGAAAGTGAAAACAGCTGCTTCAAATGTAATCGCAATTGTAATTGGCAAAAAATAAAAGACCTAATCAACTGTGGCAGGTAGCAGAGAGCGAGAGGTGAACAAAAACTTAGTTTGGAACGCAAAGAGAGCAAAGTCGAATGAGAAAATCTCATTTCATTCATGATTGGCGAACACGCTGACTTTCCACACAAACAATCCCTCGCTGCCACTTGTATTTCCCCCTTTTCGCCTCTTGCTTTGACAGCCAGAAATTCGAAATTGCAACATCGCCCCTGTGTGTGTTGCTTACACTTACAACGACTGTCATTGATATCAACAGCTGCCCCCTTTCATCCCCTTCTCTTCGAGCTAAAATCAATGATGCGCAATAATTAGCGCAACGTTTGTCCGGCTGTATCTCCGACCAGATCCTAGTTCCCGGTTCCCAGATATCATTTCCAAAGTCTCGCTGTCCTACTGTTACTATGTCTATGATGGCTATGTTGTCTCTCTGTGCACGCACTGCATTCCGCACTTTGACGTCTTTCAAATCAAAACCAGACGCCCATCCCGCTGCCCGCCGTTGCACATTCCCCTCCCTCCAAAGCCCATTTGCTGGCATTCCGATTGCAAAAGCAGCCGCGTCGAACTCTTGGCATTAAGTGCTCCAGTTCCGCAGACATCAAAGCCCATAAACGGTACTGCCGGTCTGCCAGGAATATTCAATTTTCATGTATCGCCCAGCACGCATTTCACGCGTGTGCTGGAACTAGTTCCTGCTGCAAAAGTTTGAAGTACACCAAATAGTTCCAGATGTGCTGAGCATAATTATAAAATTGGTAGGTCTAGAAATGACCACGTTTATTTGCCAGTGAAATAGTTCAGTTAGTGAGTAAGAGAAATTCGACAATTGGAATGATAACCAAATTACATTTTATTGCAATCTCTATCTTTTTCCTAGACTTATAATGCATGTTTTCTAAAATTGTGATTGAATCCTAATCAAATGCAGCCGAACCACCAGTTTAACTTTGAATGGTTTTATAGTTGCAGACTGGTTGCAAACTAGTTCATCTATTTTTGCAAAGCCCACTTCGAACTGGTTCCATTATTTCTGATTTTATCGTTGGGCAATGCATTGGGCCAATTGCTGAACGCATAAACAATTGCCCTGTGGCATGTTCCGCCTCTCAACAGCAGCATGTAATTCCCGCTCTCGGCCCCGCCCTCTCCTCTTGACTGGCCACAAATGCACAGGCAATAAAATGGCTCATCTGTTGGCCATCGCGTTCTGTCAGCCCGTCTGTCCCTTCGTCTGGTGCATGTTTGCCAAATGCCAAGCATCATCATAATAATTATGGAAAAATCGTCCTTGTCCACACACACACACACACACACACACACACACACACACACACACACACACACACACACACACACACTCGCCATGTACAAGTGCAATTCTCATACATATATGTTGTTGTTGCAGCAAATTTGCGGCCATTTTCGCCGTGGCGCAAAATGGCGCCCAGAAGCTTTCTCTGCCCTGCTGCCTCTCCTCTGTATGTTGTTGGGCGCATACAAACCACAATTTCATACAAAATTGCACACACACCAGCTACGCCCTTTTACCGCCTCATAAATGCATTTTTGGAATGCGTGTCGCGTTTTTCAGTCTCTCTGGCCTTTGCCCCTCAAATGGGAGTCCGCCAATTTGCCTGCAAATATTTGTTGCTGTTGTAGTTGTTGTTGTGCTGGCTGAGGCGACAAACAAACAAATGTCATATACAGAAATGGCGTATAACGCCCAACTGATGTCCTTTTGCCATATTTTTCTAAACCATGACTGTCGTGAGGGACGGAGAGGGAGAGCGGAGGGAGCAGCATTTGCTTGTCATTTTTGCCACATAAACTCGATAATTTACACTTTTTGGGGATGCCGTTGGCTCAAACCCCACCAATATGTAGCATGGGTTTGGTTATTCTCCTTTTTTTATTGGCGAAAAATGCAAGCACATAACTGTGGGAGCTTCCCCCAACCCCCATTTTGGTCCACATCTTTTGGCCAATGCATTTAAATTTATGTTCTTTTGGCTTGAATAAAGTTTGTTTATTTTTACTTGCCTGCATTGACAAGGAGAGCAGGGGATAGGTAGAGGGCAGTGGAGCTTCGTTTAATGCATATGCAAATTTAGATGTTGTTGCTGACGTTGTTGCAGCTATGGATTAACATTAGAAAATGCTTCTAAAATGTTTTCCCTGCTTCAATTTTCTCACACACCGAAAATTGAAATCTGTTGTTTGTTATTGGTGTTGTTGCTGGTAGTTGTGGCAGGTTGTTGCTGTCTTCTTGGTCGTCTCAGTCTCACAAGCTGTTAATGTTTCCTCCTCTTGTGAGTACAAATGTCATTAGGCACAAAGCAGACGAACGACAACGAAGTCTCCGCTGACAAGCACATGAGAATTTGTTTCCACCTCCATTCCTCCTCCACTTTACGCTTCTCCGGTTGCTTCGATTTCTATTTCTTCTGCCCAGACTCAAACCGAAAACCTCTGGCCAAGGCAACTGCATTATGTGCATTGAGCTCCTCCTCTCTGTCTGCTCGTCTGTCTGTATGAGAGATGCGCATAACTGCCAACAGTTTGACACACAAACACAATTACAATGATAACAGCAATAGCAACTACAAATACCACAATAATGGCAGTAGTATCAGCAGCAGTAATGTCTACTGCAACTGTGCTGCAACAAGAGGAAAAGCGTTTAGAAGCATTTGCGGAGCGATGCGAAAATTGAGTTTGAGCTGCAAGTTCTAACATACGATGCCAAATAAGCAACAATATGCGGCAATAGGTCCTTTGAAGTCGCAAACTCGACAACTACATTTGTATGTGGCCAGAAAAGAGAAAGAAGTGAGATTTATAAAAAAAAGCAAGCAAAATCTAGCAATTTAAGAAAATTAAGATATTGATTTGAATACAGATTAAGTTTGAATTTTAACTGTAGAATTTACTTTAATGATTTAATTTAAACTAATTTATCGTCTTTTAAAGATAAATATTCATTAATATTTGTTTAAAATACTTTTTCAACATCTTCTTCTCCTAATACTTTGAACATTACAGAAATACTTCGCTTCAATTCCTCAAATTTTTTATAATTTTCATCATTCTTGCGACAGTCCCAAAATGCTTGAGTTATTGGAACGAGACTCGCACATGTGGAAAGTTGTGACAAATTTGTGACCTCTTTTTAGTGCAGCTTCGCTCGTATTTGCTTCGGCTTAGTCAGACGAGTTGCGTCAAGTTTTTGTTTGAATGGCAAACAAATAAAAAATAAATAATAATAATATAATGCGGGCCAAAAACATTTCCGTCTTTTAATGAATCACATTAATAATTTATGTTATTACGAAATGCGGCGAAATGTTAAGATCGGTCTGTTAAGTATGTCTGTTAAATTTGAGGCTACTCTGTGGATGACTCACCTGGGGTCTGACGAAAAGAAGAAAAGAGTTAGTGTTGTTTGTTCCTCTCGCTGTTCTCTTGTTCTCCTGTTCTGCTGTTCCGCGTTTCTGCTTTTTTAATTAAAAAACTCAAATTGGCATCTGAAATTTAATGCGAAAAGCAGCTGCTGCTGCTGCCTTCGAGATACTCCCATATTACATGAACTACGAGTGTACAAAAGTTATACTACCTGTCAGATGAAGTTGATAATGATGGTAAAGAGAGTCGGCCAAAAGGAAACCATGTCAAGTCACAAGAAATTTTGCAATGGGCGTGGCACTCACTAGCTGACAAAAGCATAGAAAACTTTTGCATCATACATAATAAGAAACGGTCGCTGGAAATGGGCACCGAGAACGGAAAACTGGGAACCGACTTCTGAGAACTGGAAATGGGAACGTGTGTTTCAGATAGTTTCAAAAGCTACTGCATTCCCGTGTGTTTCGCAAGTGCATAAAACTATTAAAGCATAAAAATAAAGACGGGGGGCGAGACGTGGCAAGAGGTGCATCTGATGCGCCCAAACAAACGGGGCTTTTAAAGTGAAGGTAGACAGTGACAGACCTCGAGATACTGCATATATGCCAACAATTACGAATTAGTTAAATAAATAAATGGATGATGGACCAAGAAATACTTCTTATACTTAATATGAGGTATTCATTTGTCATATCTGTATTTAACTCTGACTAAGCAAAAGCGGAATATTTTATACATGTCAAACTCTTTACCTTTCTGAGCTTCTTAACTTGCACGTTTCCTCTTCAAATGCAACCCTTTGTCGGACTTACAGGGTATTAAAATGGACAACCAGCCGAAATGAAAGTGTCAACTGCAATTTGTACTGGCAAACTTTACTTGCTGCAGGCTGAGACCAGGCTGAGAACGGGGAGGGGGAGGGGAGGGGGAGTCACGAGCGGTGGCGAGGCAATCCCACACACAAAGTGAAATTAACTGGGCTAAAGTTGCGTTAGCAGCTGGTGACAGTTGGACAGCGGAGGAACCAGTTGGCGATTGGACAATGCACACTGCAGGAGGTGCTGTGTGGAGAGCCCGAAAAGGAATTTCGGCATTTTCATTTGTAAATGGAGGGAAAATTGCAACAAAAAATAATTAAAAGGCGGTAAAATTGTGGCTAAGCAAAGGACAACAATACTGGGAGAAGACAGAGCTGTCTAATGGCGAAGGAGTGTCTAGAAGAGGAGATAACGAGATGGTGGAAGGAGGCATAGCAACAGCAGCAGGATGTGGGTATTCCTCACTTGGAGGCGACTGCGTTGACACTTTAATAATTTGCACGCCGCGGTGGCGTTTTAATTATTAAATGTAAACGCCTCGCCCGACTCGTAGGAGAAGGCGAGAATACAGGCAGGTTGCGCCAGGAAGCGGACGCCACGCGTGGAAATTGCGGATAGCCTGCGGCTGTCTTGCGTCCTGGGTCTTCCTGCAAAGGAAGTGCAAAATTAGAGCAACGCTTCATCGTCGTTGTCAACGCAGGTGCAAGGATAGGTAGGACTAAGGACACAACATACGCAAGGGGTAGTCCTGGCTGCTAGCAAGCCGCTGGCTTGTTTGCCAAGGACCAACCAGGAAATATTTAGAGCGCAAATTCAAAGCGAAATGTGGCGAAGAGAAAATCCCAGTCAGGCGACAAAATCAACGCAAATGAAGCACAAGGATTTTTACAGCCTCAGTAAGTTAAAGGGAAAGAGAGAGTTCTTGCGTGTGTGTGCCTGGCCAGGACTTGAAAATGCTAGATAAACATTTGAGTTTTGCGACACTTGAGCAACTTTCTTAGCCCGCCGTACGACAGAGGGCGCCACAACAGAGGGGACAAATGAAATGTAAGACAGGAAAAAAGAAAAGACGCCTCATTGTTTTTCCATTTGTAATCAATATCTTAAATAGAAAATGAGAGAGGGAGAACTCTGGGAACAGGTAGAAGTTAACATTCAGCAGGGCAGTAGGCAGATTTGTTTTCTTTCCGTTCAGAGGGGGAATAAATTATAAAATTGTTGTTGTGTAATTAGCATAACTTTTTCGACGAACTGAGGACAGTTCTTGAGCTAGGGAGAGAGCCTATCAAATGTCTATCAGCATTTACATAATTCTATAAAAATCCCATTAGAGCAAACTCGGAATACAAAAACCAAAACCAAAAACAGAAATAACAAATACCCAAAATATGACTAATTAACTTTAAGCAGCTTTTTAGCTCAAAATTCGATGGATTTTAATAATGATCAGTCTCAGACACGTCGGACGGTCTTCGGTCGGTCTTCAATATTAATAATAACACCTGCTCAGACTACGATTCTTTGTTTTGCATAAACTTATCAGCTTCGACGAGTTTTATGTATTCTCAAGCATAAAGAAATAAAAAAACTTCAAGATGCGCAAATGCCGTGCATTGTATACGATTTCATAATCACTTCAAAAACGAACAAAAAAATAAGAAATAAATTCGGTGCGTTGCTCGAGGCAACAATAATATCATCTCCATATGAATGCTGCATACATTTCTATATGTCATATCGAATCGTATCGTATTGGTTCCATTTGTCTGTCTCCTCTGCGTAACATGAAACGTCATAAAAATTATTACAGGACAAGACAACGCATGCAATAAATTCGATGGATAGCCAGAGACAGATAGACAGAGTAAGAAATACCTATGAAGAGAGAACGAGAAGGGTTGCTTTCTCTGACAGGTTGATGGCAAGCTCGTTGGGCATCCCAAAACAACATTCAACATTTTTTCTTTCATTTTTTTGACTGCTGTCTACAACAGCCATGTTGGAGATAGGAAATATTTTGACAAGGGGAATCGACCAATGTTGTTATTAAAAAAGACGAACAAATGGATTAAAAACTTTGATCAATTACGAAAATTGGAGTAGTTAAAATTAGAGTTACCTTCATTATAAGTCAAGCGCAGAAAATAAATGTTAGTCTAAGGTGTTGCTGTGGCTAAAAAGCACAGGAAATGATTAACTGGAAAAGTTATCAATAACTTATAAGTTAAGCACCTTATCTTGATATTTAAGATCGACTGAGGCATGTTACAACTTTAAAATTGAACTATGTTTTCTGGTCTTTAAATGATTGAATGTCTCACAGTTTTTTATTCGCATTGCTGACTTGCAATTAGTTTCAGTTTTACAATTTTTTCCTTTTGTGTTTCCTGTGCACAAACACATATCTTTTTTAAGTTTTAGCTGGCCTTTGTGCCTGCTACTACTGCCGCCTACTTTGATCCCCAATTTCATCATCTAAATTCATTTGGTATTCCCTGTTGTAGGCCCGAAAGTGCGGACCATTCTCCTTCCAGTCTATTTGCATTGTTCGTGTTCTTGTTGTTGTTTGTCAGCCGTTTTTCGTTGTTCTTTTTGTGTGCGTTTTTTAAGAAATTTCTTTTTGTTTCTTTACATTTCTAATTTGATTTCGAAAGGTTATCGCATTCTCCCAATTTCTTTCGCTCTCTTTTGCTTGACCTCTCGCCTTCTCTCTCTTTGACTGTTTCTTGTTTCTTGTTTGTTGTAGGTGTGATGCTGTTTGCTCTTCTCCGTTGCTGTTTGTTGTTGTTGTTTTTTGTGAGCTCTTTGTGGCTATCAAAAGAACTATGCAAATGACTTTATCGCTGTTGTTCCCCCCTCGCCACTATCTGCTCGCTCTCTAGTAGATTTATAGACGAGCCAAGCGATGGGCAATAACAGCAACAACAAAATGGCTGTCGCTTTGGCTTTTGTTTACCTGTCTTCCCCCTCCATGGCACTCTCCTCTCCCGCTGCCTCACATCATTCTCCTTATTTATGTTTGCTCGCATCATCTTCTCTGTTGGCATTTCGTTGACCTAAAAAACGTTCAACAGCCGCTAACAAAAAAATACACAAAAACAACAACTTCATGAAGCAGCGGCAGAGGCGGTAGCAGTGCTAACAAAATGCCAGCAGATGCCATAAATTGTTGTTGCAGCAACAGCAACAGCGGCAGTTGCAGTTGCATTTACCTGTCTCTGCCCCTTACCAGCTGCCACACAAGGCATTTAAAGCGTCGCATTTTTTGCTGCTCCTTTAATACTTGTTTTGTGCTGTGCTTCCTCATTGCCTCCAACTCCATCTCGGCCTTCAATCTCAGCACCGCCGAACACAGATCCGAGTGTAATTAAGTTTTGTGCAAAACATCTGCCGTTTTTTCTCTGTCCTCTCTTCTCTTTTCTTCTCTCCACTTCTCTTCTCCTTCCTTTTTCTTACTGCCACATCTATATCGCTGCCGTTTTTGTTGTAGCTGCCACAGCTTTAAGTGGTCGGCCGTTTCTTTTATATTTATTTCGTAGCACGCCCTTCGTGGAACTCGTCAATGCCGCAAATATTTGTCGCATGCATCAAAATGCGGCCAGTCGCTGCTCGTATCCCTTTTCTTGATGCTATCCCCTATCAGTGGCTAAGCTTATGCAGAGCTTTTATGCTAATTAAGCGTGATGATTTTCAAGAAATTTCGGGAATCTTTTTATCGTCTTTATAATTCCCTCAGCTTTCATTGGATGCCATCAATAATCTCTAACATGTCGTAACAAACATATTTTTAGAGTTTCAGCTTTCCAAACTTTATAGTCTAAATCGTCTTTTTAATTCCTTAAGCCTTCTTTTCACTTTGCATAATTCAAACTTTAGTTAAGAGTCCAAGTTGTTTTAAGAAGTTCTTGGCATAGAGATTGCGGAATTGTCAAGTCTATCCTGCGAATCGATTTGCTGTTCTCTGAGAATTTTAAATAAACCCAAATTAAGGCTCATTCCCAGTAGGCCCGATGTTACAAATTTTATGACAAATTCCATATAAGGGTATCAATAGTTGCTATATTGGAATAGACCTCAAATTCAGCTGGTCTAGCAACCTAAATAATTTCGTTTCGTGACTTTTATTTGCCGTCTGGGAAATGAAGCAATCAAAAAGCCGCCAGAATATAATATTTTTGACACTGCTTTTATACCCTGTATCCCTTGGAGATGTGCAAAAAAGGGCATTGATCGATGTGAACAGCAGACTCCTTTGAGCCTTTATCCGTCTGGCTGTTCATCCGAGTAAGTGCGCGGATCTCGTAACGACGTATAATTATGCTTAAATTGTATTGTGGGTCTGCTGCAAAAGTTGCTTAAGGCTATCGATATACATTAAATATTTACTTTTCATATGCTCAAAAATTGTGATTCTTTTATTGACAGCCTTAAAGATGATCAGCACAGGTTTTCAGATTGATTATAACGAATCCGCAATTTCTCTGAGTGTATTTCCCAGCACAGGGATCAGAATAAAGTAATGTGTACTTACTAGCCGTCCTTGTCTACCTTTTCAGTTGTCTTTTACAATTTGATATTAGGGACAGAGCATCCTAAAAGGTTGCGCTTTGTTTGTTCTTGTTACCTTCAACGATTTGGTGCTGCCATTGTTGGTTGCCAACAAAAGTTTTGTTTCGTTTTGCATTTAATTTGGCTTTTAATTTGATTTCGATTTATTCTTCTTTGTCCTAGGCTGCTGCTTAATTTTCTGGGTATCTGGGCTTCGAAGTAGTGCTTATTATTAGAGAGTTTTCCCAAATGGCCACCGGAAATTGTGACGCATTTGTTGCATCAATATTAATGCTGCATTATTGGGACATCGGGACAGGAATGTGCAGATATCTCGTTCTTCCATCTTCATGTTATTTGCATGGCAGCTGCTTTTGCTGTTGAGGTTCCCGTTGTCTCTCCTTCTTCCTCCTCTCGTTCTGCAGTTTCTCTTGTGTGTGTTGCTTTTTTAGTTGTTTGCTTTTAGCACGCCGCACATTCCTCTCTCCCTTTGGCAGTCTCACGCCTACTTGCTCTCTCTCTCTCCTTCTTTCAGTGTTGTCTTTCTTAGCTTATCATTTTGTCATCATCGACAGCCGTTGTCCCAATGCAAATCAGCCGCTAGGCAATTGTATCTCTCTCTTGCTCTTGCAACCGCATTTAATCAAACTCTTCACACTGACAGGTGCGCCCGCAGTCATGTGTGCTTATGAATGTGTGTGTTGGGTACTCAGCTTCCATCCACCACACTCTCCCTCCTCTATCGGGCTATCACTCTCTTTGTTTCTCCTCAGTTATGACAACAATGCCGCCTTGAAGTCAGCCGCTGCTCGTCGATTCAGCTGCAAAATGTTCATAGCCTCAGGTGGTTTATTCGCCTCTGTCTTCCCAATCCGCCCCATGCTCTCTGGCCCCCTCCTTCGTCCCTCGCACTGAGTGTGAAATGTTTTGCATGCTCTCGTTTGCTTCTCCTTTTGCTGTTTCTTTTGTTTCAGCCTTGCATTGGACTTGTCTTTATTATGCTTAAGTACTCTTATACGTATGTATTTTTTCGTTTTTATATGCCTTTGGTTACAGTCCACCTCCTCTCCCACATGCTCCCCCCTTTTTGCACAGTCTTTTGCATATTCATATTTCCCTTGCGCTTTTTGCTGGCGTTCTCTGCTTCTGCTTCTGCTGCTGCTACTGCTACTGCTGTTTGTCTCTCATGTAAACGTCATTATTAGCCGCTGTGTGGTGTCCCCTCTCCCGCCATTGCCGTCCCCCTTCCATCACCACTTGCTGTCTCCCATTACATTTTGCGCATTGAAGTTGTTTTTGTGTGTGTCTCGCTGCGCTGAATGTGAAATGTGAAATCTGAGCTTCCTGTTCAATGTCAGCAGCAGCAGCTCACACTCTCGCACACACTCGCACTAACACAGACACATACCCTCGCATACTTGCATACATTAGGAGCATGCCTCCTTTCCCCCCATCTCATCCCCATTAGCCGCTAAGCACTCTGGGTAATTTATGTAATTAAATGAAATTTTACACTCGCCTTAGAGTCGCACCATTCCTTTGTCGTGTTGCGTTTCATTCCATTTTGTTTCATATCTCTTTTGCTTCTCTGTATCAATTTCTATGGTATTTTGTAGGTCATATATTTCGTTTGCTAATATTGTAATGAAATGCAAATTGAAATGGTGCCAAGATACCCACTGTGATACCCTGTAAACATAATTGTACAAGGTAGAATATGGAAATAAGAGCAGAACTAAAACAGCTCTTATAGAGCGTCTACTAGTCGATCTATGTCGAGTACTTACTAGAACGTAAATATATTACTTTAGCTTTACACAAATTGCATGGTATATACTAGTCAGTCAACTCTTGGCTTGCACAATTTTGTTATTCTTTGCATTTACATTTACCAGCTCAATTACTTACATTATTTTCTCTCTTTGTCTTTGCAGGTAAGCAGCGTTTATGGTTATCGTTATTCCAAGTTCAGTCGAGATCGCTGACACTGTAAAACTTTGTGTGTAAGCAACTCTCTGCAAGTATTTAAGTGCGAGTGTGTAAGTGTGTGTGTGCTTAGGAAAAATAAATTCTGATATTGCTTTTCAGTTGTGTCTGAGGCAAAAACTTTAAATTGAATCAAAGTCAGACGCGTGTAGAGAACAACTGCGTGTGGGCGAGGGGCGAGGGTCTGCCAGGGTTGTCTTCGCAGCAGCTGCCTTTGCTAGTCCTAGTCAGTCTTTACCGTTTAATAATAAAGCAGGTTTTTAAGTGCAGCAAACGATAGGAGTCCGCTGCTCTCTCTTCGCATCTCGTGGATTTTCTTTCTTTTTGCTCTTGTCACGCATCACTCATATGCATGAGCTTTGTCACGCCCCTCGCCCCTCGCAACCCGCTTGGCTGCTGGCACGTCGCTGCCATTTTCAATTTTGCATTTTAATAATAAAATTTTGTTGGAAAACGTAAAAGAAGAAACAAGCAACAACGACTAGAAGAAGATGCAGTAGAGGAAGTGGAAGCTGTAGCACAACTTGTGGCAGATGGGCAAAGTTTTTTGCCCAGGCGTCGACGTTGACGACGACGGAACGCATGATTACTTTGTTGATGACGACAACCCTGGCAGCTCTCGCCGTCCATTTTACCTACTCCCGACCAACTTTGTCTGTTTCCTGCGCCGTATCAGCAATGTATGCCTTCTCTTCAACCCATTTTCTTATGTCCTTTTCGTGCTGCGCCACAAAGTATGCAATAGATTCTGTTTATCATTTCTGCCGACTTGCTGCCTGCAATTTGTTGCATGTGAGCAGCTGGTCACACCCTCTCCTCTTACCCAGCCGTGTGCCCTCGTTGGCACTTGGCATGCACGACACGTTTACCAACACTGCTCCAGTGTGCAAAAAATGCCCTTCATGAGAAGAAAAATAGTTTGCAGCTTTTTAATTGCACAACAAAAATTTCGATTCTTTTTTTGTACTTTTTAGTCTTTTTGCATTCGTTTTTTGTTGTTTAACAAATTTTGGAGCGACTTTAATTCGCTGTTGTTTACATTCTTTATATTTCGTATTTCTTATCACGCATTTTTGTTCTTCCGTTGTTTATTTACACTTTTTTTTCGGTTGTTGTTCGCATTTCCCATTTGTTTTCGTGGGCTGCTTTTGGTTTTTATTGGGTTTTTTGCAGCTTTTGCAAGTTCACTTTGACTTTGCACTTTTTGCGACTCTTTTTGATTCGCTTCTTATAAATTACAGTTGCTTTATGTGTCATATGCACATTTGTCGACTCATTTTGAAGTTGACAAACACATGTTTTAAGTTTTTTCCACTCGCCCCGCCAGCTGCACATTATCCTTTGTCCTTGGCCAGATCCTTGGCAAAAAATCGTTTCAAATTTTACACTAAATTGACTTTGGCAGTGTGTGTGCTTGTATGTTTGTGCAAATTGTGCACGCACAATTAAATGTGCCAGCTCCCCCAAGGGGACATGTGGGCTGCGTGCTGTGGCAAATGCGAAAAAATGCTGTAAAAACAAAGTTAATTCGCAGTGGAAATGAATGCTTGAGTTGATATGAGTTGGTCGGCAAACTTTGAAAGTGCTTGCATTGTAAATATTTGTACAAACAGATTTTAAACTGTTTAATTTCAGCTTCAGTTATTTGAAATGCGAAATTGGCTAATTTTGCTTTAGTCAATGCAAATTGTTGCATTAATTTCCGTATATTTATTTAACAGTTTACATACAAATTTAAAAAGTAATAATTAGAATTGATTTAATATCAAACTCATGCTTACTAAAGTTTGTCGCTTCGAATTTAATGGGTTATTCCAAACACTTGAATACAAATTTGCGGTCAAAAACTTTAACAATTTGCACAAATATTTGTTGCAAACTTTCTACGCTTGCTCAATTGAATACTTGTAATGTCGAAATTATGCACGTGTTTTGCCAAGTTTGATGGCAGCCATTGTTTACAGAGGCAGCATCATGTAATCGTCACTGTGAGAGATGTAGAGGGAGATTGAGGCACGCCTCGGCTGCTCTTGTCTCACTTTCGGTCTGTTTCACTTTCGTCAAACATTCGTTACACTTTGCAACATGGAAAAACATGTGTGTGGCAATAATAAACGGGGCTAACGAATTGTGGCACAATCATGTAAACTTCATGCACAATGAGCAGCTTGCGCTGTCCACAGTATCCCCTGCTTCAACAAGCACGACACAAAAGGCCATTGCCATTGGTCAGGCATTGGTCTGCCTCGACTGTCCATCGGCAGAGTCTCCTCCGGCTCATGCATAATGCGCTTAACAAAGTTTTTGATTGTATTACAAAGATATGCTGAAAGAGGGAGAAAGAGTAGAAGAGATAGCCTGTTTGTGCGAGTATCTTATGCAATTTGTTTAGTATTTTGATATAAATTGCATCGATTACGAAAATTACTTGCATATAACATTTACCAAGAGTGAACAAAAGTGTAAACAAACAGCCCAACAGCCCAAATAAGAAATGTATGAGTGGGACGTATCCTAAAGAGCCTGCAACTTATATTATAGTGCATAATCGACCAAGTTGAAAGATAAATTAAGTGAGATGATATAGAAGCAATCTACCAATCCATGGGACAGAAAACTTCTTTGTTTGTTGGCTTTTTGTTATTTTAATTTATGCAAATTTTAAAATGTTCGTTTTTCGGTTTTATATCTCGTGTGCAGCATCAATTTACAAATCGTTGTGAATGTTTCTGCTAAGCGTTTGTGTTGTGTGGAGCCTGGGAAAATGCGCATAATTATTGGCTTTAAATGTAAATGAATTTCAATTAAAATTAAACACACTTGTACAGAGTTTGACAGACAGATGCGCAGATCCAAATGTATCTGACAGACATATGCTAATTGCTTTGAAGTCGACTTCGTTTGCGTATTTTGAATTTATTATACCCTGTACGCAGTAAAGCCAAGGGCATTTTCGACACAGAAGAAGCCATATTTGATGCGATATTTTAATAGAATATGTGGGAAAGCGATCTTATACATTTAAATAGTCAGAGTCTTGTACAACGACTATACGATACTCCAAGTCAATACTTGACTCCTGCCACTTAAAACTGTGTTGCAGAGTGACTATCAGTTTAGCCTTTCCTGCAAATGGTAACCTCTCTCATTTGTTTAGAAATCATTTATGGTCTTTTTTGCGTAGATTTCTCAACCGTTTGGCAAATTCTAAAGTTTCGGCTGCGGTTGCCTAAAGACACGAATTAATTTGAAAAGTTCTTAGCAAAAAGTTCTCAACATTTGTTTTTGGTGTTTCTGCTGCTGCTTCTCATTGTTGTTGTTGTTGTTGCTGGTTTTTGTTTAAGGTTTCACACATAATTCTTAAGTAATCAATCGACTGTCGTTGGCCTGCTCTTCGCCCACAAATCGATTAACTTAATTGTTTCGGTTTTGTTCGAGTATATTTATAAATATTTATGAATTGTCTTTTCTATGGACTCGTTTATGAATTCCATTTGTTATCGTAAATCAGTCAAACTCACACACCCTCAAATGGAGATAGGAGGAGGAGTATCTCTAGCGCCTTCAGAGAGATAGAGCGTAAAGTTTACTCGGCAATTGCTTAGTATTTTCAGTAGTTTTGTGTGCAGAAATTAACTTTTCTGCATAGTTTTTATGACTGAAATGGAAATAAAGTTGTTAGCCAACACTCGCACACATACATGCATACATACTTACGGGAACACATGTATCTGGCACAATTTGCGTGTTTTTTAAGCGTAAAAGCAATTAAAAAACTTGTACAATATTTTCTCATAAAACAAAAGTTAAGCACAGTGGTAAAAAAGCCAAACAACTTACTTCTGAAAATAGTAAAAAAATTAACACTTGCACACACATACGTAATACATGTACGTATACGCCGCAGGCTGACCGGGCACAGGAGAAGCGGTCTCTGTGGGGTGTGAAAGCAGCAAAAAGCCAAAGTGGCAGAACAAAAGGAACAGGGGATAAAGGGGAGGAAGGGGTGGCCATGCTCTGACGTTTAGCTGCAACTGTTGCTGTTGCTCTGTGCTCATTTCATATTGATTAACTGCAAATCCATCAGTGTCATTGCGACCAGGCTCAAGAGGGAGAGACAGAGATGGGGTGGGGGAAAGCACCTCTCCAACTCCGAGCCAACTCCAGCCAATTGCCTGATGTCAGCACTCGAACTGCCAACTCAATTCAGCTCATCAGAACTTGCTCATTTACACATTACAATGGGTTGGGCTAAATAGCGCACACAGAGGGACGGAGAGAGGTAGGGTAGGGACGTAGAGGTCCGACTGGGCTGTGTTGGGGACTGCAACTGAACTGAACATTAACAGCTTCACTGATGGCTTGTGTGTGGGAAAACAAAGGCATTAGAAGCGCACATACAACAGACATCAGAGGGAGGGGAAACGGGGAAGGAGCACAATGGGGTGCCAGGTGTGAACGTGCGAAAACGAAGCTAGTGGAGACCCTTTGCATAAACTTGACTTAATTAGCTGTGCAACAAACTTGGCTATTTAAACAGCTGCCAGAAGCAAAGAGGACAGAGAGCATCATAACAGTGCAGGAGAGGTAAAGAGCGTGAGTCAGTTACCTAATTGGCATTTCAAATGTAGGGAAAATGAAGCAAAGATTGCAGTGTTTCATTAAACACTTTATTTCAATATTGAAGTGAAATCTTGCAATCTCTAGGGCAACTTTTCTAGTAACCATTGTTCTATTGCCACCATTGAACTCCTCTTCAGCTCATGCTCTGTATTGGGAAGTTCCGTGAAGGAACCAGCTACGCCCAATTCGGATAGAGCATTGTATGTCTCTTGGCCCCAAGCAAACTCTACCACTTGATCGTCAGTGCCGTGGAACATGAGCAGCTCGGGGGTGCTAGATGTGTCCTTGAGGGAATCGTACACAATCGACCTGCGGTTGAGAAACGCAGAATGGGCAAACACGCCGGCCAGATTAGTATTGAGATGATATCCAGTGTGCAGGGCCAACGACCCACCCATAGAGAAGCCACCTACAACAATACGGTGATGGGGAATGCCATCGTCCACCTGTTTCTGTACAAGTTCATTTGCAATATCGTAGGCTGGCGACATGGTCTCGATCTCCTCATCTGCTGATATGTGTATTTTCTTTCGATTGAACCACACGTTGGCCTTCTCTCCATCATGCCATGGCGCCGTAGGGTATATAAATCTAATGTGGGAACCATTTAAATCTCTGCCAAGCACGCTACGCACCCAGTCCTGAATGCCAGCTCCTGTGTCTCCGGCGCCATGAAAGAATATCACACTCGCACTTCTCTTTCGAAACATTTTGAATTATTGGGTATAAGAAACTTATTGAATTAGTAAAATAAATCTATGAAAGGGTGACATTAAAATCGATTATTATATTAATTATTTTTGAAAATATTTGTATATCCAATTTTATCGGGATATACTTAATTGACATACTCTAATGTAAACCTGGCGCACATATCTCATTATTTAAAAAAAGCAAAGACTGTTTGCATACTTGAATTAAATTAGACATATATGACCAAACATGTATATATATAATAGTTATACATATTAAAATGAATCATCCTATAGAAAATAATCTTCACTCAGATAAGATATAGAAGAAAGAACTTTCTATGCAGGGTATCGTCATTAGTCAGAGCATTTATTTGGAGTTGTGTCAGATTTGTGAGATTGTGCCTTGGCCTATCGCCTAGCTAATGGTTCAATAAACAAAGTTTATGGCGTGACATCTTTCACGCAAATGTATTTCGGGCTATCATTTGACCATGTGCTTGTGGACCCACTTCGCCTATGCCTGGCCTGGACGGGGGCCATTAGAGGCATTCACCTTTTTGGGAACGCCGTTCCACTGACCACTTGGAGCTATTAATATTATCTATATAGCCGGTCAACAATGTCGCGCTTTTGAAAAGTGCTTCAATAAATTAAAACAAAATAGAAGTCTGCAATGGGATACCCGAAAAACTGTCACACCAGGGTCCCGGCCGCCGCCCGCCTCCCGGCCTTCCCTCACCACTGTCGGTCGCCCCTAAAGTCGGACACTCAATAAAGACAGAGACAGCAGCAGAAGCGCAAGAGAAAGTGGAAGAGTCGCCAAAGCGGGCCGTGTTTAGAGTTGCGATAGAGGGGTGGTTTGGTTGGGGGAGGAGTGGAGGGAGCTTGTGGCAAACTGGAGCAAATGCATGACAACATCAACATTTTTGTTGTTGCCGCTTTTGGCAGCCGAAAGCTCTGACCAAAACTAAAAACTGGCGGCGACAACGACGCACAATAAATTTTCCATCTCCTGTTTTTGTTGTCAGTATAGCTGTTGTTGTTGCTGCTGTTGCTGTGCGTCAAGTGACCCACTTTTTTATTCTGCTGTGCGACTTGACAAGGGTTAAACAACAATAACAAAAAAACACTCGCAGGAAAAACATGACCGGCAACAACAAAAACATGAGATTCGCGTCGCTCAGAAATGTAACAAAATAAAAGTTGCAATTGCTCCGCCCGTTGTCCATTGCCCCAGCACCACGACAACTGACCAGCTGACCCAAACACGCCCACACACATAGACATATATTGCACGACCCTGTCTCTCTTCTTCTCTCTCTTTCTGTCCATGGGTCCCTCTTCATGCCTCGAATCGCTTCGTCGCAAACTAGTTAAACTTTAAAGGTGCGTCCAAAATTGTAGTCAAAACTCAACTCAACTTGAATTGAGCTCAGTTGAGCGATTTGCGTTAGTTTGCAAACTAAAAGCAGGTCCGAGAATTTGTCCAGGATTATGTTTGGACAGAGTAAGCCCATTGAGCTTATGCACTCGATGTATGATCAATTTCACAAGATAATCCGATAGATTGATTTTGCATTGAACGAAGTAGATGGACAACAGAGTAACTACATCATGTTGATGTCAATTGCGTCTCCTCGAGCGATGATATACCATTTGAATAATTTAAAGTTCAAAAAACATTAAATATAAGATGAAATAGGTAAACTATCAAATTGTATAAGAACTAATTACATATAAATCGCACTAATGTACTTTTTAAAGTAATTGCTTTTAATAATTAAAGCTTCGCAGTAATTTTAAAGTAATTCCGAGTAAATTCAAAACTGCCCAGCTTAAAATACTCGTACACATTTAATATTAGCCATCGGCTATTTGAATCTGTTGCTGGCATTTCAAGCTTCAGGATCAGCAATAGTTCGACTTGAAGTGCCTGCACGTAATGGCCACACCTTCAGCTTCTGAGCGAAAGCCAATACGTGGATGCTTGAGTGAGTTGTGAAGCAGATGCTTCATGCTGGTCCACGTCTCTGCCACATCTCACTGCCTGAGCATGACCTTTGGTATATCCTAAGCTCTTGATGGCTGCCTTCTACCGTCTACTGTCTGCACGGGGTGAGTTGAGAGAGGGGGAGTATTACTGATGTGGGCTTAAGCCGTTAGTGCTGTCCATTTCTGGCCGGGCAGATTTACGCATGAAATGCGCTTGGCTGCATTCATCAGTGGGGGCAGTCGAGATGGCGGCGAAGCCTCAGAGTAGAATTGCAGCTGGGGAATTAGTTGGCCAAGGCAATGGCCCAGCCGCTCGCAACTGGCAGCAGGCAAACTGGCAGCAATCTGAGCGAGAGTTGATTATTTTTTAAAGCATATTTCACGGACTAGGATTCCTTTGCTGTCCCATACCCACGGCTGCTCTTCCAGTTGCTTTGCGTTGTAAGTCTCAGTGCTAAGTTGGCGCTAAATTAAAAACTTTTGCATTGCATATATTGCACCAGAGGATCAACAACAGAGCCGAGAGCTGTTAGCTGTTAGCTGCGAGCCGAGAGTCGAGAATGGAGCGCTGTTCCCAGCTGAGCGCTTGTAATGCAACGGGGAGGGGATAGGGTTTGGGTAGGGCAGTTAGTGGGGGAGGAATGTATTTGGTCTACTATTACACTTTTCACTTGGCAAAAAAGTTTTGTGCGCTGTTTTCGCCGTTTGCTTGTTTTGGCTCAAGTTTTTTAACTTGGCTTTTGCTGCCGTTGATTCCTTTGCTGCTGCTGCTTGTAAAACCAATTCCGAGAAAAATGAAAGTAATTTTTTGCATTTTGCATTAAAATATACATACTTATGATAAAAGTTAGCTAGAAAATGGAAAGAGTGGACGAGAGACTATCAAGGCGAGAGCGAAATAGAGAGGGAGATAGAGACAGAGAGAGAGAGCGATGGAGAAGCTAAAACGCGGACAGCTACAAAATGTTTGCCATTTAAAATTGCAATGCAATAATACTAAAAATCATCATAAAAACGCAGCATCCGCATCCGCAACTAGCAAACTATGCAGAATATATAGAGCATAGCTCTTGGAGCTCTAAAAGGTGGCGGGGAATCAACAAAAAGCGGATGATGGAGTGCAACAAAGTGAGGCAACGTTGCGTATACGCAATCTACGACAAATACGATACGACAGACATAACATTTCAACTGCCACATCAGCTCACAGCAAAGATTTAAGCTCTTTGAAATGTGAAAACAAATTGCAGAGCAGACTCTAAGCTATGAATGTAAATCGATTTAGAATTGTCAGGAAATAAAAGGTATATTTTGTTCAATACGAATTGCAGTGCACATCAATGGACGTCCTTATAGAATGGCATACTCTTTGATTACAAAAATCCAACTAAATGCTGAACAGTTGCACTTATTTTATACTATATGCTCTTTGCTAATCACAATGAGTTTTGAAAACTACGCCATTCTTCACTTTAATACATTCTGTGTATCAGACTTTGTGTTGAGGTTTCTAACTTTAAGGTTGGACTTATGAGTGGCATGCAACGTGCAGCAGTCCCGCATTTTGGTTGCACATTGCTGCGACGACAACTCACTTGAAGTGGGAAGCCAGCGAATTGTTATGCAATTTGCAAATCGAAAGGCAGTAAACGAGTGACTGCTGCTATGGCTGCAACTTGGCGTCTAACCCCAGCTGCAACACATTGAAAAGCTGCTCTGTTCTTTGTCAGCTCACCGTGAACAACGAGAATGGGGTTTTATTTTCGAGACTGTGCAATGGTTGGCCAGGTTCGTTCGCGAGTTGAACGAGAGCAAACTGCGAATATTGCATGAGTAACCAGCGTGTAATTCCAATCCAGCTGCCAACTGCAGCGGCACAATGGCACGAGGGGAGAGTCAGCTCGTGACACGTGAGTAATCCAAGCGTTCGCTTTGTGGCCGCTCGGCAGCTGGCAAGTGGCCTCTCTTCCATGCGTCCAGGACTTCAGTGTCTAAACCTTGTTGCAACAAGCGCAAAAGCTGAAGCTGTGAAAATTTATGAAAATGCTAACAAAACATTTGCATGGGCGTCAGTCAGGGGCGTGGTCATGGTCATGTCCGTTGAAATTAAATTCGCGCCGCAACACGACGTCAAAGCCGAGAAAGAAACAGGCGAAAAAACAACAAGAAGAGCTAAAGGAAAAGTGCAGTTTGTAAGCTGAACAAAACCGCAAAATAAATGAATGAAATGTTCAGCTACAAGCGCTTACAACAACAGCAAGTATAACAAGAGGAGGACAAACTGGACACACAGTTTATAAAAGCGGCAGCAAAGCATATTTCAAAAGAGCAGACTCAGAGACAGATAGCGAAAGAGACGCAGATGGAGACGGTGACGGAGACAACTACAGCGACCAACAGATGGACAGTAGTCAACTAGGATTGTGGGTGGGCAGAGTGCTGAAATTTACTTCTATGTTACAATGGCCGAAAGGAAGATGCCCTGACATATTTTTACTGTCATTTCTTGCTGAGATGCTGCCATAGCAATAGCAATGCCAACAGCAACAGCAGCTGGACGACAATAATAACACAGACAGCTTCTGCAACACTCATACTGCGACTAAGCTGCTAAGTCCTTGCCACGACCCAAATCAACAGCAGGAAAGGAAACACAAGCCAAGCCCAGGTCCGCACCCGAACTCCTTTACTCGAATCTGAATTCTCGACTTTGTTAGGAGAACAGCTTTACTTTGCTTTTGGATATACGTTTATTTTCATGAATTATATTTGCCTCCATCTGTTTAGCCCCGTCTTCTGCTACTGCTTTGGCTTCCTCCTGCTCCAACTGTGACTGCACAGCTTTCCAAAGCTTTCACATTTGTGCTTCATATAATACCCTGTAATCAAGTAATGAAAGGGCAACTATTCATTTACTCTACAGGGTGTCCGCTCCATGGTTACTATTTAGTCTGGGAGATGTTGTTGTTTTTTTATTGCATACTTTGCGGCATTTCGTTTGTGTAACTCATTTTTTTGCGTCTTGTCGCAATGTTGGCCACATTCTCCTCAACTTAACTTTAGCGGTACATTTTTTCCTTTTCTGCTATTTATTTTTTTTTCCTTTGGCTTTTTTTTTTGTGGATGGGTCACAAAAATTTGAATGCAAACATTTTGAGTGTTGTATGCGTGCCAGTGCGGGTGTGCGAGTGTGCGTGTGTGTTTGAGTGGAAGCCACATGAAATATGATAATTCATTACACGAGCGTACAAAGGGAAAATAATGCGCAGGAAAATAAAGAAACGGCGACGAGGACGACGACGACGACTCTCACTCAATTGTATCTTATGCAAATTGCCAGTGATTTTTCCTGTTTCCTGTGCCGCTTAGACACGATGTTTTCTCTCCCTTTCACTCGGGTCTGTTGTGTTCCTTGTGGCAAAACACTTGAGCAGTGGCATCACAGGAAGAATATGAAAAGCGAGGGGAAAATGCTGCAGTATCGTAAAACCTCATGAGACACGCATTTTACAAGCTGGCTTTTCCATCGGTCCATCTGTATGTCACTTTTGTTGTTGATTTTACATTTAGCCAAATGCTAAAAAAAAAATGCCAAAAAACAAGCCTATAAAATTATAAAAAAAAATAAAAATCTTCGCTCGTGCATTTGTATTGCGAAATATAAATATGAACAGATGCAAATTTTTCAGGGCGCGGTAAACATTTTAATTATAAAATAAAAAAAGAGAACCGACAAAGAAAATCGAGTTACATAAATTATGCTCGACTAACAAAAATATGCTGATAATTTATTTGCACAACATTTTCCAAATTTATGCGTCCCGAAAACAGATGTGAAAACCAAAGCAAAGCAAAGCAGAGCAAAACAAACAAAGCAAAATGTTATTGCGCGATGCATATATAATTACACACTCCTGTATTTTTGGTTGCTTTTATTATTGTTTTATTGCCATTGTTGTCATTTATGAATAAGTGCGATAAACTTCGGGATCAGATTGTGTGCGATTGAAGGAGAAAAAACTGCTGCGAAAATAAAAACGATAATGGAATTATGTGCATACTGTTAGGTGTAACTCATGATTATACCCTGAAATCAACAATTATAGGCGAAGTACAGTATATACATATATATGTATGGAGAGGAAAAAATTCGTGTTTCATTTTAGTATTTTTCTTATTTTGGTTAAATCAAACCAGCATTGAACTTCGTGGCTTACAAATAATTTATAAATGCCTGAAACATTGCACTACTTTTTACGTCACTTTTTTAAGGTATTGACATTGTATTTTTTCTTATTTGACGCAGAGTAGAGCCGACATTTGTTTTACACAATGACTATTTGTCCATTTTCATATTTATTAGTATCGCTTTTTGTTTGCTTTCATATTCGATTACGTATTGATTGTATTTACTAATTGCACATTTATTTATGAGATAATATTTTTATTAACTCAAAATTGATAAAAAAAAAAAAAAACAGCTAATTAAAATGCTGTTCTCCGACAAGTTACTGAATTGCAGAAGATTACTTGTATAATGTAATGAATTGTTTTCACTGTATTCACTGCCAAAAGGATCAAATTATTTAAGATATAAGTTGTAAAATTTTAAAATACATTGATTAACTAAATTAGCTTAAAATTAATGAGCCAGATTATGGAATCTTTAATGCTCTAGTTAACCCGCAAACATGTAATTCAATCAAGATAATGCCTTGCGTGGTTTCTTTTATCTTTTGTAAGTGTAAATTGTGTCTGAAGTCTCAAAAATGTCATTCGCTCTAATGCTTTGCTCATTAAGTAGCTTGCTCTTTGGATGGTTGCTTCAGTTGCTGGCTTACAGTTGAGCACTGCTGAGCTGAGCTGCCAATTGACAGCATGCCCCATTGAGCATATGAAAAATGAAGTTGCAAGCAAGTTGGGGTTGAAGAAAAGCAACAGTAAGAGCAATGGTTGTGGCAAAACAAATTACTAACCAATTTTTTTGCTGCTCCTGGCATCTTTAAGAGTTTTATTGATGTGGCTTATAGTCGTCTTTTAATTAGCCACTTGACGCAGTTGGCGTGTCAAGTTGCAAGTCTATTTGCGTTGCGTATTTGCCACGCTAATGAGGAAATTGTTGCAACCACGTTGCCTCTGACGACTTCCACGCTCCTTGAGGCAACTGTCAACAAATCTCCCCAGTTCACGTTTGGCTGTGTGTGTAGATATTGAAGCTGTTCGTAAACTTGGCCTGGTCAAGCCAACGAGTTTCTCAGCCCTGCTTCTTCAGTGGCTCAGCTACTTTTCGTGCTGTGGCTTTTTATCGCTTTGCCGCTGCACTTGGCCAAACAAAAGTTTTAGCCACGACGACAGCTGTGAGGGAGGGGCCGTCGAAGGGGAATCGGAATTGGTAGCCAGCTCTGTGGTTTATTTGTTTGGCCAGCAAACTTTGCTACCTTGTTTCTATCTGGCAGATACTTTACTTCGTTTAGTCTCCTATCCGTTTCCATTTTTTTTTTTGTTTTTTGCTCCCCTTGGTTTCAACTTCGGACTGCAATCGATGAAGCGTAAATGTTCAAATGCTCAGATATTTCCTCTCAAGTGGCCAGCGGGCGTAAAAAGCAATAGCAATGCCATCGACGACGACAACAACAACAACATGTTTTTTAGCTCGTGCTTTGGTCATTACTTTTGCTGTTAGTTACCAATGCTTCGCCGCAGCTGGCGAAAGATACTTTTGTATCTTGTAGATTGCCTTTGGATGCTTTCGCTGAGTAAATTTGTCTCCACTTTTCACATGCAACTGGGGATTTACACAGCACACACATTGTAATAAACTTTAAGGCCTTTGCTTAACCTAACCAAATACCCCACTCCGTTTCCGTCCGTCCTCTGGCTTCGTTTTGTCAAGTGACTGCAATCCACTTTTTTATTATGAACCAAATTTCCTCACGCGGGTTTTTGGGGGTCTTAAAGTCGAAAGTTAATTTTGGGAAAAGTTTCGCGCCACCTTTTCTCAATAGGCAAGCGATAGAGGAGCTTGCCCTATAGATGTCCATGGGGTTGCTTCATCGAGTGGGCTGGACGACAGGGGTGGGGCAATTCGAATATGATAAGTGGATGCGCCCACCGAAAAACGGCAAAAGTCAAAAGTTTTTTGCGTGGCAAAAGTGAAATTGAATTTTTGCACTGTTGATAAAGTGATGCATTTGCAAGGCGCTAAGGGAGCAACGGGACGTGGCATATGAGCAAACGAGTAGGGGCGCAAGTCTAGCTCTTTTTGACCAAAGAGAAAAACGAAAGTCAACAGCGAAAACGTTTGAAAAAGTTCCTTTGCTCTATTTCTCTGGCTTTTTTCGGCTAGCGCTGCCGTTGAGTGCAAAAGTTTGGACTTCAGGGAGCTGTTTGGTATGCGTAGTGGTGATACTGGTGTGGGTGTGGGTGGGGCAGCTGCCGGTGGTGTTTTGGTTGCACACAAAAGCATGCATGTGCTGATGGCAACCAAGTGAAATTCCTGTCAAAAACGAACGTTGAATAAATGAAATACGGCCAGAAACGACCGAAACAAACGCGCTGTTCGACTAGTAGATAGAAATTATTTACAATATTTTTAAATAATCTGAAAGCATTTTTATGTTTGGCAGCTCTTCATGATCTTTAATACCAATTCAGTTGCAGCAACCTGATTATGCAGCTTACAGGGTATGTCCTACACCAGCTTTGGGCGAAAATGGTTAAGAATTGCTCATAAAGGATGCAAGTTTCTGACAACTTGAACGCAATTATTTTTCACGCTATTTGTCCCCGTGGTTCGCACCATTCAACAAGTGGTGGTTGGTGGTGATGCTGCTGAGTTTTATTTACCTTTGACTGCTGAATGCTAAATTGTATTTACTCTTGTTGCTGTCGTTGTAGCATTTGTATAGTAAGAGGCCGTCTTGTAAACATGGCACAAATACAAAAAGAAATAGGGACCAACAACGCGGGGGGAATGAAAGAAATAAGAGCAAAAAACAATTCGAAAATGTAAAGAAAACAGAAAACATTTTGGGGGCAAGTTTTGAAAGTTGCAACTTATCTGTTGTTGTTGCACAGCACAGACAAAAAAAAAACTTTGTTTTGCAGAGACTTTGTCGAAAGGGGGTGCCACAAAAGTTTCTTAAGCCATGTTAACCGCACACATTCACACTATCAACAACAGCGACGACTAGTGGTTAGAGGGGTCGCGGGCTGCAGAGGTTGTGAGCCGAGTTTAGTTGGAAAATCATGTGTGTATCTTGGTGCAACTTCAACCGGTTTTTCCACTTTTGCCAAAGCAATTTTGGGCCGCTGTAAAAAAAATAAGCTGCAATGTTGCAAACTTTTCAAGACTCGCACTCGACGCGACTCTTGACTCTCGACAAGACACTCGGGTGCTCAATTCTGAGGGGCAATGCACATCATTGCGCCTCCCCGATTTCTTTCGCTCTCCCTCTATGGCATTTTCTGCATTGTCATGCAAACGTGGTAATGAAGTAACGGTACCTAGCCGCACGCTTAACCCTCATCCACACATCTACACCTACAAATCCAATTCAGAGATCTCTGCCTGTTCGCCACCATCTGCCTAGATTTCTCTCCAGTTAACCCATTGAGAGCGCACTGAGATGCACAACTTTTCGTTTGTTTACACTTGCGAAATAGTTCACATAATGCGGCTCAAAAAACAACAACAACAACAATGCTTTTCTGCTCTTGTCAGCTGAAAGCCGAAACTAAAATTGTGAATAAGATTCACAAAGTTTTTTTTACCACAAAAGCCGCTGCATATCTTTAAATAGCAATTTATTAAAGTTTTAATAATAATGAACACTGGAGTTTAGTATTTCACTTCTCTAGGTAGTTATTTCGTTAGTTTTACCTTAAGGAATATTTATGCAGCTTCAACAATGCAAATTCTGAACCACAAATTTTTATTAAAAGATATATATTTTGTAGTCCCTTCTTTTATATTCTATTCATATAATCTTTAAGATGAAACGCCTCATGTGTTACTTTAACTCCAGATTTCTTTGATTTCCTCATAATTTTCTTGGCTTTATGTAAGCCTTTTTGGTCCCCTACACGATATGACATTCATAAATGTCAAATGCTAGTATCTAGCCGAAATTTGTCTCTTGATAATGCGACAAAAGTAACAAAACAGCTTTTGGCCTCATATCTCTCTTGGCAGTGTCAGCTAATGGGTTAAAATGCATCTTGTCTTAAACGCAGCAAGTTGTGTGTCTTGCCTCCATCTCAAACTCTCGCTTGCAATCTCTGTCATTGTCTCTCTCTCTATCTCTTCTTTTTCTGTGTTTTCCCACTTCACCTTCGTTTCAAGTTGGTCGCACCTTTGGCTGTTGCCAGTTCTTCTTGCGCACAGCTTCTTGGCTTTCCTTTGCCTTTCCTTTGCTTGCAACAGCGAGAACTTACAGCATGGCCATCAATATTTTTGCTGCTGCTGCTGCAGACACAAAAAACCCGTTTGCCGCAGCCAAAGCTCCCGCTAGTCAGCCCCCTCTCACTCACCCAGACTAGTCTGTGTGTTCGCGTTGCTCTTAAATTGCAATCTTCTTCCGTTTGGTTGACTTTTGCTGCCTCGGCAGACAGCAGCTCCTGCGACTGTGCTGTTGCCAGGATAAACGGGTGGCAGCTTAAACAGATAACATTCATTGTTATAACACCCCCACAATGCGCTCGTCCCTCAGTTACCTTTCGCTTCGTTTTGTCTGTGTGACTCATAAGAAAATTATGTTGCATTTTATGTGCGCGCCATTGCAGTGGAGTTTTTATCGAGTCGCCTTGTCTGCGCTGCCCTCGCCTGGCCTGCCTGCCCTGCCCTGCCGTACCCTGTCTTGGCCTCGCCGAAGGCAGCTGCAATTTGGCTTATACGCTTTGCATATATAAAGACATTAAAGACACCCAAAGCACACAGTTGTTCGTTGGAGATCTTGGCTGTTTTGGTGTAGTGCCAGCTGCAAGTTGCGAGAGAGATTTGTTGCCTTTGGCTAAATAATAAGACATAATTCCATTTGCAGTGCTTCGCCTAGTCCTTGTCTGCAAGGATAACTTTGCATACTCCACCCAGTCAGAGAGAACCTTACACTAACGTAAATAGACCCACACTAGCACACTTATTTTGAATGGCCTCTCGATTTACCGATTGAGTCGAGTCTATTGCCACTTTTTGATCAAAGACCATTGAAGCGGATTGCTTCCTTGGCAAAAATCAATGCCAAATTACATTGTAATCGAGCTGAGCTCAAACAAACAACAGACTGAGACACATACATAGACAGAGACATACAAGCACACCACATATCACACTAATGCTTGCAGACACACACACATGATTCCTGGCTGGCTGGATGGTTGGCGTATTCTTACGTTTTACGGCCAAATTCAATGCTGGTAATTAACTTTGAAAATCCAATTATGGCAAAACTTTTTCAAAGTGTATGTGCGTGTGTGTGTGCGGTGTGTGCGGTGTGTGTAGTGTTGCCTCCACATGTGTGTGGGTGCATTTATAAGTGATATGCAGAACATGCAATTAACAAGAGCAAATTCACTCGACTCCGTCGCTCTCCCTCCCACTCACTTGATCTCTCTTTCACTCTCTTTGATTGCGTATCTCTGTGTGTGTGGCTGCCTGTAGCTACAACTTATGCCTGCCCTGCTGCGACCCGTCTCTATCCAAGCATGCTGGGGCATCGTGCTGCCTTCTGCTATTTTCCCTGCAGGCAGCCACACACACACTTACACACACCCGAGACCACACTTACACAGCACGAGACGCCCACTTTTAGCTGCTGTTGCTGGCAGTCTTGGCAGCTGCAATTTACTTGGCTCCACTCGCCGCTGCCCCTCTCGTAGGTCTGGCCCTGGCCAGAGCCATTGTTTCCATTTTAATATAATTCTCACGTAATAATTGCGTTTGAGCAGTGTCAAACTATGCCAACAAAAGAAGACGTGTGAAAGCAAGACATCCTCTCTTACTCTCGCACTGTCTCTCTCTCTCTCTCTGTCATTGTCTGCTTCAATATTCCTTCTGCCCTTCGCCCCTTGCAGAACACAATGTCCGCAGAGGTGCATCAACTTGCGAAGTCGTCCGAAATGTTCTGCATGGCAATTTCCATGCTATTGAACACAAAATGAAGCTCCCCAGCGTGAGCTTAGAATCGCATTCAATAGCTTATTGTTTAAATCAGAGACAAGACTACCAGTTACCCAGTAGTTTGCTTCAAACTGGTAGAGAAAAGTGATTTTGATTTAGAAAGTAGATTTAACTGAGATAGTCAAAAGTTATTCCTATGGCAAGGCAGTATTTAAAATAAGACGACTCTTATTGAAATTTTTTGTTAAGATATTTAAATTGATACCAAAGGTTTTTTCTTATTATTCAAAATATGTACGTTTTTTTATGTGCATTTATCTTAACAGATAGAGCTCCTAATAAGTGCACTCCATTTTTGTAAATAATCTATAAAAAGGTACAACATTAAAATGAAATAATTTGTTATTATTTATATCAATTGCCCTCCTTCAGTTTCTGCTTATTTTTTATGCCAGCTAAATTTCTATAAATATACTTTGGCCTCACTTTTAAAATAAACTTGCTGCATAAAGTCACAAGACAGTTATGAATGCTGACTGATGATAACTGTTTGGCTCGTAGCACCCTTCCCAAAAGTTGTTTGTTATGTACAAAGGGCGTATCCTTCGCCATTAGGGTTCAGTTACATAAGAATTTTTACCGGAAATTGAATTTTTCAATTGCGCATCCTGCGGAACCATTTGTCCGTCATTTTTGCTAGCATTGCTGCATATTATTTTAATCTTTTTTTTCTGCTTCTTGTTGAGTTCCTTTTTTTTTGCCACAGCAATTATAAGAAATTTTTCTTCAACTTCATTTCATAATGATAATTTAATTATTTGCAAGTGGATGCCTTTTAACCATTGCCAGCTCATTAACTGCACTTAACAGGCGCCCGTCGACTTTTCGTGAATTTTTAATGACACCCCTGGTCCTTCGCTTGTTCCTGCGCCTGCTGCTACTCCGCCCTGAGGGATGTCTGACATTTTGTAGCGCTTTATGTGTACATGCCAATTAATGAGATATTGATATTGTTTGAGGCATTCGTTGCCTGCATTTTTGCATATGCCAATATTTACATGCCAAACTGCAGTCAGTCGAAAAATGAATGCGCAAACGGCCAAGAGCATCTATAATGTTTGTCCTATTGTTTTTCCACATGTAAATATTTGTTATCGGATAATCGTGGCATATGCGTAATCAGTCAATTGAATAATGAATTACAATGTGTCTGTTATAACGAGCGGAAAGCATTACAAATAGTGGGGGAGAATGCAGTGTCAAAAGTAGCTTACTGGTGAAATTATGAATACAGACCAAACAACTATTAACGATTGTTTATTGGGGTATCGGATAATAGATTACAAGTGTTAGGCAAAAGGACAGCAAATGACTTTGGTTCAGTGAATCCTTTAAGCTAACGGATATAGTCGGATTGTATGTATTGAACCACGAGTGGTCATTATCTTCATTACTACGAATAGCAATCATTGTTATTAATAACGACAAGCCACATAGCGAGTGGCAAGCAAGCAACGAGTGCTGATGTGCGATTGCATAGCAGAGTTTCTTCCAAGTTGTAATTCTGGCAATTTGCCTAAGTGCAAGCAAATGGACGCCTGGACGAAAGTGACTTCAAAGTTTTAATTAGAAACGCAACTGTGGAATGGAGGACAGCAGCAGGACAGTAGAGAGTGTAAGAGCACGAAACGGGGCCAGGCAGACACAAGACGGAGCCAGGCAGTCAAGCGAAATGAGCAGCGAAATGCGTTGACAGACGACGTGAAAGGAACAACGCAACGTGAACCCAAACGCAACTCAGCTCAACTCAACTCAACGAGGCCAGCGTCAGCGCCATCGCCAAAAAGTAACTTTAATGGCAGCCAGCAGAGAATAAATGAATGGGCCAAAAAAGTGGCAGAGCGCACAATTTTATGTGGCACACAAAACTTTTGACATAAATTCGTAGGGCAGAAATGAGAACTGATGCTAGAGCGAGAGAATGAAGGAAACATAGAGATGTGCCAGAGTTGCCACCTTGGCGGTGGCTTGTGTTTAAGATACAACTCGCTAAGACGCTGCCAGACGACTGTCAAATTAATTTTAATGCGCTTTTCATGGCCTCGCGGCGCGCTCAACTTTTGGATTTTAACGATTATTGGGACTAATGCGAATGCGACTGCGAATGCAAAAAGCCGTAAGCAGGACTCTCTGGCTCCCTCCACCCAAGTTAGACTCATGTTTTGCCACCCAATTGAAACAATCTTTAAATTTAGCACATGGCAGAGACAGCCAGCCGGCAAATGCACAAATTTATTGCCCTTGCCGCCTTTCGTTTCTTACTGCAAAATTGGTACGGGAACTGGCTTAAACGGTGGCTCATGCATATTTGATGCCAAATATAAAGCGGCCATAAATTCAACTTGAAATTTACGCAGCAAAGTAAAAGTAATGCCTTTCCCTCCACTCTCACCCCCGCCCTCTCACAAAAAAAAAAAAACAGAAACCAAACGTAAAACGACGCACCTATGTCGAGTGTTTGGTACTCAGAAGTTTGTCGTTTGATTTCGTATTTCCTTCTTTCTCTGCCTTTATTCCCACTTTTTTTTGTATTTAATGTGAAGGACGACCGAGTCTATGGAAGAGGGCTAAGCATATGAAAAAGTTCCCCAGAAAATTGTTTATTTATTTCTTTATTTTTATCACGCGCTCACTGAGTGGCTCTGTCTGACTGTCTCTACCTTTATGGCATTGACAAGTTTGGAGCTTACCTATATTGGTTTATGAAAAATTAAATAAATAATTCGGTTCATGTGGACCCACAAAACAACTGACAAGTACACCATCTGCAGGGCAGGGAAAGCTCCTTATGTTGCAGAGTGAAAAGTTGTCAATCTTTTGAGGCGTACATCATTCCAAATAGCGTAATAAAAATGTGTGATGGAATAAGGAGAGCAAATAAATAGTAAAAGTAGAATATCAAATTTATTAAATACTAAAGTTTTTAGGGGCATTTTGCTGTTGGTTACCTATTTATTAAATTATGTTTAGTTTTTATTGTCTTAATTTTTCATAGTTTTTTACCTTCAAACATTATTTTTTTCAACTTATTCAAAATATTTTTGTAATGGGTGTCAGCTAACTTGGAGCTATTGTGCAAAAATAGTTTTGAATAACAATCAAATTTTGATCTAGTTTTATAATTGAGCAATTTTTTCGGCTTCTTTCACTTTGCAAACTTTTAATTAAATTTTTTCTGTTGGACTCAACAAATATTTTAAAAATGTTTCCCTTTTTGTTTTCTTCTATTTTCAGCAGTCCTGGTCACACTGAGTAGCTGCTGCCTGGCCGACGAGTCCATTGACACACGTGAGAATGCAGATCTCGTACTGAAGTGCCGATTCACCGAAAAATACGAGGCAAATGATTTCTCTTTCTTCTGGACGCGCTCAATATCGAATCCGGCGCAATTTGACAACGTGGCCATCGGAGAGGTGCAGTTGAGCTCAGGTTATAGGTGAGTCTTCCTTCCACATCCATATCAATGTACCGTACTGATGATGTCGTTAAAGCGCTGATAAGCGTTAACATTTAACAGGTTGAGTGCGAATTAAAACTGAGCAAGCGGAAATCTCAGCAATTTCTGCAGCTCTTGCAGACCGTTGATGTTTATGCTCAACCTGTTATGCAAGTGTTGCTCTGCCATTTGTTAAGTTAATTAAATGTCTCATACACACACACGTGAGGATAATGGGATTTATGTATGCTGGCTGACTGGCAACTGGCAACTTAATTAAAATCAAGTTCTTGGCAATTTAAACGAGTCAGAGTCGCCGTCGGTCAAGCCAAATGCCCAGTGTTGTGCTCATGCTCATATGTTCATATGCTTAATCCTTAATGTCAATGCCGACGCGTGTTAAACATTCACACAATTATGAGGTACACACTCTCGCACACTCAGTCTTGCATCTGTGCGTGTGTTGTTGTGCTTGTGGTTGTTTATGTTTCATTTTCATTACCCGCTCGCGCGCGCCATTTGCAATTGTATTTTTATTTGCTTCGTGCCTCGACTTCCGCTTCCGGCATGGCCCAACATGACGGCCTGTTTTTAATGTTGCACTCGGCTTGACTCTCTCTCTCTCTCTCTCTCTCTTCCTGCCCCTCTACTACTTTCCACAACCAGCCTCACGCCTTGCCTGTGGATCGTCAGGACTTTTAGCTGCTTCTTTATGTGGCAAGGCATAAATTTTAAGTGCCCAGCCGAGGCCACAAAATGCAGCGCGTTTGCTTGCCAAATGAAATGCCGGCATGACCAAGCCATGTATGACTCTTCTGTGTGTGTGGTGTGTGTAACAATAAAAGCAAATCAACAAACAACAAATAGAAATAAAAAAGCGCAAAGCAAAGTCAGCCATTGGCTTCCAGTTCCCAGGCAAATTGTAAAATACATTTTTACTGCAATTGCTGCCGAAAGCTAACAAGCAACTACAACAACAACAACGACAACAAAAGACATTCCCCTACTATTCGCATACTTCTCTCACTCTGTCGCTTGCGACTCATAGCTATCTTGCCAGCAAATATATTTGTATCTACGGCCAACGCTATCGCTGAATAAGTGAAAATACTGCACAATTTTTGGTCGACTCCGAATGCTTCGACGGGGTCATCGAATCGCTGAAATGGCATAACAGAATTAAGAACCAAACGTTGGCCAAAGGGACCAAAATAAAGCGAGGAGAGAGCATGGAAACAGAGAAGCGCAGAGCCTGCAGCTAATATATCGTTAAACATTTCATTTAACGAGGCAGACACAGACAGAGATACGCCACAGACGCAGACGTTGCCAGGGCATTTAAGAATGCAAGTCATGTTGCCAACGATAATTCCAGTGAACGATATCGCCCGAAGGACGACACTGAGTTGAAAAAGATAGTCTGTTGGCTAAATCTCTTAAAAAAATGTTTGAAATCTAAAACAGATTTAGATTTGTAGAACTGCATAGCATTTTCTAGCAACGCCAAGAAGTAGGCATCCGTTGAAAATTAAAGAGAATACATGTGCCGGAATGTCCCAAAGCCAAATAATTGGCTGCGGCAATGGCCGCATTACCATTTAGCATGCGAGAGACGTGCGAGGGAGGAGCAAATGGGGAATAGGATGCATTGGAATCCCGTAACCGAATCCGAGTCCCAAGCACAGCAGCAACATCGCAGACAGGCAGCAGAGCCACCGGCAATGGCATACTTGTCAATTACAACAACAGCAAAGCATACAATAATAACAAAGAGGGAGAGCGAGAGAGAAAGAAGAGTGTGGGAGAATCACGAACAACTACAAATCCCGCAGGAGCCTTTGCCGCTCAAGGACGTGCGACACGCGCGCCTTTTTAATGCTTAAAGCGTTCTATGGCCTTTTTATTTTGGGCTTCTGCATTCGTCGCTTCCGAAAGATTCGCGTTCCCAAGTGTCAGGCGATGAGTGGAGAACTGCGCTTTGCCAGCAGTTTTTATAATTTGCACTTTTTTGTCGTGTCTGTCTGTCCGTCTATATAGGTAGGTATATAAAAAGGACAACAGCAGAACGTTCAGGTCCCTAAGCTCAGCTGCAAATGAGCAGCTCAGGCGACCGCTGGAGACGAGACGATGAGCATGAACTCAAGAGCAGCGCGTACTGCAAATAGAAAAATAATAATAAAAAATTCAACTAGTAGACGCAGGACGAAAGGACACGGTACACAGGGCGCGATTCTGCAGAGAATTCAGTCAATTTGCTCGGTAACCATTTTAATTTTTTTTCTGGTTTCCGTCTTTCTATACATTAAATTTTTTGGGTCATTTTCGTGGTCTGCGCTTTTGCTTGTACATTCCATTTTCGAGAATTTCATTGAGAGGCTGAAAAACTACGCCATAGTAGTTGTGTTTAGCGAAGGACTTTTCTCTTTGCTTTTGCTTAATTAAATAATTTAGCCACTGACGCGTGTTTTTAGCGGTTTATAGCAATTAGCAAAAGGACGAAGGACATTCAGCCACAGAGACCAGCTGGCCAGCTGAATGAATTGTCAATTAAATCTATAAATGTGTCTAGACGCCAAATGAGATGAGATATTATGAATACTACGAGAGCAAAAAAAGTGTCCTTTAGCACCCATTCACTCACGCCTTGGCATTGCCATCTGGGCTCCATTTCGAAATGTTCTAACGATGCTTGACAAATGAACTTCAGTGTGCTGAGATCTGTAATTGAGGATAGTAATGGGCGGCAAGTTGGGGCACAACATCTTGTTTACCAATTTAATAAACTGCTGGGCTATCGACATTTGACCATTTGAGCAGTCAACGAAGTGTATAACAGCGCCAGAGACGCATCAATTTTCTGTAGTTGCCCTGGACAACGACAAAAATAAGCAGTGTGCTGGGAAATTCTCGAAAAATATGCCATCAACAAATTCTCTCAGATGTCGAAGACAGAATACTCTACATGGCAGTAGAAAAGACAAGCTGAATAGAATTGTTAATTGGTTTGAGTGGTGGTAAACATAGATAGAAAACTTATATGACTTGAGTATTGACAATGTATTACGACAACAATGGAATAATCAGCTTATTTAATAATGATTTATACCACTAGTATTATTATTATCTAACATTAGATGAACCAAATACTTAGAGTATTTGTTTGTCCGAATTCCATTTAATTGATGCCACAAACATAACCAAAGCATAATAACATTTGAACTATTGCTTTGGAATAGGAGAGAAGGTGAAATTTTGAAGATTCTCTCCATTAGCTTTTCGATGCTTAATTCTTCAAATTGTATTTGATTACACCTTACGACGACAAAACGAAATGAAATAAATGCCTTAAATATTCAATGCTTAACTTATTTTCCCAGAATGTCGTAATAGGCTCTTTGTGGGTTTCTGTAAGCAAAAGTGAGAAAAGGAAGAAAGCAATACTTCAAATATGTTGCCTACTTTTAGGCAATTGAAATTGTGCGAACATATTTAATTCGATTTCGTATTGATTGTGAAGTAAGAAATTTGTAATTGAAGCGTTCAGCAAATATAGAAATTTAATTAACAAAAATACCAAGATTTAATATTAAAATGTAAGGGCGTGGGTCGTGGGTGAAGTCAAATTTTTGTGGGCCCGGCAATTAAATTGGCAAATACTCTTCAAGCCAAATAGCAAAACAAGAACAACTTGAACAAAAATGTTGACATTTTGTTTACCCTTCGGTTGCTAACGTCTGGCAATACCCACTGCCCCCTCTCGTTCCCTGTTTCTCTGTTTTCGGTTTTGCAGCAACCTTTCGTTGTCAACGTTATCGTCAATCGAAGCCATCGTCTAGGAAAATATGCAAACATTTATTGAACGTTGATTTTATTTATGTTGCTGTGACACTCCCCACCTCCCCGCTCCATTGCCTGTCGCTCTCTCATGCTGGACAAATATTAACATTTGTATTTATTTATATTGCGAAACGTTTAAAGTTGAACCACCTGCGGGGCCAGAACCTGTCCCTACATTCTCACAGTAGGATAGCAGCTGTAAACTCAATATTAGCACAATTAGTGACGGGTTACCAAGGGAGGCAGAAACGGGAAAATCTGCTGTGAAGTTTTTAAATAAAATACGTAAATTGAATTTTAAAGTAAAAACCTGTCAATCGGACAATTTATTATCAAATTTAATATGCAATTAATCAAATTAATTTCCTGTTTCACTTGCAGACTCGACTTTCAACCGGAGCGCGGCATTTACGATCTGCAGATCAAGAATGTGTCCTACAACAGGGATAATGGCCGCTTCGAGTGCCGCATCAAGGCCAAAGGCACCGGTGCGGATGTGCATCAGGAGTTCCACAATCTCACAGTCTTAACACCCCCTCATCCACCAGTCATCTCACCTGGCAGCATTGCCGTCGCCACCGAGGACAAACCCATGGAGCTAACATGCAGCAGCATTGGCGGCTCACCGGATCCCACCATAACGTAAGTGCTCACTTAATTCATTCTCTAAGCTTAGCTAACGGGGGTGCCCATCTAACAGCTGGTATCGCGAGGGCTCCAATTCGCCGCTGCCTGCCACTGTGCTGCATGGTGGCACCAAGGATCAGCCCACAAATGCCACGCTCTTGATAACACCACGTCGAGAGGACGACGGTGCCAAGTACAAGTGTGTAGTGCGCAACAGAGCTATGAACGAAGGCAAACGACTGGAGGCCACAACCACTCTGAATGTTAACTGTGAGTAGCGTTTAAATCAACTATTATTTTATCCTGAAGATGGGAGACTTAAATCAGAGACATAAGTCAGCAGAGAATTTTATAAATCAGATGTAGATAAAGCCTTAGTCATTCTCAGTTAATTCACTTAATATTCTAAAATTATTTTGCTTCAATAATTTTAAAGTAGTGTCACTCCACCCCCTTGGTATGAGTTCCTTCTACTTACCTTAATAATTTCTTCAACTTTGTGGTCGACTCCTCTCACATTTGCACTCGAATTGCAATTGAAGCCTAAACTTAACTAATTGCCAACTTATATTGCAGTCCTCTCCGCTATTCATTATAGTTTTGCTGTGCGACAGTTTGCTCCCTCGCAGATCGTAGTTGACCTCCGTGGTCAATGTGGGGGAACGTGTAATTATCGTAGCTCTGACAATTACAATGGCTAACAACTAAACAGCTGCATAATGAAGTGACTAGACATGACCCTGCCACGCCCCTTTGCGACTCACGCTGCTGCCTCGCATTCGTCATGCTTGCAACGAGTCGCTAGACAAATGCAAACACATTTGTTAAAATGCTGTTAAAATTGTTGCCAATGTCACAGGGCAACAACGGTCATTTAGAAGGCTCCCCAAGCTCCATTAAGAGTATGTTGATATAGAATTTTGTATATATATCGTATGAATATGTGTGCGTAATCTCTTATATCTTTTTGTAAAGCCAAATGCACACATAAATTAACCGAAGCTGCTGACTTTGCTGACCTGCTGACTGAACGCAAGTAATTAAAATAGAAATTTATGTGCCATACTCCGCTGGTGTGGCCAACAACATTGTTATTGCAACAAGTGGCAGTTGAACGCTGCGTGCACGGGCAACGCCTCTGCCTTATCGTTTTTGTGGCGCTATTAGAGCCAATCAAAATCCAAATAAAAGACAAAACCTGGCAATTGCAACGGTAGGCAAAGTACAACAACATTAGCTGAGGTCAGCCATCAAATTCGTAATTAATTCAAACACAAGGCCGCAAGAACATCGCATATATGGTAATTAGGAGGCAGACGGGCGGACGGGCAGGCATTCAGGAATGATACCAGGCTGTTGGTTTTGTGGGTTCATGTCCACGCTAATTGCGTTTGAATGCATTGCAGACATGAGCGGATTGATTGATTGACTGCATGACCAACTCAAACCCAATCATTATCTGCATAAATTAAGAGTTACAATGCTGTATGGAAAGTAGACTAGTACTACAAAGAACAAAGGAGTTTTGCAAATAAAATTCTATTTCGACAATGCGCTCTGCCATCACTTACTATACTGAGCATAGCTGCAACTAGCAAGGCCTATCATAATGCATATATGTACATATTATATATTTATATGCTGATACTTAAGTACGGATGCACTAGAAGACATTCTCATTGATGTAACCAAGAGTGCCGGGTTAATCCATTTGCTGTATCGACCTCAACTCTTTTTCGCGGATTTCCGTAATACGAGCCAAACTTAGCCCTTTGCCAACTAATAGCAAACAGACGATTCCTTCTGGCTTTTAAACAACATTATAGTTAAGGCTATTTCCTGTGCTTATCCCGACCCCGCTCTTAATATGCACAACTGAGCGCTTCTCAAGTTGTTATATGTTGTTGTTTTATATCCAAGTGGAAGAGAAACGCCAACACGCAGCGTCATTAAAAGTAGACGGTCTCCCACGTGTCGTATGCGTCATGCCATATAAGCAGCAAAGACAACAAATGTCTGACCTGTCGCATAAATGTCGCTAATTAGCCGCCGCTTTGTGCATAACTCTTTTTGAGCTTGAGCAGCCCACGAACTGCGCCCCTCGAAGCCTCCCACACAAGTAATGAACTAATTGAAACATATGAGTGTAGACATTTGAATGGATGAATGAATGAGAGCAATTCATGATGATTCAACGGGGGTTTAATTAAAGCATCGCATCTCAAAACCTTTTTACGCCCACACTACGGCTCATTGTCATTTATTAGCCGCATTAAATTTAATATATATTTTTTAAAATGTTATTTGTTGTTGCTGTGTTTAGTTTGTTGATGCACAACATTTTATTGTTGTAATATGTTGCTTTAAGTGTAACCGCAATGTAAACGCGATGATTTGTAATTTTAATCCCTACTAATTGCCCTTCAGGTGACAATGGAAAAAGAGAGGAGGGCAAGCCTAAAGGAGATTACAGAGAGATAAATAACAAATTTGCATTTGACTCAAGCACAAAGGAAAAAGGCTGAAAAGACGCAAAGACGATGACAAAGCCAACCGCAGAGTCGCTTTGAAAGTAATTGCAGAGCAAGAGGAAGGAAACAAGAGACTTAGGCAAACAAAGTAGCACCCCTTGCGAGATGGTTGCACGAGGCACGAGTTCGATATGTGTAGCTGGGCGAAGGATTTTCCACTTGTGGTCAAGTCAGAGCTTGGTGATTCAAGTCAAACGTAATGCGTTTTTAAGCAAGCCTCGGGAGTTGATCAAAAGCAAAATCCTGGCCACTTCAGTCCAGTCTGTCCCACAGGACATGCAGCATTTGCGGTTGTCTTGTGCGGGTCGGCACACACACACACTTATGCACAGTTGCTATATCAACGATGTAGAACCGGGTCCTTGGGGGTATTCGGGCCCTTGTCTCACAGTCAGAGGACTGTTTGCATAGTCAACAGCATTTCCAGCATTTGCCTGACAAATTAAATCAAAAACAATTTAATTGTTAAGTTCAACGGAAAATCAGAACCGTTATCGTTTTACCCTATTTCCGTCTTACATTTCCTATTTTCAACTCAGTCTTTTCATCAATTTAGCAGTTGCCTTTTATCTGATTTACGGCCAACAATAAAAATTCACTTAGGCCCTGCCCAATTGACACCTACAAATTAATCAGCGCTCGACACGGCGCCTTTACTTTACATCTACCTCCATCAAACTCCACCGTTTCTGACAGCCTGGCAAAATGGTTTTCACCTGCTTCTCCCGTGCGGCTCTGGCCTGCTTGGCTTCTAAATCGCCTCTAATGAGTCATGCCAAAAAGGCAGCGCAATAAATTGCCAGCACCTTTGGAAAATCTTTATAATCGTCTGTTAATAACCACAAAATGCTCAGAAATAAGTTTTCATTGCAAGAGAAGACGGTAGGGAAGTATTAGTAAATTGCGGATAGAGCAGAGGGAAGATAAGGAGTTTGCCCACTAAGTTTTCTTCAATCGACGCTCTTCTTTTTTTTTTATCACCAAAGTGTTTTCTTTCTTGAAAGCATTAAATTATTTTGTGCTATGCTCCATTCATAAACATTTAGCTGGGTGCATTACTTTGAGCTGCAAGTGCACTGAAGTGTGTTTTTTTCTCTTTGCACATTATTCCTGAACGTTGTCTGGCAGCTACCCCATTGAAATCTGTCGCAAAACAAGTTTAAGCTGTTTGACAATTATGTTAGACATAGAAAATCGTAATCAATTCAGCTGTAAATTTCCCTTTGAATTACTTTCCTCCTCTCTCTCTCTTACCAAACTGCTGTTGCGCCCGCTTTATTTAGTTGAAGATATTTGTTATACTCGAGCACAAGCTCAATTGCTTCGAGGGCAATCCCAAGTCTTCACTCCTCCCTCTACCGTTTTTGATTGCGCCCGAGGGCCAAAGGACGTGGGATTGGCCCCTGTGAATTGGGAGTTTAAGCCGGGGGTCGCTAATTTATTGGGCTGCCCTCGCGCCAAGCTGAGGATTTTTGTGTGCGGCAATCGCGTGTTTTCCAACGTGCTTGGTTGCTGTTGATGAGCCTAATCGGATCTCACCTGGCGCCGCCAAAGAGCCAAGCTGCCAAAGCGGGCAAGCAACAGACAGCTGCTGGCAAGGATTGCCAGCCGGATTGCTGGATGGCTGCAGGTTGCTGATGCGGATGCGAATGCGGGCCAAAATGGGGTTTTGCCTGCTGACTTTAGATTTGATTGTAAGCTGACATGCTGGCAGAGCCAGCTGCTTGTTGTTGTCGTTGCTGTCAAATGTTTTTCTTTTCGTGTTTTTTTTTTTCGTTTTCTGCGATTTAAAGGCGCTTTAGCGACGCGCAGCTTAGCAGGAAATTTAACTGAGAAGCGAGGACAATATTGGGAATGCGTAGCCCGCAGGACATGTGCTCTGCAGGGATGTTGAATGTGTGTTTTGTGGCGCCTATCATTTTCATAGTTTAATGTCAGGCAATTAACTTTTGTCTGGCCTGCCTGCCTTAAAAGGCGAGCTCAACTGAGATACTGGGATAAGCCCGAGGCAGAGTCTGAAAAGGGGAAGGGGGGGAGGAAATGTCGAAGCTCTGTCGCAAGTGCCCTCTGATGCCAGTCACCGATGAGATCATGCATAAAAAGGCAGCCCGGGCACGTTCCGCATGAAGATAGAGATGTAAGTGGAGAAGGAGCGAGGGATGGGAGATGGAGATGCAGATGGAAATGTAAATGTAAATGTTGTCCGCTTCGGTTGGCTGAAACGACCTTGCGCCATGTTTGAACCTTAACACCAGCCCTAGCGGGGGGTAGGAGAGAGGAGGTGGGAGCTGTGAGCTGGGAGGACAACAGGCCAACTAGGCAAATAGGCATAGCACATGTTGTGTGGGTAAAATCAACGGAGCAAATGCCAATACACATGTGCCAATCGAAAGAAAGAGCGAGAGGAGAGCCGAAATGAAAGAGGAAAGGATGGGCGATGTCCTCTGGCATTAGGGATTCCAAGGCTTAACATGGCGTAAACACAAAAGCCTCTAAAGGCATCAACTGCGGCATATAAAGTGGCATTACATGGAGTACAGACAACAACCACAATAACAACAACATCAGCAATAACAGCAGCAGCAGTAAGGAAAAAATGGAACAGGATAGAAAAAACTGGGAGCAGAAGCTACTGGCAAATGGCAGGAAGTGAGTGCCAAGGCAGAACAAGCCGCAAAAACAAAGCAACGAGTAGAAGAAGTAGAAATTGTCGAGTGTCCTCGGTCGTCTGCCACGCATTAAATTGAAGATGATGATGATAATGCGACCAGGATAAGAGCCAGCGACCAGCCATAGTGAGAGCAACAGTACGACTTGTAGCGACTTGGCTAGATCCAGAGGGTTCATAGGTAACAGGCAACTTAACGCCAATAATACGGCAAAATAGCCGGCAACAAGCCATGAAATGAGGCAGGCTTGCAACCAATCTGCCACCCTGCTTTGCCATTTCCTCCCATACTCAAGTCCCCTCCATTATCCAACTCCACGCTCCACGTCGCATAGTGTCTGCCATTTGTGGCAAGGCAAAAGTGAAACAATGGCCGGAAAACCCCTAACCCAATGCCAATCCTTATACTCCCTATGTGTGCGTATGTGTGTGTGGCTACTATTTACTTGGCATTAAGCAAACTTCAAATAAAAAGGATAACGAGACACGCAAGCAACTCAAAATGGAACTTGCTCAACAACAATAACAACAAGTTTGCAGCAGATGCTGCGAGGAGATTGAGAATGATTGCACGACTAGCAGCTACCCTGTTCTGCAAAGTAGACAGGAAATAGGCAGAGACTCCTGATTGAAGTACTTTGCAACGTTAGTGTGGAAAAGTCTCCTAGATAGTCGAAAATGTAAAACCACCAAAAAATACACGAATAGCTTAAGCTACCCGTATCAGCAGCTGTACAGGGTATACAAAACAATAAGTAGAAAACAAAATGAGCAGCAACCGACAATGGCAACAAACTTGCAACGTGTCTATAGTACTCTACTTTGGAGTTAAGGATGAGCAGTGGTAGATAGAGAGGCAAGTAGCAGAAGTTTGTGTTTGAAAGGCACGACAATTGCACACAATTTTCATTTATTGTTTGGCTACACATTTGGCCACATTATACGAGCTGAGCAGCCGCCAACCTTAAGTCCTGCCGAATTGAGACAAAAGGATGCCTCTGCATTGTCTCGTCCGTCCCCACAACGCATAATCGTGCATTGGCCCCAGGGCAACAAGGCAATGATATCATTGAGGGAATGGAGCGAGAAGGGTGGAGAAATTTGGGTTCAACATTCCGCCTGGCACATTCTAAAGATTCAACAGAAGGAATCAAAGAAGCAAAAAATAAGCTGAGATACGCCTACACTTTAACGCTTCATGAGCATTTGAGAGGCGTTGCGTGCTGAGGTCACTTCGAGGGTCGAATTGCGGTACGCATGTTGTTGGTCAGGACATTCGTCATTAGCCATTCAGTTGGCCCATCCTCAGCCAGGAAGCATACAGCACACAGGCCTAAAATGGAAATGTCGATAACAGCTCAACACGCATTCTGTATTCAGAACTGAAAACCCGGAGAAAGCTCTCAGAGTCAAGTCAGAATGTCTGCGCATTAGGCATTAAGCATTCGCCTTTTGTGATAAGCAAATTAATTGAAATACAATAATTATGCACATTAGCGATGCTCGTTTCGAGAACGCGGGAGAAGAGGGAGGCGCTGCGAAACTAATTTGAGATTATACCTGGTCTTGGGGTTGCTGAGTGCGATTAGAGAAAGACTTTGGGTTAATTGACGCCGCAAGGAAGTGAAATGGTAGAAGTCAAGGCTATTTCGAGTGCTGATGCAATGAGAGAAGGAGAGCACAAGAAAGGATAGAGTGTATAAGACAACAAGAGGGGGAGAGGTTCTTTTGTAGCACCAAGAAAATGACAAAAATGCGAAGGAGTGAAAACAGAAGACTACTATTGTGTTTTCGAAAGAGGGTAATTAAGTGTTTTCAAGATAAATTAAACAAAAAGTATTAAGATATTTAATAATGATAATAGAAAGGAGCTAAGTCAAGATTGTGCAAATTGTGAATCAGTGTTCTGTCTACCACAAGCAACAACTTCCCACCAAAGAAAAGACGATACTCTAAGAGAAAAAGCAAAGATGCATAAATATTATGATCTTAACAATGTGTGAACCTGTTGAGGAAAGACAGCAAGTGTGGGAAGACTGTCCATAACAAGAGCGAGCTTCTGTTCGCTGACATTGTCACATACACCCACACTCCCACACAGGCACACACAAATATGAATACGCACAGACTGGCATAAATTAATGCATCAAGCCAATGACAAACTTTGCATTGTTAGTCATGGCCCCCGATTCGGATCTATTGTTGTTTTTGTTTATTATTATTGTTCCCTGACTAAGTATAATGATGAGTTTGTTGAAGAGTGCGGATGATGATGAAGTTGTTGTTGCTGCTGCTGTTGTTGATGATGATGATGTCAACTGGGCAAACAGCACGCGTTGCCTTCTCCTCAGTTGCTGCTGCACAGTTGCTAGTGAGAGCCTCGCTCACAATGATTCGGCATTGTTTCAATAAACTAAACAAACTGCTATCTGCCACGCCTACCGACCTACCGGCCTACCAATCCACCAACGCCCCCAACACACGCACCAGAGCAACAAATGCCGTATGTCCGAATAGAGCACGCGCCGCTGTGCTGGGCCTCATTTCAACTGCTAATTAAAGTAAATTTTGCGAATCAATGAAACCGGTTCTCGGTGCCATGCAAATTGAACAAATAACCCAATATTTTGGCTCTGTCCCGCTCTTGCCTCCTGCCGCAGGCTTTCATTCCCTTGCGCCGCATAAACATGTCAATAATATTCAAAATTGAAATGTCAAAATGCTAATTTTAGCACATTTGTTTGACTTTAGCCGAGGATGAACACGAGGAAACAGATTGAGGGGCGTGCAGAGCTAACAATTGACTGGTATGTGTATGCGATTGCAAGTGCAATTGTTGCTACTGACTGCTGTTGCCTGATTCTCAGCGACGCAATGCAATTTGCGCAATGTGCACAAACTTGCACAAGCCGCATGCACATTTTTATTTACAGAAATTTGTTGCCACATTTGACTCTGAATAAGGCAAATATGCGCTTATAACGCTATGCTCTATCCCCATTCACAGCTCGAATTTCGGCAACAAAATTACACTTTTTTTTCGCTCGCTCTCTCGGCATTAGTGCTGTGGGACTTGTCACTGATTCAACTAACAAATTGCGCAGCTTGACGGAACGTATGAAATGTAGAGAGTACACTAGAACAAATATTACATTTTCGTCCTTGTGGCTAGTCCTTCATACCATGCTGGACACGCTACTCCCTCTGATTCTATCTCTGTTGTCAATATAGCCAATAAGTCACTTGAGTTGCGTAACCTAAAAAAATTATCGTAAGCTTTAAATTATGGGCACCTCTATTCAAAGTGACCTTAGAGCCTTAAATTTGCAGCTACAATATTCTGTAGAACGATAGACCTTAAGTACAAAACTCTCAGGTTATCAACCTGAACAAAGTGCGAATACAAATATTAAATTTACGAGTAAGTTCACAAATTGTATTATCTTTTCAAAAAAGAAACTTTTCGATACTGAATGAAAGATTAATGAATTCCCTAGACATAAGAGCGCCATGACATGTGGGTTCATAAGGGATCAATAACCCTGGCGACGAGTCTGCTTGTCAACGATAATCTTTATAATAATAAGTTCTTTCACAACAACCATTTGGAAAACTTTTCACACGCAAAAGTGGAAAAATGTGTAAACAGTCGATAAATACGTTGCAAGGAATTCGAGCAATATTCAATTGTTCAATTATTGTATTTATTTGCAATAATTTGTTGTGGAGGTTGTTGTTGGTATCGTTTTGTTGCTGTTTTACAATAGCTGTTCATTTGGTGCTTGGTTTGTGTTTGCTTTCAATGAATTTTCTGTTGGTTTTGGCAAGCAAAGTTTATTCTATCAATTGAATGCGTTTTCCTACTATTTTTATTGCTATTGGTGTTGTTGTGGCCTGTATCTGACAATGGCTTAGCGCAGCTTGCGATACATGTTAAATAAAATTGAAAAGATCATACAAAACAATTTGCATTAAATATTATCAGCATTTAATATTTATAAATATGGTTGACTTATTTTTATGCATTTACCCTTCATAAGCAGTACTAAAATGGGTTATATTAAAAGTCAAATAAATTGCAGATTTAAACAATACAAATAATCTTGCTAGAGTTGCCAATGTTCTTGTTATCTTCATGTATCGAAATACAGATTCAAATCATATGATTATAAGTCTACGTAGTGCAATATAAATCAATGCGATTTACTCTTTACAGGGTATTCAAAAATACATATAAATTCAATCGATGCCCAACAGACACAATTTCTTTCCTGTTTTTATTTGCATATTCAGTTTGTAAATTGCTTGATTATAATTGCATTTGAATTTGATGACCTGCAGTTGCCGCCTAATTAAAAGTTATATATAAACTAATTTTCAACTGTATTATTTCCGCAAATATTGAAAGCATTTTTAAAATATATTTAACACCGCGTAAGAGGTGAGAGGAGTAACATAACAAAAATGTTAGCATATATAGTGTGGAAGCAGCAGGGAAATGCAGAACGTATTAATCCAGCACATAAACTTTAACAAATAAAATTGTTATGCTTGCAAATAATTGCATTAACCAAGGGGCAGCAGCACTCGAGGAGGTTGGGAATGAAATGAATAACAGGGAAGTATCATACGGAAAGCAAGTTGGCGTTGTAAAATTTAACGGGACACATGTTGCTAAAGGGAACTGAACTGTGATTCAATGAAATACTTCCCAGACTCCGGTTATAGCATCTTCTCTCCAACTGTCAGAACAAACCAATAGAAAATCGTATACTATGGGAATGTTCGCGAGGAGTTATATAGAATTGGCAATACGCTTTATGGGTATTATAGAAACTATATGTGGCAGAGTATAGAGTATAGTATAGATTACTTTAAAGGAGAGCCTTGTTCACAAACACTAGTCTACTTTAGATGGGCAACTAAGTTACTAAGCTGGACAGCCGTTGTACTCTCCAAAATTTAGAAGCATTCTCATGTTTATTAAGATGATCTGCTTGATTGTTACAAGCTCTAGTTTCTTTCAATCTGCACAAGATACCCCTCTTAGCACATGTACCTCTTTGATTAACAGGTACTTAACAATTGACAGCAGGCACGCAGCCAGACAAGCAGCCATATTGGCAGCAGTTGGCCTTCGCGCTGTCATTCGCTTGCATTGGACATAAGTACTGGCTGTACATATAACGACTATATAGCCACTATAGTCCTCAACGCATGCGAGTGGTGCTCACAGCGAGTAAATAAAAAGCGGCAAATGTGGCAGAAAGAAACCTGCAACTAGCACTAGCATCGTGCAATAGCAACAGCAACCAGTAGTCAGCAACTTGCAACGGGCAACTGCAAGGCAAGCTCGTGTTGAGGAAACACAACTAGTTGAGGATAGGAGAAGCATGTTGAGCTGAAGAGAGTTTTCATCTCATGTGTGCGATGTGGAGATGAGAAAAAACCAAAAAGAAAATGCACTGCGAACGATGATGATGATGATGATGTTTGTGCACAGGCAGAGAAAACTACGGCAAAAGTGCTGAACAAATGGAACAAGTTACAAAAGCTAAAATGGCAACCCGACAGCAACAACGGCAATAAGTATAAAAACCAAAGAGAACTCGTCCCTGGCAGCAATATGAACAACAATCTTGAATATTGTACGCTACATATGTAGATACATTTCCTGCAGCTGCTGCAACAAGAGCAGCAGAAGCAGCAACGTGGGGCAGCAGGGTGTGCTTGCCACGTGGCTGCCAGTTAATTTAAAAAAATTTTATTTACATTTCGCCTGTTGGCGAGCGGCTTTTGATGCTCGCTGCTGCTGCTCTTCCTGACGATGCTGCTGCTGTTTGCATTGTTTACATTTACTGCAGCTTCAACTTGACTTACAACAACAACTACAGCAATAACAGTCAGAGGGGCAAAGCGGCGGGAATGACTATAAAACAGCAGCTGACGCCGCTTGCGGCAGGGTTGGAGCATTGGGTGGAGGCGACTTCTGCTTGAGTGCCGCTATGGGGCAGCTGCCGATGCTGATGCTGATGCTGCTGTTACCATAACAAAAACATCAGCCAACGGGGCAAGCAGTGATGTGTTTTTATTGTTGGCAGTGGGTGATGCTGCTGCAGCTGTAGCTGCAGGTTGGCCTTTGGCTGCCACACATGACGCCGACTCAGATGACGGTGATGATGATTCAGTTCATCATCAGCTGGTTGCAAATGCCCTGAGTTATGCAGCAGCAACATTGTCAAACCAGAAAAAAAAACTACAAATAAAACTTTGCAAATATATTCTGAATGTTTAGTTGAGATTTGAATAGTTAAACCAAAGATGTTTCCAACACACAGTCACACTTAAATTGCAAATTAAATCAAGAGTAATGTGATAAGGATTATAGTTGGCTTTAAAAATAAAATAAGTTTCATTTTCAATTTACTGTTTATAATAGTTGCAAATAAATATAAGTTAAATAAAAGCCAACACAAGTAATTAATGAATTAAGTAAACACTTAAGCCCACAATACATTTTTTACTCCTTACCTCAAAAGTTTCCAACTGAAGCCAGCATCTAGTTGTCGGTAACCAGTTGACAGTTAGCAGCTAGCAGGTGTCCTTTAAGTGCTGAGAGTAATCAAGCTGTCATCTGAGGTGAAACACTCAACACACAAATTCGAGTGTCTTACGGCTGTTGTTCTTATGCAAAGTTTGACTAACTCGAATGACTAACTGAATGACTGACTGATTGACTGACTGTCTGACTGAATGACAGACTGGCAGACTGACAGAGTGACAGACAATCGCTGTATGCACTTTCAATGCAATTGAAGTGAGTGCTCGCTCAGTTAAGAGGAGTCGAGTAGTTTGTCACCGGAGGTAAAATCTCTTGAAATTAACTAAATATTTACAAAGGCTATGAAATCTGCATAAAGTGCTTGCTTTGGTTGTTTCACTTGCGACTGCAATGGGGCAAATTAATTTAACATGAAATTTAATGAAATGCACTGCTCCTGCTGCAGCAGGAAAAGGAGCAGCAGCTGCACTTGGGGACAACTTTGACTCAAGGACTCGTGGGACAAGCGACCCGGGACAACTTCTTGCGCTAAAAGCAAAGTTTCATTTTGCCAGCCAGCCGGCCTCCCTCTCCGTCTCTAACGCTGTGATACTCGCCCATGTGCCCTTCAACGGAATTTAATTATTTAGGTCAAAAGATGCTGTCGCGCCAGTTGCCAAGACAATGCCACTTTCTGTGTTCTGGCCAGGCTAAAAAGACGTCGCCCTTCGCATTTCGTGGGCCCAAAAATTGAAAGGCGAATTGAGTTTATTATAGACATAGGGAAAGCAACTTTACTTCACAGCAGCTTGAAGGGAGGGATGTGAAAGAAGCAAAAGTGGCAATGGCTGCCCCTCTTATCAGGACTCTTCCGTTCCATCTCCCACTCTCTCTGGGGGCACGTCGAAAACTTTTACTTGTTTTATTTGTTTTATTTTCTGCAAGTAATTCCGTTTTGCGCCTAATGCTCTGCTACAGTTTGTAGCTATCTATCTTGTGCTCCAGCCCTCTTTCGCTCTGTCTCTCTCCTTCTTCATCTGCCATTCATCCATTCCTACGAAAGTTAAACAAAGCATCAAAATTTGCTGGCTGTAGCTGCAATTGCTCAACTGTTTCAACCGTTTCAGCAATTGCTTCCATCTGCAACTCAACTCAACCTCCTATTGCACTGCCTTTGCCTCTTGGCACATGCCGTCTCCCTCTTGCTAAATCTACACGTCTCGTTTCTGTGGAAAATTACGCCATTCAAAAATTTGCTTTACGTGTTGCCCGAGTTTTCATTCTGTTTTTCCCATTTTTTTTCGTCTAGTTCAGCAGGCTCCTCAAATTCGTTTGGCCCATTTTATAATACACTTTGCAAAGGGGTTAACCACTTATTACATATTAAATGCTATATGAGTTTCGGTTGATGTACAAAATTTATCTATTTTTATAATCTCCATTTTGAAAAGACGAAAAGATTATTTTGAAATTTATTTCGGTGACTTGAAACTTATAATAATTTAATACTCATCAGTTTATATATATGTTATAGTTAACTTCCATCACTTTGTTAGTGTATAAACCGGATCGGATTGTTGTTAATTGTGTTTTCATTTAGCTATTTTTTTGTTGTTGCCTGAGCCTGAAAGCGCGGGCAAGTAAATAAATAAAAGCAAAAGTTTTGCCCGGCACGGCTGTTACTTTTTGCCTCGTGCCTTCGTCCCTGGCCCCGCGTTGACTGCTGTGCAAATAGTAGCAGCAACAACAAAGCAAATGCCAACACTAATGACATCGTTTGTGGCCTGCATGTGCCCAGGCTCCGCAACTTGCCCCCAACTTCCTTCCACACTTGCGCCTGCCCTGGCTTCCATGTGTGGCGCATAGAGAATAAAATGTACAAAAACAAAAAAAAAAGAAAAAAAAGTTTGTCAATAATTTGGCTGCCTATTTAAAGCAGCCTCTGCCAAATGATAGCAGTTGTTGATGCCTAGCTCCGAACCCGAAACCGCCCCCAGCACCTCGCCCTGCCCACCCAATTCGAGCGTTTTGTTTACCATTAAAATTCCAGCCAGACAATTTACAGAAATTTGTGTTGTTTAAATAGCGCGCCAAGAAGTTTTATATATTTTTTTTCTTCCTTTCTATCTCTCTCTTCTTTTTGTGTGCATGTGCTGTGTTGCTGCCTTTTTAAATTAATTTGGGGCAGCTTTGATTGCAACGCACCGCCCAATTCCCACTCTCTCCGCCACTTCATCTCATCTGCCCCGCTTCTTGTTGTTGGAAATTGTTTATGCTTTAAACATGGTCGAGATTCAGAAAGCCTGGCAGAACATATAAAATTAGTTTGTTGAAAACTTTTCATTGATTTGCCACAAATTGTGGCATATAAATAAACTTGCAGCGCAATTGTGCCACATCGTCGTATTTGTGTATCTCACACAGATACATATGTACAATTCTAGTTTTGCCCACACTCAATGAACTCGATCTCATATGGTGTTCGGATAAACCTGTACACCATTTCATAAATCATTTTTGGGACCAAATATTTACTGTGGCCGGCACAAAATGGTCTGATTTTATTTTATACACAAAACCATTGTCGCCCCAAATCATATCTGTTTGTAATGATTTGTATCAGTTACTGTATGTACTGTATGTATATCTGCGGCTAACAAAAATTTGTAGTATAATAAACATTTGGAGCGTTTATCAGTAAGAGCCTGGTCACATTTAATTTACATATGAGGCAATAACAGAAAGAAAAAAACAAAAATAAATTCACAAAACCAGCAGCATATAAAGTGATCCCATAAAAGCACTTTAAACGTATCGAAATCAAAATTTACTTTAGATAGAAAATCTCTTTAGCTTTAGCTCGCTCTGTGTTTTCTCCTTTGTGCGTGGAAATCGTTTTTTGGTTTTGTACAATTTTATCTTTTGTGAGCGCTGCAAATTGAAAGCGTTTTCGATTATTTTATGGCTTTATTTTTTTTGTTTGGCGAAAATAAAATATTTCTAGCTGGCATGTAATCGAAATCTAAGTAGACTCCTTACCTCTTTTAAAAAAATGCATAAAATGCTTTTTTATTGAGATTTTTGCCGCAGATATTCTTATTGGTCTGGAAGCAATTCAAAGCTTAGTAATATCAATTAAAAGATACGGTATAAGATTAGGTAAACCTGGACACAATCGCTTCAGTCATCTATCTTGCCGCAGTATTTGCTCAATTTTTTTTAGTTGTATATCTATTTAATAGCTTTGTAGATTCTTCAACATCGGCAAAACAATAAACAGCTAGTTACAGCATTCTTTAATATTATAATTTATTTCCTGTATAAATTACGCAACTGCTGTTATTGTTGTTGATTTAGCTTTTATTATTTATGTGTAAACTATGCTTAGCTCAGCTGCTGTTGCTTATCGGCGGACAATCCGTTTGAAGTTGCTATTCAGTGTCTTCAATTGTTTAATAGACTTTGTTAATGTGCTTGCTAAACACAATCACAATTGCCTCTCACACTTCTAATGTTTATTTGCTTGAGCCGCTCGCCAGGGATAAGCAGCTTCTCTTCCTGTAATTTATGAGCTGCAAACCAACTGCTAGTTTCCTTTTTCATCTGCTTTCAGTTGATGTTTTCTTTGCTGTATTTTTGTGTTGTAGTTGTTTTAGTTTATGCGCTCAATTTAGTAACTAGTTAGGCTGAAATGGGGCTCGGCCTTTTGCATGGTCACCGCTGACCAAGGGAGGCCCTAAACCACTTTCGACATGCCCAGTCGTCAGAGGGAGAGGAAGCAGGGTATGTAGGTGTAGGTATAGAACAAAACCAACAAGAAACTAATAAAAAGCCAAAGCAAAAACCACAAGAACTCATAGCTCAAATGCGCTGACAGCAGGCACGAGTTATGCGTACGTACATATCTTTGGAATGGTATAGCATGAGAGAAGAGATCGGCGAGGGGGCAGGCGCAGTGGCAGGGGTAAAAATATGTTGAGCTTTTCCAACTAAATGCTATAAAAATTCTTGACTTAATAGGAAAACAAGACAGGAACATGAAGCAGGCAACGGTGCGACAAGTTAGAGAGAGAAAGGCAAGATGAGGGGGGCGAGTCAAACAGAACTTGTGGAGGGCACTAAAGAAAACTAACAAGTTACAAAAGCTAAAGAGCACAGAGGAGTGGATAGAGACTGACTGACAAAATGGCAAAAACCAGCTGGCCAGCAGAGACAGAACAAGAAAGAGAGGGAGACAGATGATGAGAAGAAGACACACATGCCACTGCAAGAACGAGAAGAACTTGAAAGCCAAGAAAAACATTTAGTAGATGATGAAAATCATGGCAACATAAACTACGAGTGGCTAAACGAGAGCTCGAGAGCTAAAAGCGAGATGTGAAGACGACCAATAGCCCCGTCGGCGATGACGATGGAGATGACCATGGCTATGATAAGGCTCAAACCCAAACTAGGCAACCAAGCCAAAGTCAAAGCCAAAACCAAAGCAAAAGCAAACCAAAGCAAACCCAACTCAAGCCAAGGCGGGACAGGCAACATCTTGAGGCTGCTCAGCAAAGGCAGGTCAATAACATGTTCAAAGCCAACGCATCTGCGAGGCAATCGAATTAAAGCATTAATTGCGAGAGTGTGTGTTGGATGTGTGTAGTGTAGTGCTGTGTCTTCCAGGCAAAACAAACTAACTTCTTACGAATGATTGTGGCTATATTGGATTGTGGTTCTATAATTTATTTTATTTCCGTTACGTTTCCACAAGACACGCCTCCTCCTCCATTCCTCTGCTCTTTCAGTACTTTTTAATTTCGCATTCATTAGTTAGCACTGAAGCAGGCGAATTGGGTGCCCAAAAGGATGGCAGCTGTCTCTCTCCCAATACCCCGTGCTTCCCACTCTATCTTGCCAACTCATTGGCCTTATCATTTATCTTGGCTGGTTTAAGTTTCTGGTCGAGTTTCTGCTGCTGCGTCTTCTTGGTCATATCAATTCGCTTTCAACTTGGCTTTGGTTTTGTTTTGGCATTTGTGGCCTTTGTGGCTGCGCATGCCACGCCCTACTCCCCAAAGTCCCGGCTTGGCCACACATTAAAATTGGATTTGGCTCGCATCTGTAAGCCAAGTTAAGCTCTCATTCGTTTTACGCGCGCTCTAAAGGTTTTGCCAACGATTATTTTTAATGCACTTTTGCTCGCTTTTCTAATTAAAATTAAAATTAATTTTGGCGCGTTGCTTTCGCTAATTTTATTGCAGTTTCCATAGTTATTTTTTTAGTCGTTTTCGGGTTTTTGAGTTGAGAATTTAGTCAACCTGCTGTGTTAAATTAATTGGCAGAAATCAAGTGAAGCTGCTTGTAAAGCTGATGGTGTTAGAAGCGGCTTATGTAGCATCCTTCTCGCCTTAGTTCCAGTCATACATACAGCTTTCGTGCGCGTGGCCATAACGAAATTAGCCAAAAGGCAACAAAAAGGAGAAAAGAAGCTGCCAACCAGCAGCAACTGCCTAATAACTAATTGTTACTTAGCAGCGGCAGAAGCAGCAGCGCAGTCTGTAAATTACGTTAGTATTAAGTGCCCAGAACTGAGTAGAAAATTGAGTTAGGACTGGGCGAAAATTGAAAATTTCATTTGCCATTATTTTCCTTTTTTTTGCGGGTGGGGGGGATTAGCTATAAACTGTTTATAATGCACGAGCTACGACTAAAGCGTTCGGCTGTGCCACCATCTATCGTCTGCTAGCTGCAAATGCATTTAGGGATCCAAAAAAAAAATGTAGACCAAATTTGTATAGCATACTTTCGAGCGGGGTCAAATAATAGCACAGCGCCCTCTATGGGACGTTGGCATGAGCACAAACAATTTGGCAATTGATTGGAAAAATATTTGTTAACACGAATTGCTGCTTAGACTGTAAAACGCGAGTGGGCGTACAAAAGGGGGCGGAATGTAAACTAATTCAATTATTTGCGTACATAATTTAAGGTTCGACCATTTCATTGAGCAAGAAATTTATATGCAAAACACGCATAAAATTTCATTCGCACTTTTTGCTTTCTTTTACTTGTCGTTGCTTTGTGTTCATTATTTATGAACACGAAGTGGCTACCAAATAATTGAAGGAGCCTGCTGCCCATTTTAAAGTAATCAACACAGTTGATGTCAAAAAGGAAACGGGAAATGGAGTGGAGGAAGAGGGGATTGGTTGGTTCTGCAACACATTTTTAGGTCAGGTTGTCGTTGCTCGTAATGTTTGCGCAACATGAGCATTATGATATGCGCGGAATGCACTGGCCCAAATGTGTAAAGCATGTTCACAAAGTGACAATTAAGCCAATTTGATGCCATTTACTGAGCCATGGCTGAAAAGAACCGAAACAAACGCGTCAATTTCTAACAACAACAATTTCTTAATGGTTCGGTTCATTGTTCTCGGGGCATGGCAGACAATCAAATGTAATTACACGCACATAAACACGCAAAGAGACGAGAGTTTGAGAAACACCTGAACCTGAACCTCCCTCTTCCCTCCTCCATTTCCCCTAAGGCCAGACGACCTAAAAGGTAGCCAAGAATCACGCAATTTACTATAATTTTGCAGTGCCTTGGGTCGGAGAGGGGGGCAGAAAGGTAGCTGGGCATTTGCTCTACTTTCTTGAGATTGCGGCAAAGTCGCAACTTTGTGTGGCGACTGTCAATGCGACGACGAGTTGGCGACTTTATGGACAGTCATTAGGCAGCCGGCAGCCGGCAGCGACACTTAGCCGGCTCAGTTAATTACAAAGCGTGGAGCAAAGTAAACTCAACCACCTTGATCTGGTCTTGGTCTCGGTTTGGGGCATGCCGCATGCCACATCATTTTGTGAAATTTGTGGTTGCAAGAGTTCTGCGCATGCAGCCAGCAAAATGAACAGAGGACACATTGAGTGCAGGGTAGAGTTTAAAGACGGCGACAAATGCTTTGAAATAATGGCATAAACTGTCAAGTCGATGGTGTTGCAAAGTGTGCGAAAGATATTGGAGTTTTGGTCTTTAATGCACATAAAGACAGTTGCAGCTAATTGCAGCTTTCTAGTAGAGAGTGTTCAATAACCATCTCTATTTGCCTTTAGGGAAAAGGGCATTCTCAACACATAAAAGCTGAAAGATTTTAGTGTTATAAAGTATTGAACATCAGGAAGTAAACTATTATCAAACTGATTTTATAGTAATATAAAATATATACTGGAGCATTGTCAACTTGCTTAATTAACGCAAGACTAGTCCATTCTTATTCAACTCTTATTAATTTATGCTCAACTCTTTAAGCCAACCTTCGACCCATACGTCCCCCCTAACCTCTGCACCCACGTTAAGTATTGTTCGCTGAGCAATTAACCTCAGATGCTTGAAGTCCACGCTGGGTTCAAAGTCCAGACTCATCAGCCTCATCAATTGCACTCTCGAGTTGCGCTAATGATCTTAAGCCGTGCGGCATTAGCTGCCAGACACTTGATTAGCTTAATTAATAATTGACAAATTTTGTGTCTAATCAGAAGAAGCTGTTCCTCTTTCGCCCTCTCCATCTCCTCTATCTTCCTGAGCCGCTGAGCTGCTGAGCTAATTCAATTACAAGTTGGGAGGCCGCTGATTAAGCTCCCGAAAATGCTGTGTGTTTATTAATTTTCATCATTTTGACCGCATTCTCGGCCAGGCATAGCTTTGATTTATGTCTCTAACAATAGGCATATATATGTGTGTGTGTCTGTATGTCTTTCCTGTGTATACTTACTAATTGAACGTCCTGTTTTTGTGCTCATTTTGCAGACTATGCCCGCGTCGAGGTAGGACCTGAAAATCCACTGCGCGTCGAACGTGACCGCACTGCCAAATTGGAGTGTAATGTGGATGCGAAGCCCAAGGTGCCGAATGTGCGCTGGACACGCAATGGCAGCTTCATTAGCTCCTCACTGGTGCACACCATACACCGGGTGAGCGTGCAGGATGCTGGCAAATATACGTGCAGTGCCGACAATGGGCTCGGCAAGGCCGGCGAAGAGGAGCTCATTCTGGACATACTCTATCCGCCGACTGTTGTCATCGAGTCGAAGACCCGCGAAGCCGAGGAGGGCGCCACCGTCAACATTCGCTGCAACGTGACCTCCAATCCTCCACCCGTCACCATCGAATGGCTGCGCGAAGGAGCTCCAGATTTTCGCTACAATGGCGATGTTCTGAGTCTACCCTCGGTGCGAGCAGAACATGCCGGCAATTACATCTGCCGTGCGGTCAACATAATGCAGAGTCAAGGCCAGGAGCGCAGTGAACGTGTAGGCAACTCCACTGTGGCGCTGCTGGTGCGCCATCGTCCTGGCCAGGCTTACATTACGCCCAACAAGCCCGTGGTGCATGTGGGCAATGGCGTTACGCTCACCTGCTCGGCCAATCCTCCTGGCTGGCCGGTACCTCAGTATCGCTGGTTCCGCGACATGGACGGCGAGTTCTCGAGCCAGCAGAAGGTGCTCGCCCAGGGGCCACAGTACTCCATACCGAAGGCGCATCTGGGCAACGAGGGCAAGTACCATTGCAATGCAGCCAACGAGTTAGGCATTGGCAAAATGGCCACCATTGTTCTAGAAATTCATCAACCACCGCAGTTCCTGGCCAAGCTGCAGCAGCACATGACCCGCCGTGTCAAAGATGTTGAATATGCAGTGACTTGCAGTGCCAAGGGCAAGCCAGCGCCCAGCATCAAGTGGCTGAAGGATGGCGTCGAACTACTGCCCGAACTGAATCTATATGAGGTCAAAACCAATCCCGACCAGGGCCCCAATGGCATGGTAACTGTCCAGAGCATGCTCAAGTTCCACGGCAATGCGCGACCTTCTAGCAATCAGTTGGTGCCCGGCGATCGTGGCCTCTACACGTGCTTGTATCAGAACGAGGTGAACTCGGCCAACTCCTCGATGCAGCTGCGCATTGAGCACGAGCCGATTGTGCTGCATCAGTACAACAAGGTGGCCTTCGACATACGGGAGACTGCTGAGGTTGTCTGCAAAGTGCAGGCGTATCCCAAGCCAGAGTTCCAGTGGCAGTTTGGCAACAATCCCTCCCCACTGACCATGTCCTCTGACGGCCATTACGAGATTAGCACCACCACGGACAACAACGACATATACACCTCGGTGCTGAGGATCAACTCGCTGACACACTCAGACTATGGCGAGTACACTTGCCGGGTGGTCAACTCCCTGAACACAATACGTGCTCCGATTCGCTTGCAGCAGAAGGGTCCGCCCGAGAAGCCGACGAATCTGCGTGAAGTAGATGTGGGCCACAACTATGTAACACTCAGCTGGGATCCTGGATTCGATGGCGGTCTGAGCAAGACTAAGTTCTTTGTCAACTATCGCCGAGTGGCCATGCAACGGGAGGATCAACTGATACCCGACTGTGCCACCCTGGCGAACTCCAACTCTAATTGGGTTGAGGTCGATTGCCAGCGTGATATACCCTGTAAGGTGACCTCGCTGGAACAGCATCAGAACTATGCCTTTAAGGTCAAGGCGTTGAATCCCAAAGACAGCTCACCCTACTCCAATGAGATCACAGTCACCACAAAGGTCAGTCGCATTCCTCCCCCGTTGCAAGTCACCTACGAGCCAAGCACACGGACCCTGGGCATCGACGTCGGGGCCACCTGCCTCAATCTGGTGGCCATTGTAGAGACCGTACTGCACGGTGACACGCCCATGTCCACTGCCTGGGAAGTAGTCGACACTGTGGAGACCCTACAGCTCTCGGGCAATGGGCCCACGCACAAGGAGAAGGTCATTGAACGTCTGATTGCGCCGCGTCGCAGCGGCGGTGGACGGGCTTTGGGCCACACCATCAATGACGAAGACGACGAGGATGCGGCTCTTAACAACCTAGCCTTGGAACAGGACGATAACAGCCCCACAGTCCGAGTGAAGCTTTGCCTGCGCAACAATCACAAGCACTGCAGCGAATACACGGATGCTGAGAGTAAGTATGGGGGAATCACTTTTGGGAGGGGGTCAAGACGAAACTGCTAACTTAAAGTGTAGGTTTCACTTTTCGGAGATGCATATTCGTAGTTAAATAATAAGCTGCATTTCCAAAATAGCTCTGTAACTTATTACGAGTAGTTTCAGTTCGAGGATATTGTGCAGATCTTTAGGCCATTCATAAATGAGAACGATTTATGTAGGCACTTTAAAGGATAAGTTTATGAAGTGAAATAAGCCAGTTAACTTTGCACAGCAGCTTCATATGGATTTCAAGTATCTACAGTTCAGCTTAATCTACACCTTGAGGGATTCACTCCACAAACAAATTAAATTCATGCTAGAATTGTTGCAATTCACTAGGAGACCACTAAAAGCCAACAAATCGTAGCTCAGTTCGCCGGCAATCACAAACATTTGAATAATGACTGCATGAATAATGTTAGTCAACCATTTCAAGCGGCACAAATGAAGCGCGAATATTTCATTTGACCGAGAGTCAAGAGCCTATTAGAATTGTGGGGCGACATTCAGTGGCATTTCATTGGCCCAGTTCATTGGGGCAATTCACGATCAGGAGAATAATGATTCACATGGCGTAGCGAGCTCGCTGATTTCCATTATATGCAAAGCCATTACGAGCAATTGCGCTCCTTGAATAGCTGGACAATCAATCAATCACTCATCCATCGCCAGGCAACCTGGCAAGCCAACACAACCATCAATCCATCCATCTATCCAGCAAGGCAGGCAGCCAGCCAGCAGCTCTTACATACATCCATCCATCCATCCAGCCATTCAGTTGAGTGGCGTTGCATTTTTCATGGCTTCATTTCATTCATCTCGTCTCAACTCTTCTCGTTCCTTACTCACTCTCCCTCTACCTCTCTTTCTCTTCCCTCTGCAGTTGGTCGCCCGTACATCGCAGAGGCAAACGCCCTAGCCACGCCCACACTGATTGCGATAATCGTGTCGTGCATTGTGTTCGCACTATTCGCCGGCCTGCTGCTCATGTTCTGCCGCTGCAAGCGCAATCAGTCGAAGAAGAGCGCCGCCGCCAAGGACTACGAGATGGACTCGGTGCGGCCATCGATTGTGGCTGCCCAACAGAATCAGGCACCGCCACCCTACTACCCCGCCAGCGGACTCGACAACAAGGCCCTCGAGCACTCGATGGATCTGGCCCTCAGCATGGAGGACCAAAAGACAGCACTCTATGCCACACAAAATGGCTATAGCTATCATCCGGGCAGCGGAGTCGTTGGCGTTGGAGTCGGTGGAGGTGTTGTCGGTGTCGGCGGTGTTGGCACCATCGGTAGTGGCGGCGTTGTTGGTGTCACAGGCATTCCCGGTTTGACAGGACACACGTTGCCAGGAAATGAATGTAAGTACACACACACACACACACATATATACAGATACTATTGCAGCTGTATACGTGCTTAAATGAAATGTTCTTGATGAAAACCAAAAGGTAGTTGCTTTAGCCGAGAGTTAGGCTAGAGTAAATAAGGAAACCAGGCATATCTGATATCTAAGTTTTCTAAAGATGATTTCATTCGTCCAAATTTAAATATTTTATCTAAGAAAAACTAGAAAGATATTAAAATATTGACAACAATTCTAAATTTCTCAAAAATAATTAAAAAGCTTTGCAAAATTCAATATCAAATTCCTTTGCTATTAAATATTGATAAATATGACTGACTTCAAAAGGAAACTCATTTTAATTGAAGAACTGAGCTTTTTATTAATATTACTTAGATTAGATTAATATTTAAGCTGAGGGTGAAGTCCAAGCCATTGACAAATTCCTAATACCCTTTTCAACGCAAGCGTACATTCTAAGCAAAATGGGGAAAATAGGGTAACGAGAGAAAGTGGTATACAGACGTAGGAGGGGCAATAAACCACTTGAAGTGCGAAATACTTCCTGCGGACCGTGACGGACTGCCCTTTCCCGTCCTTAGTTCCTTTAGTCCTCGCCCTGGCCAGCGTCAAACTCGTTGAACGTTGTCGTTGGCAAAATGTTTCGGGTGATTTTTCATTGTCCACCGCAAACACATCACAAAACAAAATGAAATCCGTGCTGACGCGTCGTAGTATGTTGGTTGTAAGTGTGTGTTGGGTCTGGCCATGCGGTGGCGCGGTGGTGTGGCGGTGTGGCGGTGTTGCTCACAAATTATGTAGCCCATGAAATGTGAAAGTGCAAAATGGAGTTGAGTGCAAATCGATGGCCGTGCGCATTCATCACGCGCCTCAACAGCCAAAGCACACTCACCCGCACGATTGGTAATACTAAGAGGGGAGGGTGGAGGGATACACCTGCCCACATACATATATATATATACAGACACAGACACAGACATACAAACACTTCAACTTCCGTTGTAAATTTGTTGAAACAGCAATTTTTTTCCTAAACGTTTTACGTCCACGTTGAAACATTTTGTAATATACTTTCCATTTTTGTTGTTCCTCCTGCTGTTGTTGTTGCTTGACGCGTACATCCATTCATCCTAGCTGCGTCCTTGTCGTCCTTTCAACTGTCGCTCTTCGGCGTCTCCCCCGCGCTGCCCCCTGCCCCCTTCCTTGCTTTATCATCTGTGTGCCACAAATGAAAATTGCGTTCAAAATGAATGCGTATACTGGACCCTCTGCCAGCTACCCCTCCTGCATCCCTCTCTTCCCATTCTGGACCCTTTGCGGTTTTACACAATACGCAATACAATTCATTATTAATTGTTGTTCTGGTTTACTTCTTTTTTCACTCTCGCACTCCCCTCTGCCTCTCCGGCATTGCTCCGCTGTCGTCATGTGGCTTGTGTGGGGTACTTGTTCTGCACCCCCTCTTGGGCCACTTGGTCTCTGCTTCCCCCACATGAAGTATTAACCTTTAACATTCTGAGCGCTCAAATTGGCGATGTTCTCTTTATACCCTTGCTGGGGGTATTATTCTTCTGACATGTGGTTGGACAAATCCATGTACATACATAAATGATGGATGTATTTGTGACCAGACTGTTCAACAAAGGTTGTTTGATTCTCTCATCTGTTTATAAATATATTTTTATATCGTGTTTAAATTATAATAATTCTGCCAGATCTGCTAAATGGGATCAATACCACTTCAATCTGCTAACTTGCCATTACCATTGTATTACAATTCTCATTACGAAACATGCTCCTTTGGTATATATCTGCAAATACCTCTCCGTTCTTCATACCTCTCTACCCTATTTGCCTCCATTAATTATCTTTTTAGCATCTTTTTTAGCTCACACTCAATGTTCTAATTGTCAGGGTACTCACAGTGCTACCAAGTAAACTCTGTGGAGTCCTTTACTTTTGTTTGGGGTTTTTCTTAATGACGTGCAAATTAAAAATTCCAATTTTGTGCTCGCGTGTGTGTGTATGTTCGTATGTGTATGTGTAAATTGGTCTGCGTGTATGTACATTTTTTGTTGGACGCGACGCTTTGCTAAACGGCAATAGAATTTTAAGCTGCTGGACGAAAATTTAATTGCAATATTTTCTTGTTTGCCAAAAGACTTTGCTGCTTCTGCAGCTGCTGTAGATAGTTGCCAATGACAGCGGACAGAAAGCGGGGAATGGGCGATGGAGAAGGGCAATGAGAGGCAACCATTATATTGGCCCAAACAAAAGTTGCAGAGTTTCAAGTGCTCGCCGAATACCAATTAAAATTTTCAAGTGCCGATTCTGAGAAGTGGCAAGACAGTACACGGCATGGCTGGGCAGAATGAGCTTTAGGGGAGCGCTGTGCATGTTTTTTTGCCTGCTAGCAAACATTGGCACTTAATTGCATTTTAAAAGAAATGCGCGAGCGGCTAATTTGGCAAGTGAAAGTGGCATGAATAATAAAAGACGCAGACAGGCGGAAGCAAACAGCAAGAGAAAGGGTAACGAGAGATAAGGGGTAAGGAGAAAGAGATAGAGAGAGGAAGAGAGGGGCTTGCGTGCACAGGTAGAGGAGCATTCTGCAGTTCATTGTATGCGCTAATTGCAGCTTAAGGAGCTCAGAACTTACTTAATGTCCTTTGTCGTTGCCTTTGGCCTGTTGCGTGCTCTCGCTCGCTCGCACACACTCGCCGTCTCTCTCTATATAGTCATTTGCATGCATATTGTCGTGTACTGCGTCTGTTGTTGTTTTTGACTGCACTTTGGACTCGTTAAAAGCTCACCCGAAATTGCCGCAATCGTTGCATAGGCCAAAAACCTAATGAACTTTGCATGTTAACCGACGACGGCGACGTCGACAATAAAAACAATGGGCAATTGCAGCGCACGGAATTGGGTGGCAAGTTTGCCAGAGAGTGAAAGGAGTTTTCACTAGGCTACGAGCAAATTGTTCTCTTGATAGCAATAATTGTTTGTTGGCAACTTTCAACGAATTAATTTGCAATTACGAGTTGAAAATAATAAATATATATGTAGGTACTTATAAGTGGGCACCACTGTACAGTTTCAAGTGCTGTATAACGTTTTAAGTGCTAAAGTTGTGAGGGTACTTATCGATAGGTGAAGATTGCAATTTAATCGTATTACTAGTTGATTGTAAATGATGTGATATAAAGGTGTTTAATTAGAAGGGTATGGCAGTTGATTAGAAACTAATTGTTGGAACTTTCTCGTTAGTCTCTCAGTCCCATCAAGACTTGGCAATTCTTACCTCAATAATTTGGCAATTATCTCTCTTAACAAGTATTTAAACAATTGAATCGTAATGTTCAATTTATTTATTTGTATGTCGCATTTGCATTCTAAATTCGTTTCACCCTCAACGACCCTTTAAATTGCGTCTGCTTAAAGCAAACACTAAACTATCCAAGTGAAAGTTGATTTAATTTTTTATTTTTGCCGCAAGAGTTTAACCTCTCTCTCATGTCTGTCTGTGTTGACTTGGACACAAGGATCTGAAAACTGAAGTAGACTGGGTAATGTTACGCCTACGGCTAGACGAGAGCTGAGGACAATGACAATGTCTAGAGGACATATTCTCCGAAAACCAAATAAATGCAAACAAATGTCGTTCTCGTTCTGCTTTAGCAATGCCATCTACGCCCCCGCTAGCAAATAAAACCAAAAAAATGGAAAAAGGAAGGGAAAGATAGAAAAATCTCTCGTGCGCTGAAAATTTATGCGCTAAATAAATAAAGCCATGAACTCGACGCAGCAAATGTTGTCTGGCCGCCTGCAGAAGGGTCGGAAGGAGGGTAGAGGAATAGAGACGCTGCCCTGTCTGCTCTCTGGGCTGTTTCAAAATGCAGCTGTGGGCCGAAAACAGCCGCAGAATAGTTTTGCCCCGCAACCACAGCAACCGATTCGAACAGCATTTTGTGTTGCAGCCTTTTGGGCGCACAGTTCGCGTTGCCTTTTTTCCCCCTGCGAACATGTTTGTCTTGTAAATTGTTGTTTTAGTTGTGTTTGGGCCATGGCCAGCTGACCGCACAATTCAATGACAGAATCTATGAGCTACATTTGCTGGCTTCGCATCACTTTGGTATGGTTTGGTACTGTTTGGTTTTGTTTTGCTAACCAAACTAATTGGCTTTAAAATCTAAACACATTTGGTTGCTGACATGGCACAGATTGTTTTGTTGTTGCAACTCATCGACAGCCACGTCACGACCCGACTCGATCTGACCGCACAATATGACAGCCTTAACCTAAAATTGATCAAGTGAAAAGTGCAAAGTGCAAACTGAAAGCATACAAATGCTAGCTTATTTATTATGCACGGGGAATGCAGTAAGAAAATATTGTAGAAAAGGGAAAATCGAATATTTGCAAAGCGATGTTTGACTTCGAAAGTTACTGTAATTGAAGACTGCTTTGATTAACTTAACTTGAAATTTAGATAAATTTGTACTACAAGAAAAGCATGAAAACTTAACCCTTAATGTTTATGAACACTGATTTAATGCTCAAGTATTCAATTGTCAAATATTTAGATTCGCATTACTTCCAAGAGATTACGTGCATAGTTATGGCCAACTCCTTGAAGACAGAGATTGTGTCGAGAAGTCAAGCTTAATGGAAGCCAGCAACTTTATTATAAGTACATTTGATTATCTTTTATTATGAGAACGCCGAAACTTGCGGATTTCATAGAAAACTTTGGGCTCAACTTGACCTCGTTATGGAAATCTGAAAGCATATTTATGTGTATTTTATACCTTTAAGACTCGCAAGCAGCAAAGCGAAAGTTGTAAAACTCTCAACACACAAAAAGTGAGAGAGGGAAGGAGATAGTCGCGAAGGGAGAGGGAGAAGTGGAAGTGCAGCCTGCTAAAACTTTATGCTGCCTTTCTTTGCGTTCTTTCATGCTTTTTCGGCCAACTAAAAAGGCCGCCTGCAGGAAAAATTGCAACATGGCAAGCACAGAAAATCTCTTGGCAAGCATGCGGGCGGCGGAGAGAAGGCAGAGTGAAGCAGCCTCTCCACAAGTAGATGCTGCTTCTGCTGCTGCTGCAACTCCAAACTCTAGCGGCTGCTTCAGGTGCCTGTTACTGCTGTTGTTGTTGCAACACGGCGTCACCCCATTGCCACTTTTGGCATTTAAGCGCATTTGGGGCAAATGCCGAGCAGGCTGCAACGTCGCGTCGCGACGCTAATTAAAAGTGCAACAAGGAGCAACAAAGGTCGCCCCAGGTGGCCCACAAGCAAGGCAGGTGGCAAGCCCATTAACACTGTGTGCGCTTGAGGTGCCTGCAACTTGGATAACTAAACTCTGGCTCTGGCTAAGCAGCAGCCACTTCGTTTGCCACATCCCCTGCCACCGCTCCTGCTGCCGTTTAGTTAACCGTTAATGGCATTTGAAACTGTTTTTATTGTGCGGCTGCTGCTGCACAAAAATGTTGCATAATTATAAGCGCTTCCGGTTGAAAACTTTGCCTCAAGTGAATTAGAGCACGGGGCGAGGCAGAGGGGTTAGACGGCACTGCCAACCTGCAACTTTACCACTTGGCCAAGAGTTGTTAACATGAAAAAGAATATTTTCAACAAAACTGCTGGCAAGACACTTGAACAGTTGAATTTGATTTTCCAATCCCATGCCTTGCCATGCCATGTGCAGCATTAATAAGCTGCCACCGGTTGGGGGCGTGGCCGTATTGAAAACTATGCCACAAACAGTTATTTGCACAAATCAATGTGAAAAGTTTTTGTCAAACTTTAATTGCGAGTCGCCAAATGCGCGAATTGCGCTAACCCCACAACAAATTGCTCTAGTCAGGGAACGACAATGGAAATGCATTAAAATTCTTGAGCTTCTCTATATTTATATTTAAATTGAGATTTCTGTATTTGTATTTCTCGGTGCTGCTAGTTGTATTTGTTATTGTTATTGTTATTTCGGTCAAAAATATTTTGCCGCCCATTTCAAGAAAACTTGCGCAATCAAAAGTTGTGCCAACTGATTTGATGCTTATCAAATTGAAAAGTTTATTTAATTTTTTCCCTCTCACTCTCTCGCCATTCCAATCCACATCGGTCTCTTTCTTTCTCTTTGCCTCGTATTTTTCTTAGGCTTTTATGCCTCATTTCAAAGAACAAAATATCGCATAAAATATGCAAACGACGTTGAGTCCAAGAGATGGAAAATGTAAATGAAAATAAGAATGGGAACGAGAATGAGAATCGGAATGAGAATGGGAATGGAAATGAAAATGAAGTTAATATTATTACTGTTTTTAGTTTTATGGCTAATCATAAAAATTATCACGCCCACCATGTCGCATAAAAGCGGCAAAGGCACGCAAAGCATTCCTATTTTGTCTGGCCACTCAGGAAAGGGGAACCCAATGTCAATGGAACAGTTGACACTGTCAAGAGAACTCCATATACTACCTCATATATTGCGTGGCCATATTTTGTGTCTAACAACTGTGTGTTGTGTTGTCATAAAACTCTCGAAAACCCTAAGAGCACGATAACAAAATGAAACCTTTCTCAGCTGTGCCGCAAATTGATTTCTTTTCAAATTCGCCAATTCACAATGCACTTTTTCTATGGCTCGTAAATAAAATTGATTGCTACATAAAACGAAAGGTAGCAGCCAGTGGGTTACATTATTTTTCAGAATAGAGAATTTGAGTTGTTAAGAGCAAAACGCTAAATGTACGACAACATTTTGTTTTAAAATTATTTCTATAAAAATGTTCGATCTTTAATTAATTTAATTTATTTTCCTTCAGTTTAGCGAAATGCTGGCGAAATCGTTTTCCTAAAGCATTTCAAAAAATTTCACTTTCCAACTAAAAATTCAAAAAGCTTACTCCTGTCCTTGTTACTTTTTTTTTGTCAAGCGTGCGTTTAATATTTATGAGTGATTTATCACGAAATAAAAATAATAATAAATGCGACCAACAAAGACTCACGCACAAGCAGAAAAGAGGGAAAGCAGAAGGGGGCAGAAGCGAAACAAGTAGCAAGTAACAAGGCGTTGGATGGCTGGATGAAAGAGCCCAAAAGCCTGCCTTTTGCCATAACAAGGCGCACTCCTTGTCAACGCCTTTGTTCTGGCGCGTAACAAGCACGACTAGGACAATGCACAACTCCCTACTCGATTGTTTCTCGCGAAGCTCGTAAAAAATTTGTCAACAAACTTTCACTCAAATACAAAAGGCAACCAAGTTAAAGAAGTTTTCGTTAGGCAAGTTTTCGTATACCGGAGACAGAGACAGAGACGACAACGGAGGTGAAACGAATGAGTCGAAGTCGCGGCATTGATTTCAGAGTTTACGATGTTTTGGCGTAGCTTTTAAGTGGCGCACGCGGCGTATACGCAATATGTTGCAACTATTAATTACGCCTTGTTGATTCGCAACGTTCATAAATTTATTTTCGTTATGTTTTTGTAGCTGTCTCTCGTTTTTATGTGCTAATCAATGAAAAACCATAAAACAAAAAGCCAAAAAAAAAAACTATTAAACAAACTTTTTCTCTGTCTCTGATTGAAATTTTTTAAATATTATTTATTGAGAGTTTCAGCTGGCCGGGCGCCAGAAATCTGTCAGCATGTCCCCAAGTGAATTATGCAACTCTGTGGCGGATTTATGCGACACTTGTTCGAGTTTGCTTTCAACGTTTTCCATTTACCCATTCACAATTCACACGATATTTCAATTCTCGCTTCTCATTTCCCTATTTCTCAATGGTATTTTTTTGTTTGCTTTCACTTTTGTTGCAGGGGTCAATATGGGCTACATGGAGAACAATTATTCGAATTCGAACAATGGCGGCAGTGTCAACTCACAGGACTCGCTCTGGCAGGTGAAAATGTCTGCAGCTGCAGTGGGCAATCAGCAGACTCTCGTCCAGGCCCCACACAACCAATATGTGGAGCAACAACCCACCTATGGCTATGATCCGCTCACGCATGGCGGCTATGGCGCTGTCGATGATTACGCACCCTATCCACATTTGACGGCTACGCCCAGCCAGGTGGGCGATGAGTACCACAATATGCGCAATAGCCAAAATCCGTCCCGGCAGGACTACTGCAGTGATCCCTATGCATCTGTACAGAAGCCCAAGAAGCGTGTTGATCAGCATTTAGGTGAGTACCATAAATAATAGCATGGAAGGCTTGGGAATTTCACATAGTGAGGATCTAAAATCGAAATATTGATATGAAATGGATGATATGCTGCTCTCGATTTTGGATTCTAAACTTAGGAAGAATAAGGAAGTGATATATTGAAAGAAATGAGAGGAGCAATGAGAATAACTCCTATGTAAACAACAGCGAAAGGGAGAGAGCAAGATAGAACAATGTGTACTAATTTTTGTGAACCTTATGGAGAGAAAAGATAATGACTTAAAAGAGTGCTTGGAAAACTGCCTCTACAACAGTTTTAAATTCCAAAAAGAAAGAAATATGCCAGTTAAATTGATGATGAAATAATTGTATAATTTAACTTAATTTAACCTACATCAATAATAGTTTTTAAGTAATCAGTTACAATTTATACCTTCCCCCGTTTAAGGTCCGAGAGACAGCTTAGATTAAGTGAGGCTTCCAAATTAGAATAAACGGACAGTAAATGTCCATTATAGAATACAACTGTCCGATAAAGTAAAAGGCAACCGGGACAGGAACAGGAAGTGAAATCTGAAATCTGACAACTTTCATCGCTCCCAGCTCTACTTATGACACATTAAGCGCGTGGGTCGTAGGTCTCTCAGTTCAGCTATCTACCCAAAGTTCGAAAGTTATAAAGGGTGTATAATGTGGGGGACGGGCACAAATGGGCCAAGGGTCGACTGAGCTTGCCTGTCAAACTTAGCAACTGTTCTGTGGGTTGTGTTCTTGTTGTGTTGGCACTCGGACTTTTGGTTATGACAAGTTAAGCACTTGGATATCGCTGACATCGACCCATTGCGATGGCTGGCTCATGCTAATTATGTATATATGTATATATATATATATCTATGTGTGTGTGTGTGTGCACAAATAAAAAAGCTCAACCCAAACATGTCACAAGTGCGCGCTTTCTTCGTTCCCTGCTGCCTGCAAGAACTGAAGGTCTCGGCTTAAAGTCTTTGGCCAAGTTTTGCTTAAAGTTCAACGAAGCAAAAACAGCAACAGCAACAAGAACAACAGCAGCTACAAATTGGATGCCCCTTTGGCATCTTTTGCTTCGGCATTCTTGTATATGATGTTGTGTTTGTGGTGTGTGCCAGCAGGCGAGTGTTGTTTTTTTGTTGTAATGCCAATAACACCGCAAGTGCTTTAAAATATTAAATAATAAAAAACGAAGCGAAAAACCAAAATACTCATACAACAAAAAGACCAGCGCTCTGTGAGGACCGACAGAGCGATACCCTGTAGACTGAAGAGTACATTAAAGAATATGGAATTTGAAATGCAAAGACTGAAAGTGCATCTGTAATTAAAATAACTCCAGCATGGGGCCGCCAATTATATAATAGAGTCAAGGTGAAGGAGACAGAAAAGAGAGGAATTATAGTTTAACGAATGCACAAAAAAGTTCATAGTTCATAGAACCCCCCCCAGTTTAATATGTGTTTAGGATTTTAACAAATGCAATCCCCAATTTTCTTCAGTTTGTTTTGAAGATGACTTATATTCCAACAAATGATCTATACTAAGTAGGACAATAATAAAAGTACAAAATATAAAGTCAACCAGTATGCCGACCCCCTTTGTCTCTACTGGGTATAAATACAACAAGCAGCGAGAGCTGACTGCAATCAGACGGCCACAGGGCGTATGCGTGATGATGTTGATGCTCTTCTTCGACTGCTTCTTTCTGTTGTTGTTGGTGTTGGTGTAGCTCTTGTTCTTGTTGGTTACAACTATGCGGCTTATGTGTATGTTATTACATACAAATACAGATGTATACGTGTGTGTGTAAGCCGCGTGTGTGCCGTATTTGTGTTATCTTTACGGTTTATGAGCCAGCGCGCCCGAAATAAGAAAAAAACCAAATTTTTTCGCTTGCTTTTCTTTTCTTTTTGGTTTTCGTCCTTTTTTACTCTGCGTTATGTTGCGGGTTTTTATTGCTCAGCGACGGTGCGGCAGGACGAAACAGGACTCAAAACAACATGTGGTTATTTTTGTTGTTCTCTCGTCGTCCACGCTTGAAATTTTGTTATTTGTGATGCGTGTGGTGCACAAGAGAGTGTGTGTGCGTGTGTGTATAAACGACTAATACGAAACACAAATAGGACATTGCGGTTTCAAGTGCTGTGTGGCAAAATACAGCAGCAACAACTGGCTACGGAAATGACCACGCCCACGTCAATGTCTCCGCCCAAGCTGTGGTCAAACGCAAAATTGTTGCGTTCATGGCGCCAAAACTAAGAAATGCGTCAATAACAACAACACTACGATCCGAGCAGCAGCAACAAGAACAAGAACAGGAAATGGGAAATGGCACACAGCCATATATGCAAGCGTCCCAGATGGCTATGGCTTGCACTACACACTCCATGTAGACACTCGCAAGCACATGCACACAAACTGATGTATGCATGTCAATAAAGTGCAACCAGCAACAACAACAAGAATAACAATGACAACATGCCCCACGAGTCCCATCAAAAGCAAAAGCAACTAAAAAACTACAACTGCTAACCAAAGCGCAGGCAGATTGTTACGAGTGTGGCACAAGAGAGGTGCAGTGGGTGGAGTGGTGCATTGACAGAGCTACAATATGCAAATACATCTTCATTACATTGATGTGTCAGCTTATGCAGAGCTGCACGTAAGTGTTCGAGAGAGTGTGTGGCAACATGTTTAAAAGCTTTTACACTTGCCGCAACTGAAGCTGCAGAGCTGCCGCTGACTTTTGTGGCGCTGCAACAACAGCTGCCAAAGCAATGAAGTAGCGGCAGTTACATTGGAGCGCAAGGCAGGAAGGGGGAGCGGGGCTTAGCCGGAAGGAAGCAAGTCTGCGACTGCAAATGGCGGCAAAAGCTGCGTAAGCAAAAAATATTTTTGGTATCGTCTCCTATTTTTGTGGCAACTGAAAAGGGTATCAAAGAGACGACGAGAAAGTGAGAGGCCCTAGGAAGGGAGGTGGGAGAACTGTATAACTGATTGATTATGCAGACTTTGCTGTCAGTTTGCTGGCGCATTTTCGCACATGAAGCTTAATTCATCATTAAACCAACGGAGCACGAGAGAGAAAGCGAGTGATGCCACAGAGTAATGACGATGAGTCCTAATACTCACTCAAAAGAATAAAGGATATTTCTGTCAGTGGAGTGTTTAATCTATTTAAAGCCAAAAGTCAACGTCAAAAAAAACTTCCTTATGGGGCTCCTGTAAATAGAAAGTGACTCGAAACTAAAAGGCAACTCCAACTTTACCGCAACGGAATTACTCTGCATTCAAAAAATCTTGTTGGAATTTTCTTGATGGAATTAACCATCGAATATCAAGTTACTAGTAAAATGAATGGAAAAACATTGAGAAAAGCTATCTGCATGTTGTAAAACCGTCTATTTGAATGGAAAAACTGGCAAATTGTTTCTAGAGATTTGAGCTTCTAAGTTACAATCATTTGAGCTAACAGCAAAAATGGACAACTGAAGCTAAGCTACGCTTCATTTATCTATTGTATATTTTAGAGCAAAAAGGAAAAAGCTGCCTGAGCTGCCTTAAAGCAGACTTTATGCAAGTTTAATTACAGAAGAAATTTCAAATATCTGTGCAATTGTATTATCAATGGTTCACTAACAAATCATCCTGCAATACTCTCTCTCCTGTTTCATCGATTCAATCAAAACGATAATAAATCTTTAGTTTATTGAGAACTCGAGGACTAGGCTTGTGCAACACTTGAGGCCGTAATAGTGCAGCCAATAAATGCGCCTTCCAATGACGCACAACTTATTCAATGCGCCATAAAATCACATGCTCCCTCTCTCCATCACTTTCTCTCTCTCTCTCTCTCTCTCCCTCTCTAACTTTGCAGGCATATCTGCGTCCCATAAATCATGACTCGTCGAAAGACTGTAAGAGAACTCTGAAGCAACTGCTACGGCAGCCACATAGCAGAGCACTAAACACACACTAAGTGGATTTGTGAGCCTGATAAAATAAGAGTAAAAAATTGAAGAAAAAGGGAAAGGCAGAAGAAGCACGTGGGAAAGGATCAGCTTGGCCGAAAGGCAACAATGATAAGCGACTCTCGACTGTCTGGGCGGCTGAGTGTGTACGGGTGTGCGGTGTGTGTGGATAAACTCAACTGCAATTTGTTTACTTTCGACATTTTTGGGTAAATATACCAAAAAAATGGGTTATTACGAGCTTAGAACCAGAACTGTAGTCCAGGTCCTTGCTCAAGGCAACAAATTTGCATGAAAAGGTCAAGAATCAATGAAGAACAACTAAATAAGCAGATACCCTGTAAACGCAACGATATTAGAAAAGAGAACAGCGAGAATTATTTTTGCACAAGTTTTTCTATTCCTAACTGTTTAATCAATGGACACAAGCATCTCTTATACCATGCGGTAGGCTCAAGGCTACAGGGCATTGGAGTAGAGAAACGGCTCAACAGTACGTATGCTTAACGCAAAAACGATTAAGTTGCTCCAAGTTGATTCGAATCCCGTGTCGTTCCGTCTCCCTTTTTTTAGCCAGCCAGCTGAGGGCAAGCTGCAAACTGGCAAATTGAAAAACAGCAAATGTAGTGGACCCAAAAAACAAAACCGTCCCCCTTCCCTATGGGCAGACGGGAGGCGTCTAGGCGTGGCATGTATAAAGTTATGCACATAATACGCACAGCTCACGTATTGGCCATAAAATACGAGCTGAGAACGATGCGGAGAGCGGGGAACCTAAAGAGTTGAAAATCTAAAGAAAATAGTCAAAAAACGAGGAGAGAAAAGCCAAAAAAAACTGCAGGAAAAGGAAAAAATAAAAGACAAAACAACAACATTGAAAAGAGGATTCTCTCACTCCTTTGACTGGCTTTTTGCCTTCATGTTGGCTGCTGCTTTTTTTGGGTCAAGTTTATGCAGATGCCAAAAGAAGCTGAGAATACAGAATGGGCGACAAACGCGCTTAGAAATTTTCGCACGCTACTGCCAAAAGCAAAGGGCATGAGGCTCAGAGCGGGGGGCGGCATGTTAAAGAGCAGTTGTTAAAAAGGATTTACCGTTTTATATTTGTATGCGCCATGTGAGTGGATCCTCAATGCGGCGGGGAGCAAGAGCGAGGACACATTGGTATGTGGGCAAGTCAAGCATAAAAGAAAGGAAGCTAGAGAGGTGTGAACGGGGGAAGGGGAATAGAAAAAACACATTTTGGATGCGGCGATTTCGATTTTGAAATTCAAATTCCAATAAATTTTCCAACGATTTGGCAGACAATGCAAAGCGATTCGTTGCGATGCTATGCGAAAGTCAGGTCCTCTTTAGGAATCCTTTTTGCATGATTTGCATAGCAGAGTGCTGAGGGAAAGAAAGAGCAGATTGGAATTGGAATGGCATGCGATAGTAAAACGAGCATTGCCTTAAATATATGCAACAATTTGTTGACAAAGATGTCCTGTGATTTAAAATTAATGCGCTGTTTACACATGTGCCGCGACCAGATTTTGCCTGGAGATCCTTGATCCAGAGCGGGGAAGTGGACAACAGTCTGCGGCTGGCAGACCAGAACAACGAATTTAATTTCGAGCCGCGAGTAAATGCCTACTAGCCGACGGATGGATGATGTTGACATTCATTTCCAATTGCAATTGCCACGACAAGAAAAACAATCGCAATTGCAACAGCAACTGCAGCGAATTGTAATTAATTTTTTAACAGCCACTGCTCGTTAGCAGCCGCCAAACCAAAGCAAACGAAACGAAACCAAAACCCAAAGCCGGCGTCAAGGACTCAGCCAACTGGCAAATTAAAAGAATTGTCCCGACCTAGTCATCCCGACATGCAGCATGCAACAACAACTACATGAAGCAATAAATAAGAGGCAAAAACTGGCAATTTTAAGCTGCAATTTAAAATGGCAAAAGTAAAAGCTGCTTATGCAAAGCCTCCTTTCCAATAGCTCTCCGACAAGGGCAAGCCAGAAAATACACTTTTAAAGTCTATCTAAAGGATTAGCAGTTATGGCAGGGTGCCGGGACTTTTATGCAATTATTTGCTCTGAATCATAAAGGCATTGAGCTTTCTTTGACAGCATTGTATCTCAGAGTTAATCTCAGTGCAATCTATACAGAGATTGACAGACTGTTGAAACTGTAGAGTTCTGCACAAACCGTTTATTAGTATAAGTAGAGTGAGTCAGTCTTATTCTAGAGAAGGAAGAGAAATATAGATAGATAGATTTAAGTTATAATACTGTTAATGGAATAATCCAATTTCTCAATAATTTTATTAAAATTCTTGCACTATATGCTTTCGAAATCAATCAAAAATATCTAACTCCAGCTCTCCCTTATTAAGTATATGATGATTAAGTATACGCCCTGTGTTTTTATAGTATGAATGGTGTCATTGTGTCGTTTTTGCCTGTGCAAACTCATTTTAGGACAATTATTTGTAGTTAAGTAACTAAATATATCGCAGTTGGCTTTTAGATGTAAGTTTAAGCTATGTAAATCGACTGATTGAACGCTAACTATTTGCCCTTCTCTTTTCACACACATGTCTTTGCTTTTGTCTCTTTGACTCACAATCAAAACATAACGCATACCACATGAAACTTGTATAAATAAAACAAAATCACAGCGGACATCATTCAGGATGTTACGCTCTAACGGAGCGCGCAGGTTGAAGTAAGTTAAGCCAAGCATACAGGCCACAAAATACTTGCTCAAAGATACCAATGATGATGATGATGATGTTCACAATTTTGAGTTTCAGTTTCAAGTCTACTTTTCATTTTTTATTCGTTCCTTTACATTTTGCCTGTTGGAGTTTTTGCTTAACCCCGCACATTCACACACAGTCCACACATACACAGACATGCCCACAATTTCGCTTCATTGTGTGTTTGTTACGACACAAAGAGAAAACAGTTGTTGATTAGCATTTCGTATTTTTTTCCTCCCGTTTTTTTTTTTTTTTTGGTTGTGCTTTTGGTTTGTTTTTAATTGTTTGCGCATGAGTCTCAAGTTTCTGTCAGTTTGTTGCTTGAAACTAATTTAAACAATTTCGTTGCAGATTCACCATATCACGACGTAAGCGGCCTGCCGAACCCATACAACATGGAGCACATGGAACAGGACGAGGTGCTGCCCCCACAGCAGCACATGTCTCTCAGCTACGATGACAGTTTCGAGGGCGAATATTCCACAACGCCGAATGCCCGGAATCGTCGTGTCATACGCGAAATTATTGTCTAAGGAGAAGTCCCCAAACAGTAAACAGAACAGCAAAAAACAACTAGAACAAGCAGAAGCAGAAGGACAGGCACTCCATATTTTTATCTCACACACAGCAGCATTCTCATCAGCATAATCATCCTCAGCATCGTCATCCACAAGCAAAATCTCAATTCTTACTTGTTTTTACTCAATTTGAGAAGTGGCCATTTTTGAATATTTTTAAAGAAAAATAATTGTTGTTTTAAGTATGAGTATGATATCGATAACGATAACACTAGTTTAGTTGAGAGTACGTGTGTTGAGTTTTATTGGCAACGAAATGATATACGATAACGATAGTTAAGCATCGAGTTCTCTCACATTATCAAAACAAGCTCTAGTTAAGGCCGTGGCATTACACTTTGTTGTTCCACACACCTTTACACCTACACAGAAACACACATGCACTAAATGTTAAATACGAGCTACTCATTTAATGTACGGTAATACTTATGCTATGAGGTCCCAGTCTCCCAGTCGCATGCATTCGCAAGAAGAACGAAACTTATTTTAAGGCACCAAATGTTGAAAAGAACAAAATTTCAAAAAAGAAAAAAAAACAGAAAAAAAAGAAGATATATATATAGATATATCTCACACATGTTTTCCGTAAGGCAAAAGAAACCGTTCACTTAGCCGTTAAGAATAAAACATATAAGAGTTGTGGCCACGCATCCAACACTTTGTCACGCAACTCTCAGAAGCTGGCTACAAAATGGGACACTCCCCACCTGGATGATGCCCTATTAGCAGCTTGCTTGTGGGATAGCGTTTGCTAAATATTTTAGTTAATTTAATTAAAGATATTTATAACAAGAAAACAAAAAAATAACAGTACGACCTGCCACAAAAATAATATAAAAAAAATACTAAGATAATTAACATTAATATAATTTAAAATTTTTAAATAAATCGGAGAAAAAAAACACTAAACAAAACGTAAAACAAAATGCTGTAAGTTATGATGAAATAAAGATATAAAACTTTAAAAAAAAATATTACAAATAATTAAAAAAGTATATAGAAAATCACGAAGAACAAAACAGCAACAAGAACTGCAACTGTGCAGAATAATTCAAAACTTTAAATTTAATTTGAAAAATTACAAAAAATTCTTTAAATTTTATTCTGTGAGCTTTCTGTTAAAATTCAAAATTTTTTATATGATTTTTAAAGTTAAAACAATTAAAAGATGTAAGTTATTTTTATATGCATTTTTAATAATTAATATTCACTAATTACATTGTAGATTTATGCCTGTTTGTTTTTTTGCATATCGCATTTTATTGTTCAATTCTCTTTGTTCTCTTTCTTATGTGTGTTTTAGCAACTTTTTGACGACGGCACAGAAATTGTGAAATTACGTTTGAGAATGAGAAAGGCGATTTTTTGTAGCTAAGATTTAATTGTAAATACATGTGTAATTTGTATATATTTACTTGATATACAAAGTAAATAAGGCAAAATGCGGCAAACTTAAATATACATACATATATTTAAATTGTAGTTAATTTTAAACAATTTCAAAATGAATTTAACTAGTAAGCTAAATAATTAAGCGAACCATGTTTAAAGCAAATGCCACAACAAACTACGAATAAATAAAAATTAAAAAAAAATATACAAAACTACAACAAAATCAACTGCATCACAAGTGAAAATCTCGTTAAAGAACAAAAACTAAACAAAAAAGGATAAAACTGCAAAATGAATCTTTATTATATAAATTATACACTTCAAAGCGATGATATACATGCATACATTATATATATACACATACATACATATAACAAATATACATCTACATCTACTTATTATTTGTAAATAAGGAAAACAGATATTTTAATTTCCAAAAACGAAACAAAATCCATTAAAAATATATTTCCAAAAAACAACAAAAAATACATAAATTCTTTTCATTTTAAATTTCAACGGCGACTATCCCAACAACAAATTAACCAATTAAATTAAATTCGTGGGAGCTTAACAGTTCATACTAAAGAGTTTGTGGACTATTTTATGCATTCGAGATTTGCACCGAAATATTTGTGTTTTCGTTTAGTTTTTCAAAATAAGCTGAAATATAATATTTATCCACAGGCATTATTTTCCAGTAGAGTGCAAAATAAATATAAATATGAACAAAGAGATTGTGGCAATGAGTTTAAATTAAATGCCATGTTTTTTGAGGCTGCTATTCGACAGTAATAAAGCGAGAACAACAATTTGATTGGCACAAAATTTATAGCATGCAATTTGACTCGAAGTGGCAAGCAACAACAGCGCCAAGCAAGCAACGTTGGCAACTCTGGCGCCGGAAGTAACACGACACTTGACATTTTAATTTAATGCCGTGCGCAGACTTCGCTGACAACGCTGCAGTGGCAATAGCAGCTGCAGTTTGCAGTTTAAGCAGCTGCAACCAGAGTTGACAGGCCAATACAAGAGAGAGTCGGAAAGGTAGAAGTGGGCAAGTGTCCACCTCTAACTACGGACCTCCACTGAGCGTGTGTCTCTGAAATCGATTATTGAAATTACGCACCAAGCGGCTATTTGAGATAAGTGCCACATTTGCGAGAAAATTAATTAAGAATGCAGATAGCCATTTTCCGAAATGAGCTATGCAATTCTCTCAATTGCTATATGTCTATTGTGTTCTCAAAATATGTCGACTAGCGTTTGGTCTTTCATTAGTAAATGTTAGCATAATGAAGGTTTCTCTTCGCTAAACTAGCTAAACATACAAGTATATATGTATGTAGTTGCATATTTAATATGAACAAGTACTCTTTAGTTAAGATAAATATAGATAGAAGCTTGATACTACTTAAGGTCACTTGCTTGAGGTACATGCGCCTAATACATAAATAATATCAGATCGATTTAAACAAAATCCACAACTGATTTGCTTCTTGTGGAGAGCAATGCAATATTGTACCAACATCTATTAATCGTAAGTACTTTAAATTGGTACATATATACAGGTAAATATAATAAAAACAATTAATTTATCTCCTCTAAGAAATAAAAATGAATAAATGCCATAGCTTGACTTCTTGGTAAATTTGTCTGCTGCTTTATCGGGAGTTATCAATGGTGGTGAACGAAGGTTTGGATATATATATTATGTATAATTGACCAGCATATGTCTGTTTGAATGCTAAGATTTCAGAGACTACGAATAACTCAGATAAAGTTAATTTTAATTCATGAAATACTTCAACTAGTCAAATTTGTAAAGCAAATTATGCTCCATTTCATTAATTTTTACTTTCGGTAATACGAATATTTTGATATTTCGAGCATTGACTGACCACTTATTAACCGGATATATGAGATTATATTGTTGTAATACACAGAAATATGTCTGAAATTATATTGCCACAAAATAAAATTTGTTTAATAATAGTCTAACTCACAAAATCTTTATTTATTCCATGTCAGGGTACCCAGGACCTTTCGCTATTTCATATATGGCCCGGATACTAATTGTATTGAATAACGACATTGTACTGTACTAATATTTAGAATTAAAAAAAATATTTATTTGTTCAGCAGGAATCAATTGCTTCAATGCGAAAGAACTTTCTGTGATCGCTTGGAATTAAGCTGAAGGTGAAACACGAATTCAAGAAGATGAAACTCCATCAAGTACGAAGAATATAATTATTAGTTAAGATAATCATACGAAGTGGTTGCTAGTGATCACTAAGGACAAGGCTGAAGGATTTGGTTAAATGTTAAAGCTCGTCAGTGAACTCCTGATTAAGTGCATACATATTAAAAACAAGTAAGAAAGCTACAGTCGAGTTTGCTCGACTGTGAGATACCCGCCACCCAATTTTACTATCCAAATATTATATTTTCTAAAATATACTGAAAAAATACTAAAAAAAATATACTAAAAAATACCAAAATAATATATCAACATTTTCTCTGTTCGAAATTATTAGCTTGGCGGCACTTTAGTTTATTAAACACCATTATTATGTCGCGGAGTGTCATAGCAACTAGCTAGGCAGCACTAGCAGTTGCACGTGGTAACGCCTTATAAAAGTCATATCTTAATAACTTCTGTGTTTTTTATCCGATTGTAACCAAATTGGCAGAGATCATTAAGATGGTGATTAGTATTGTGCGTACCAAAATTTAACGTTCTAGGTTTAAAACGACGCTTGCAATTCGGTTTTATTCGATTTACGGGGGCGGGAGGGGGCGTGGCCAAAATCAAAAACAAACTTGATCTGCGTGCAAAAATAAGACATACTGTCGCGAAAAATTTGTTGCTCTATCTCTTATAGTCTCTGAGATCTAGGTGTTCATACGGACGGACGGACGGACAGACGGACATGGCTATATCGTCTCGGCTGTTGACGCTGATCAAGAATATATATACTTTATGGAGTCGGAGATGCTTCCTTCTGCCTGTTACATACATTTTCGGTCGGCACAAAGCCATAATACCCTTCTACCCTTTGGGTAGGCGGGTATAAAAAGCTTAAAGACTTGCATGTAATTTGCAGTCATTGAAAATATTAAGCTGAAATTCACGCTAGTTTTCTCTAAAGCTGAAAGCGACTCTCAAAAGCAGTGACCAGTTAATATTAATATAATGCTCATTGAAGCTACTATTATGCTATTAATGATTAAAAGTATTTGTTAAACATTGAATTACAAAAATGATTGATGATTATTTCCATATAAATAGTTCTCCTTATATAGAGTAAATGTGTTTGATACTAAAAAATAAATAGATATGTAAATTGCGAAGGATTATTTAAAGCAACTTAAAACTCGTCTTAATTGCAAACGCTTTCATGCGGTGCATCATCGAAATGGCAACATGAATTTAAATTTGAAATCCTATTAGGTGTCAAACATCAAGCAACATAAAACAAGTAAGAAAGCTACAGTCGACTTTGCTCGACTGTGATATACCCGCCACCCAATTTTACCATCAAAATATTATACTTTTCAAAAATATACTGAAAAAATACTAAAAAAATATACTGAAATTATACCAAAATAATATACCAAAATTTTCTTTGTTCGAAATTATTAGCTTGGCGGCACTTTAGTTGGTTTATTGAACACAATTATTATGTCACGGAGTGTCATAACAATTAACTATGTCATGGAGTGTCATAGCAACTAACCAGGGGCATCTGCACGTGGTAACGCCTTATAAAAGTAATATCTTAATAACTTCTGTGTTTTTTATCCGATTGTAACCAAATTCGCAGAGATCATTAAGATGGTGATTAGTATTGTGCGTACCAAAATTGAACGTTCTAGGTTTAAAACGACGCTTGCAATTCGGTTTTATTCGATTTACGGGGGCGGGAGGGGGCGTGGCCAAAATCAAAAACAAACTTGATCTGCGTGCAACAATAAGACATACTGTCGCGAAAAATTTGTTGCTCTATCTCTTATAGTCTCTGAGATCTAGGTGTTCATACGGACAGACGGACAGACGGACATGGCTATATCGTCTCGGCTGTTGACGCTGATCAAGAATATATATACTTTATGGGGTCGGAGATGCTTCCTTCTGCCTGTTACATACATTTTCGGTCGGCACAAAGCCATAATACCCTTCTACCCTTTGGGTAGGCGGGTATAAAGAGACCTCGAAATTTTAATTTTGAAAAAAGAGTTCACAAATACTAAATACCAAATAAAATGCTAGTGGCAAGTTCATAGGGCGGTGTATGAGTGTGGTATGAGTATACGCTCATATTGTGAGTATAGGCTTTCAATATGTCACATATCTAGGCCAAAAACTATATATGCCAACATGTTTATATGGCGCCACACAAACTATCCACACATAAACCCGACTCTGGTAAAATTGCTGACCTGTCGACCTGACGACCTGGAGACCCTGCGCCGCATTCATTCATTCATATGTCAGTGAGTCAAACAAAAGCGGCATATGCAATTCATTTACTGCCATTCAGTAAACGCCCACTCTATGGCACGCCCATGGGAGGCAGGTTGCCAGGGTGGCTGACGGAGAGGCAACAACGTCAATTAAAGCGCTGCCAGTGCCGCCTAATTGGATTTATGCCACATTTATGTGTAGGTGCAAATTCGTGGAATTGCGGCGCAGCGATGTTCGTGATAAAAATCAGTGGGATAATGAGGCAACGGGGCACATACCGGCGGTGGCAGCATGGCAGCTTATAGCGAACGATGCTGTGGCAACCACAAACTCGACGAGAAAACCCGGCTAACAATTGCAAGTTGTTGCCGTTGCGAGCAACTTTCGAGGACTTTAAATGAAATTACGCGCAAAACTTTCGGACCTAGCAATACCAACTTTTTGAAGAGATCAGCCAGGCTCGAATGAGAGGGAAGGGGCAAGAGAGGGAGTAATTGTGTGGAGTGGAGTTGGCTTTCGACAGAGAAATACCATTTCTATTGCGGTTGCGGCAGGCACGCACTTGCAACACCGCTGTTCCACATAATGAGTTTCATAAATTAACACAAATTAAAGATACGAGCAAGTAATTTACCTATACGAAATCTGCTCAATAGACGCCACTAGTCGACCATTACACGGCACACACACACACACACATACGCCAAGCTAGGCAGGATAATTGTAGCTGTCCTTTGTACGCGTTTTGCGGTCATTTGTTTGTAATTAATGCGACTGGAGCTAGGCCAACAGTAGCCTTGACTTACCAGTGTTCGCCTAATGTGACACCAAGGCTACCACAAGCACACGGCTTATTACCTTCACTCGAATCACAGTGAAAACCAAATGTGACTATCACTGTGAATGCGACTGAGACTCCTGTTGAGACTGTGACTTGCGGTGGTCGCGGTTGAGGCAGTGTTGAGTGCTTTTGTGTTTAATTTTATTAATTATCTGCGTAATCTTTGAAGTTGCCTGTTATCCGTCCAACTGCCAATGCGTCTCTGTCTGCCTGACCGTCTACCTGTAAGTCTGCCAGTCTATCTGTGAGTGCGGAGGTGCAGATGGGCAGATGGGGTGTATGTGGCTGTTTGAGCTGCTTTTGTATGTGGTTGACTGGTTTTTGGTTCGCTGGAGGCTTGCTTCCCCAACTGCGGCGCATTCATTAATCGCATCATCTCGTACGTGTGTCTGTGCATTACATGCCAGGCAGAAAGTTGGTGAAACTTTGCCCAGCCCCCGGGGTGTTTGAGTCATATACGAATACACTCATATAAATCGAAGTTAATAGCAGTCTGAATGCTACCAAATAGATATATTGGTAAAGCAGTGAGTGCAAAAAGAAACGTATCAAAGTTCTTATACACAATATGAAAATTGTATAATTTTTATACCCGCCTACCCAAAGGGTAGAAGGGTATTATGGCTTTGTGCCGACCGAAAATGTATGTAACAGGCAGAAGGAAGCATCTCCGACCCCATAAAGTATATATATTCTTGATCAGCGTCAACAGCCGAGACGATATAGCCATGTCCGTCTGTCCGTCTGTCCGTCCGTATGAACACCTAGATCTCAGAGACTATAAGAGATAGAGCAACAAATTTTTCGCGACAGTATGTCTTATTGTTGCACGCAGATCAAGTTTGTTTTTTATTTTGGCCACGCCCCCTCCCGCCCCCGTAAATCGAATAAAACCGAATTGCAAGCGTCGTTTTAAACCTAGACCATTCAATTTTGGTACGCACAATACTAATCACCATCTTAATGATCTCTGCGAATTTGGTTACAATCGGATTAAAAACACAGCAGTTATTAAGATATTACTTTTATAAGGCGTTACCACGTGCAACTGCTAGTGCTGCCTAGCTAGTTGCTATGACACTCCGCGACATAATAATGGTGTTCAATAAACTAAAGTGCCGCCAAGCTAATAATTTCGAACAAAGAAAATGTTGATATATTATTTTGGTTTTATTTAGTATATTTTTTTAGTATTTTTTCAGTATATTTTAGAAAATATAATATTTGGATAGTAAAATTGGGTGGCGGGTATCTCACAGTCGAGCAAACTCGACTGTAGCTTTCTTACTTGTTTTTTACTAAATTGCATATATTTCAATTTTGAATTAATTTTATTTATATGTTTTCGCTATATTAAATATTGCGCAACACAAATAAATCATTGTAAAATATTTATTAACTGATACACATTTGCATATTAATCAAATGCTGAAAGTATTTATTCATATCTTTGATTTTTTATTTGAAAAGAACAAAAAGTTTGAATTATTTATATAAACATTTTTTAAATAAAACCAATTATTATTAACATTACATTATGATTCTCTATTATTGGAGTTATCAATCTATTCCTCTTTAAGAATCGATAATACATCCAACTAACAGATATAAAAAGTAAAGCTTTAATGTAATATGTATTGAGTATGTATTTTTTGGAATCATTATAAATATGCTAAATACTTATTTCATTTCTGAAGAAATGCCAAAAAGCAAATTTTTAAGATTTTTAAACTGTGCCACATTTTTGCTGATTGTCTTTGTGAATGGATGCTGGCTGTCATAGAAACAGAGCGGCCAATTAGGCCAAGAGACGACCTCGATTTGGCCTGCTGGTGGCAGTAGCAGCAGCTGCTTATTGTGGGCCTGGCTAATCCCAGCTACTGATTGGACTTACTTTGTCGGTTCGGCTCAGTTCGGTTGTCTGGCAACCACACTGAGCACGAGTGCAACCACAGAGGATAAGAGACGTAGTCAGCGAGGGGGTGGTTCGCACGCGCTTCCCAGATTTCAGTGGCGTTATCAGAAGCTGAGGCATAGCTATTGAAGGATCTATTCCCAGCGGCGTAATTTGAGCGCAAATATTGAAGTTTAAAACCAGAAGCGCTAATAAATGTTATAATCATAATGAGCAAATGTTTAAACAATGCCCATGCTAAGGGAGCGATAGGCAGGGCAGGGCAGGGGATTATAAGTCACCATCGGCACACGCCTAGTTGCATAAATGTTGCGGAGCCGGAAAGAAGACGATGGCGACAAGAGCGAGAGCCACAGGCCGATGCAGAGGCAGAGGCGAAGGCGAAAGCAATACTCCAGTCAATGCCGCATTCGATTTAGCAACCCTCGTATCGCGATTGTAATTATGAATGAAATTTGAATTGCAAGCGGGGCAAATGAAAGCAAAATTTCAAGCTGCGCCGCGCGCTGCACGTGGCCCGGAACTGAGACGGGAGCTAAGAGCCAGGAGGCAGGAGCAGCGCCAGTCTGGCCACGTGTCCTCATTGCCAGCGAATGGCGGTTCGGAAGTGCCAATAAGTAGTTGTCAATATTGACTGATTATCTCAACACGGGACGCAAGTAAGTCAGGGCGGTGCGGTGTGGTAAGCGAGAAAGGAATCGTGATTGCGAGTAGTTGCAGACTTGAACGGAAGTAAACATAAATCACTGCAAGGATAGTATAGGGGATGACTTAAAGGCATGCGGCAGAGGGGGGTGGTGATATACCGGGCAATGCAATTATTTAGCAGGAGATGGCAATAATTTAAGGCCGACAGTCGACAGACGAGAGACACCAGCCTTGTGCGGCAGTTGACAGGAAGAAGCTGCTGCTATTTAGTTGCACTTACAGGAGATGCGCATAATTGCATCTAATACCAATGGTACACAACACACACGCACACTAGCAGGACATACATAATTTGGTTGTGAAAAAGATACAACGACTATGTGAAGAGGGTGGTAAGTACTTTATTTGAATCTCATAGTTTGAATATTGAGTGAGTGATATCTTACTTAAGGATCTGGCAAGCAATAATCTCCTGATAGTTAAAATCTTTATTTCTTTATATTTTCTCGACTCTAGTTATATAATTTGCATCTGTATATTTCAATTTGTCGTTATATCTCTAGATATTAATAAAATATCTAGAAACTCAACAGTGCTCAATGTCTCTTTTTCTCACTCCAATCTTAGTCACTCCTTTTTAGTGTATGATTATATTAGAACGTGTATTCGATCTTCCACTTCTGTCTGTCTTTTTCTCTCACTATCTTTGCATTTGTATTACAATTTGCGTTTCTCTCTCGCCCACGCTGTTTCTCTTTACTTTCTCAATTTCTGTTCAACTGATAGTTAGGCCATAGATTTTTTAAAATTCATGTACTATTACGTGTCGAATGCCATAAAGTAGTCGATGTAGTCATATTCGCCTTACAGTCAGTTTCTCTATCCGTCTGACCTTTGTGCGTTTTCATAAAGTACACAATGTTATCAATTCTCGTGTGTATCCTAGGCAAAGATCAAGTGCAATTTTATTTTAAAGAATTCCCCTTTGCATACCATTACATCTACATTTATGTTTTCAGCAAATTTCATTACGAACGAACCAAACTTTTGCCAGTTATTTGAAAAACAATGTTATAGGGCATTTTAAGGTGCAAGAGCATCAGTTCAACTGTATCACTAGTGCAGCCATAATTTACAACCAAGGTATATATTTCAATTTGGTATATTTCGGTATATTTTTATACCCGCCTACCCAAAGGGTAGAATAATAATAATACTTATTTATTTGAAAGTCTTCTCATTAAACATCAATTACTTAACATAACTCCATAGGGCATATACAAGTCATGTTTGATTTATTAACAAACGACACACGCATTATCAGCGTAACTTGAAATTAGCTGAGGGCTGTGAGAACAAGTGCAAAAATAAGCCACTCTCAGAATGAATAAAATATAATAAGATAAACAAGAGTATGTGGATATGAAAGCGAATATGTATGCTGAGTTTCAGTAGAGAATTGAACAATGTTGAGTGACTGGTGTTGGTAGTCTTATCGCAAGTCTTTGACTTATCGGCAGTGGAAAGAGAACGAACAATTAGCATGGCGTAGAGTTGATTTCAGTCTTAGTTCGTGTTTAGAATGTCGCACAACTGTAAAGGATATATCGTGTTGCTGCTGCTCTTGCTGTTGCAGTTGCAGCTTCAGCTGGGGATCGTTGAAGCACGCTGCAATAGGCCGGATGAACTGGCCAATGGCTCCATAATACAAAGACGCAACTTTCTGCGTTTCCGATGCTACACTAATTATGTGCTGATGGGTACCGGGATACTCAACTGCCGCTCGGATGGACGAGTCATTGGCGAGCGACCCTTCTGTGCCAGTAAGTACCAAGCAGAGAACACAAATAAAAGAAAAGAGTGATAGCTCGAGCTCTTCTGCTGTTGCTCTGAGTGTGCTCGAATATCAACTGTGACTCATGCAATATATTATCTTTACAACCAGGGCCTGGATGTCTTCAACCAATGAATCCGGAGGATGGTGAAATTGAGATGCAACGCGGCGTCACTGCTGTGGTCATCTGCAAGGAGGGCTTTGTGGTCGCCGGCAATGTGTTTGCCTATTGCAATGGCCATAACTGGGATCGCAATTTGGGCATCTGTCGGCATCGCAATTATACGCAGAGCCACGCCTGCGACTTTGAGAGTGAGGATCTGTGTGGCTGGACAACCCAGTTGGGCATGATACAACCCTGGCGACGAGTCGCCACCGTCGGCAATTTTCACTCGTATCGCACAGGGCCACGACACGATCATACCCTACAGCATGCCTACGGCGGACACTACATCCTAATGGAGACCAACTCCTTTGCGTATGGCGCCCATCACTTTGTCTCACCCATTTACCCGCGCGAGCTGAGCTTGAAGACAGCCTGCTGCTTCCGTTTCCATTACTTCATGTATGGGGCCGGCGTGGGGACTTTGGTGGTATCCGTTAAGCCCTACCAGATGCGACTGGATGAAATGTGGACTTATAATCCAATGTAGGTTCAGCTGCTGAGTTGTTAAGTTGAAAGCGGCAGCCGCTTTGCACTGATAAATTAATTTTTGTTTCTCTTCTTCTGCTTTTTCTTCGACTCGATAAGGTATCAAAAGTTTAATGTTTCTGGCAACTTGGGAAACCAATGGCTGGAGCATACAATTAGCATCGATGAAATGACCCAGGACTTTCAGGTGGTGTTCACGGTAACCGATGCGGTGGAACGTTTGGGCGACATTGCCATCGATGATGTCCGTCTTATAACAGGCAAAGAGTGTGGAGGAAATGGCATTACAACCACCACAGAGGAGCCTGTCAGGGACACCAGTGAACCGGCTACCTTTGACTTTGAGAGCTGCAGATCACGTTGCAACCAGTCGATATCGGATGATATTATGAGAATGTCCCTCTTTGTTAAGGCATGCTCCTGTAATGAGCAGTGCATTGACGATGAAACCTGTTGCCCGGACTACATTGATTTCTGCCTGCTTGGATATGAGGAACATGAAAAACTTTCTCAGTCCACAACTGCATCAACGACGGCTACGACAACTACTACGACAACTACGACGACAACAACGACGACGACGACGACAACTCCAAAACCAACAACGACAACGACAACTCGGAAGACAACGACAACGAAAGCAACGACAACCAAGAAGCCAACGACCACAAGAAAAACAACTACTACTACGACTACAACAACGAAAAGAACCACTCCAAAAACAACAACTCGGCGCACAACTACAACAAAGGCAACGACGACTCGCAGAACTCCAGTTCAGCCCGTTTCTACAACCACAACGACTCCAAAGCCTACAACAACAACATCTAAGGCAACTACAACAACAGCAGCGACTTCCAGTACTACGTCAACAAAAGGTAAATTGCAATCAGAAAGCTACTCAGTTTAACTAAACTAACTATAGAGCAAGATAATAGGCAAACATTGTAAAAGGTATAATTAATCCTTAAATGAATTTCTTTTAATAATAACTAACAGTAATTTAGCTATGGCAAAATGCGTTCATATAAGCAACCAATTTTATTTAATATTCTTAATTTCCCTTCCAATTCACAGCAACTGCCACTACGCATCATCGCAATCACTACAAATGGCCAGTAAACTCAAATGATCTGGAGGGCGACAGTGGGAAGCAGAACTCCTCGAACCCTGCTCGCATTATGTGGTACCTTATGCTGGCCATTCTGTTGATCATTGTTTTAGCCAGCGTCGTCTATCGCTGGCGCCGACCCAATGTAGGAACCATCGAAAAGGCAGTCAGTTTTCAAAAAACGCTGGCCAAGCTGAAAAATGTGACGCTTCCGGGAGGAAAACGCTTGGCGAGAAGTGAAGCGAGTGCTCCGCTTTGCGATACAGCTGACGATGATGAGAACGAAAACGATGTGCAGTTTGAGGAAATGGGCGTGGATATACGGAATGTGACAGAGCTATAAAATCATATTTAAATTAATATTAGCTTGCCTATTGATATTGGCCTTAAGGCACAGAGATATTTTCTTAAAATAAATAAAACTAATCTGTTTAAAAATGAAGACGAAGTGAAAGCAATAAAGGGACCCTCTAATACTGGTCTACAATAGAACTTCAAGTCTATGCATTGGGCACAAAGTCTTAAAAGGATTTTTTGGACTAGTTACAAAATAATCTTATGACGACCCTTATCATTTGATCATATTACCAGCGAAGCGGTAAATACCCTTACTTATTATAAAAGGAAATCAGATAAGCTTTCTCATCGATGTCGATCGATTAGGGCAGAATAATAAATGAGGTAGTGCATGGTCAACGAGCAGCTCACAGCACTTTGCTCTCTGGATCTTTTTAATGAAATTTCTGGGGTATCAGTTGGCATTGCCGTGGGCAACACCCTGCTGTTGCACGTGGCACTTTGTTACTGGTTTTGCTGCGGCTGCAACCACCACTTGCCCCGTTCCCTGTTCCCCGTTCCCCTTTTCCCGTCTTGTTGCTCTCTCTGTCTCAACCACCCATTAGAGGGCCAGGCTCATGTTTTAACAGCGGCTTTTGGTTTTGATTTAGTGGCTGGCCAAAGCGACAGCAACAGCGACGACGACGACGGCTTAGCGTCTGGCCAAACCAGCTCACCCCAACACCCCACTTCCTCTAGCCCTGCACATTTAAACGTTTTGTGCGGCACTCAGCACAATTTTTGGGCATTTCATGCAATTATTGCTAGGCAACAGACAGCCAGAGAAAATCTCCCACTCCAGCCACAAACCAAGGACTACCACCAGCAGCGGAGGCAGCATCGCAGTTTGCACGCTCAACAAATTTTCACAAGATTTTCATAGCGTTCGGAAAACCGTTTGCCCAATTGCGCGGATTTTAGAATTTTTTTCTTGCGCTTTCATTTTTTTTATGGTGCGAGCTGAACACCCTTGTCAGAGTTAGCTGCTCCTTTAACATCCCCATCTCTTGAGCACAATCGTCACTTCTAACCCCACCCCAGAGGCCTGCGTTTATCCTGTTTGCCTTTGTGATTTAGCGCCCGTTGCTCTATCGACTTCTCACACATCATTTGACGAAAATTTTTTTAATTAAAATGGCATTTTGATGCGAATGCAAAGACAGGAAGTATTTAGACGACGACAACATCGCAGACTTGGTGCAGACTATAGAATGGGAGCGTGGAAGCAGTTGAGTAGACAAAAGGGGCGTGCCTCGTGACGCTTTTGGGGCATTTTCCTAAAGCGCATGAGCCCTAATTAAAAGTGAAGTACGTCTGCTTATCGGTTTAGCTGTGGAGAGAGGGTGAAAGAAATTGGGGGTGCGGCATCGTAAATTTCAAGCTGCTTGACGAAAGACACGCATGTGGCGCCCACAACAACATTTTTGCATGCCACCCCCGTCTCGCGTACATATGCGCCTTATCTTTGGGGCAAGCCCACACAAGAAAACGCACCCCATGCAACAGCCCCTTGGGGCAACATTCCTGTCCCCCTCCACCAGCCAAACATACACATACACATAATCCGAATTCGAGTTACAGTTCCATTCGCGCTTATCGCTGCAATAAATCGCATTAATTTATTGTCCTCGTCGCATATTTTGTCCACTGAGCCGGGCTCCAGTGTTGCCAGTTACTATTTAATGGGCTTGTCCCTGGCATGGGAATGACAAAGAGGCAGAGGAATGGGAAAAGGGGTAGAAGGAAAGTTACCACAATAACCGCCCAAAGCCATGGCCCAACCGTGTTATTATTGTTTTTCATTTAACACTTTTTAGTTGGCCACCTGAAAGTATGCAACTCGCCACACACTGTAGTATGTATGTAAATATAACCTGCCACATGGAAAACCGCACGCAGCAGGCGAGAAAAACTTGCGAAAGCTATGCACAAGCTGCACAAGCGAATCCCTTGTGTGGGGAGTTCTGAAACTTGTCAGCAAAGTTTGCTATGCATATGTGAAGCCAAGTTTGTGATCTGTTGATTATAAAGAATATTAACAGCCAATTTGACAGATATTGGTTAGATCATCTGAAGTTATTGGGAATCATATTAACAAAATTCTTCTATATATAATTTAATTAGATTATTAAAATGTATTAAAAAGCTTGTTATGAATGTTATGAATTGAACAATTTTAAATCAATTTTAACACGAAAAGTTGTCAGAAAATAAATGAGTGATCAGTTTAAAATAAAAGTTTACCCATTGGGCTGAGAAGCTCTTGAAGTTTGAGAGTCTCTTAAATAGCAATAATATTGTGATAAAAATTAAAAATAAATTAATTTTAACACGAAAAGTTGTCAGAAAATAAATGAGTGATCAGTTTAAAATAAAAGTTTAACCATTGGGCTGAGAAGCTCTTGAAGTTTGAGAGTCTCTTAAATAGCAATAATATTGTGATAAAAATTAAAAATAAATTAATTTTAACATGAAAAGTTGTCGGAATATAAATGTGGGATCAGTTAAATTAAAAGTCTATTCATTGGGCTGAGCAGCTCTAGAAGTTTGAGAACCTCTTAAATAACAATAACGTTGTGATAAAAATTACACAAGTAAACATAGTTGCTTAAGGGCAACGCTATCGTCGACTATTGCATAATCATTTTCCATTGATACAAAACATATTGTGGCTGCGCTGCCTTGCTTTTATCAGTGTCGGCAGCATTTCAGTTAGCTGTTGCAATCTTCATACATTGGTCATATGCGAAATTGTTGCCCAGATGCTTATCAGCAGACGCCAACGAGTCAGTTGCACGAGCAACAACAAAAAACGGAAGGCGGTTGGGGAGTTGGAATATTTATAATGTCATGCCTGCAATTTATTATGCACTAGCATGGCACTGCTGCTCGGCTTGTCAGAGGATGTCTGGACGTGGGCTATTCCAAAGTTGTGGCCGGCATGGCAACTCACCAAAGATGTCACCTGGCTGTGCAATACAAGTACGAGTAGCCTTACCGAAAGCCTCGTCCAAGATTTATGCACCCGAGTTATGGCGTCACAGAAGGCAACCTTATCGTTTGACGGCGTTTGTGTTCTTGTTTCTGAATGTGGCCAGAAGAGGCCAGTGTAGGCTCCTCTACACTTTATACCCATATCTGCAGTCCTCTTCTTCTCCTTGCATTTGGTTTTGTTGCTCTTCCGGCTACTTGCCGTTGTCGTTCACATTATCAGCTAGACAATTTCTTTTTGTTTCAGAGTTGTTGCTCTTATTCTCCTTCTTTATTTTGAATTGTTTTAATATTCAAGATACCTTGTTGTTAACTCTATAAAAATATGTCAAATTGTAAATTGCGGCACGCAATTCGAATTTGTACAATAAATATAGATATCTCTGCTTAAGAAGCGATACCCTAAGCTCATGGGTTATCATTACAATTATTTACGAGTATATCTTTAAGACTAACATTTAAGATAAGCGATAATTCGTAGATTTCATTGCTTATCCACAACAATTTATCAAACAAATGTCCATGTGTCGGTTACATGTGAAGTTCTTTGTTAGAAAATGGCATTAAAGCCAAGCTATATGAGCCCGCTTTTCAGAAGAGTATTCAAGTATGACCTCTTTCTTACTCTCCCTCTCGCTGGCCCTCTCACTGTTAGTCTTGCGCTGATAAGTCCTAATTGTGTAGAGGCGTGGGCTAAGCAAAAGTCATACCCGTTGTCTGCGTCATCATTATAATGATTGGGATTGGTCAGCAGCGAAAAACTAATTAAGCATCGCATTTCATTTCCAATTCGGTTGCTCTGGGAGTTGGGTCAACCCAAAATGCAGAAACACGAGAAGGAGGATTCAAGCTAAAACGGTCCAAATAAAAACACAAGACCGGATAATATTGAGGGAACTGAAATCGAAATATAAGCCAAATAAATTTGTGTTGCCAATGCGCTTTCATAATTAATATGAACCAATTACAGAAAGCAACAGAAATAACAACATCGAGAAGGGGAGCAACCCAAATATAAGAAAGAGCTCGTAATGGATATCAAAGCGAAAAGAAATATCTAAAAACTGAACATAACAGCTGCTGCCTTGGATTGATGTGTGCATTACATAAGCACTAATTCGCATCCGCATCCGCAGCCACAACCAATGCCGTATATTTGCAACTGTTCCTGCTCTCTTTCGACTGCAACACAAATAGCAAAATGCGAAATGAATGAAAAGTGCAACGACAGCAAAAATGCTCCAACTTCCTTCAGTCTCGCCATGCGCCCGCTGATTCACTTCTCTCTCTTCTCCTCCTGAACCCAGCATCATCATCTGCCATCATCTACCAGTCAAACGGACAACGAAAACATATCGAAAATCAAACAATTGTCTTTAGTACAATGGCATACAGCATTCATTGTGCTGGGAACACCCAGCAATTGATGTATTCCTCCTGCCTGCATGGGCACCAACTCCTGCCACAGTGGCATCCAGAACCTGCAGAAGCAGAAGCAGTGCTTTGCTTGGTTTAATCAGCAGCTTACAAGGGTAAACAATGGAGACGCAGCGCCAAGTGGAGAGAAAAGCCAGAAAGTGAAAAAATGGCAAGGAATGCAGTGCGGACTACACGAATACCAAATATCCTGAAATCAGTACGGACGTAAGCTCATCACTAAGTTTTTTTCAATGAGAGATTTTGTTGAGTTTTAAAACTACAAGTTGATTTAATTTCACGCTAGTTGCCAATTTTAAAACAGAAAACTTTGTCAGAACTTAATTTACGGTAATTGTTTTAAGTGTTATTGTGCACATAAAAAATAAACAAAATCTAATTAAATAATTTAAAGCATTTTCAAATATGAAAATTTCCAAACATATTAAACAATTTAAAACATGACAAAATTATTAAATGTTTCAATAGTTTAAGCAAAATTGCAAGTTTCTTTTTTCGTTTAAAAAGCTGACAAATTAATTTAGTAAATATATAAGAATCAAAAACACAATCAATAACTCCTTTTTCATGTTTGTTCACTTTTTGCCTGGCATTGTAGAGTAAAACAAAGTGCATTACAAGAAACTTTCAATAAGCAAAGGAAAATGCGATCTATCAAAATGAAATTGAAATCTTTTGCTCATTTTTGAGCTGGTGGAAAAAAAAGAGATACGGATTGAGATTGGGATTGGCAATGGCAGGCAGCAGTCGAGTAGCATTGCAGTTTGTCTTTGGGTTGACTTGTCGAAGCGGCTGCCACGCCCCAAAATACAGCTCGCCCTGTCTCGCACTGCCTTGGCCATGTCAATCAATGTCAATAAAACAATTACTGTCACTTGCAGCTGGCGGACGCTTGGACTGAGACGAATGTCTCTGCCTGGTGGACGGTGTCATGTTCTCTCGAGAAGCAACTGCTACTCGTATGAGTTGGAGTCGTAATTGGAGTAGGGAGTGAGGTCTGAAATCGAAGGCAGGCTATATCCTGCATGCTACATTCTACATACTACATACAGTGGCGGCCACTCAGCGTGTGGCAAGCGCCCACCCTCGATCCTTCTCTCTTTCTCTCGCTTTCTTGCCCGCATTTTGGGCAAATGTTTGCGGTTCGAGGCAAATACCCTTTGCTGGCAATAAAACTCAGGCTGTTGTTGTTGCTGCTTCTGTGACAAATCGTTTGTTTTAGACGTCGCTGCCATTGGCATAATCGCACAGTCATTGCAGTTTGCGGCTGCCCCTCCCTTTGTGTCATTCACTTGTCGCTGCATGCCTCGGTGTTGCACGACTCGATGCCATTTGTTGTCGTTGTTGTTGTCGTATTTGTTGGTAAAGTTACAATGTATCTACTTTTGAGTTACATTGTCTCGGCATCGAAGTTGCGTTGACAGCAGCCATCGTCCTCGTCCTCCTCCTAGTCGAGTCCTCATTGTCATCCTTTGCAGTCATCACAGTGCATTTGCGGGTTTTTGGCCACATGCATTATACATGCCACTTTTCCCCTACGCCACTCCCACTGCTACTTCTGTCAATGTAGCACTCTTCGGTTAGGAACACGGTTGTAGGCAGCCTTTGGCAAATTGCAACACATGACAAACTTTGTGTTTAGCCAACAGTGGAAATTGCTACGACAATGCTAGCTGAATGGGCGGCCAAAGTTGGCAACGCTTATCGGGAAAACTCACTAAAAATGATTGTGCAACTCCGATTGCCACAATCTACGAGACTCCCTACCTGCCCTCCCACATCTACCAACTTTGTGTAACTCTTTAACTGATTGGGAGTTGTACTCAACTAGAAATTCCATCACGTACAATTTATAACTCATTTAATGCCCAGCAGAAAGGATGAGTAATTGGAATATGCCTCAGATAACAGATATATTGTTCCAAATACTAACTTAATTAAGCTCCAACTGTTTTATGTATCAAATAAAATAGGTAGAGCAGTCCTTAACTGTGTTTTTTATATTTGAAGAGTGTAAAAGATTCATAATTAGTTTATATGTTATTTTACTGTGATTAGTCATAACATTAAAATTTGAATCATTTAGGTAATGAGTCAATATACTTGTGTAATAACTATCCATACTTTATTTGGAGGCTAATTCCTCGGAATTATACAAACATTTTAAAGACAAACTAATGGCCTATATAAGAAATTGGCAAAGTAAAATTCTGCAACAACCAGGCGAGACTTATGGCACAAGGCGCTATATTATTTATGATTCCATTAACCATAAATCTTACGAACGAGCTGAAATAGTCGACTCATCTATGAACTATGCATGATGAAGTTTTAAAAATTGTCGAAAAAAACTGAAAATTAATTATAAATTGAGAATTCGGCTATGAGTCGTTACAATCTTAATAATAAGTACTTACTATATTCTATTGAACATTTAAAAGCAAAAACTAAAACTGAAATCAACATGAAATTGTACAATCTCAAGCCATATATGAAGATATTGGTATTAGATGAATATTTTTAAAGTATTCTTCTAGCGCTGTTTACAATGTCGGGTAAAATATTTTGTTAGTGGTTAGGGGCAATTGCAATTTACGATTCGAAGCAGCTGGTGCAATAGTGCTTAGTGGAAATAGCAATCATAACGCCAAGACACCCAATGAATCTTGTATTTATTTCGTTGACTGACTGCAACAGTGTTTGGCATCAAATTTCGGTGACAAAGTCCATGCTGGAAGGCGACACAACAAAGTCAGCGCCTGCAGCTGATGGTGGAGTCAGTGGGGATCGAGGCTGAAGCTAAGACTGATAATTCGGAGCAGGGAGTTTTTGGCATGCTAAGCAAAACTTTCGATGTGAATGTGGACAATACAAAGCGGTTCGTGCCTCAGTCAGTGCCATAAAGAAGACTCTGCGAAGTGATGGGGAGACTAAGCTATTCTCCTGCTTCAGCGGCATCGCTGGCGCCTGACACGTAAACCATTTGGCACGCAATGCACTTGGTGACTTGCTGATGTTGACGCACATAAAATGTGAAATGCAGCTAGACGGTGTGGTGGAGAGAGAAGGGAGGGAGTTGGCTTCTGCTGAATTGGATGCTGAGAAGCTTGCCACCAAGCAATTTGCCAGCAACTGATGCTGCCAGTGGTTCACAGCATAATGCGATTTGGGAATTGATTGTGCACAGGCCAATAGACAGTGTTTTGCAATTGTATGCACACACCCCACACATACATACATATATAAGACACGCCCTCATACTCTACACAGTGCTCTGCATTTATTTTACGCAAATTACAATTTGTGTATATTTTATTTTTTACACTATGCTTCTCTGTGGTCGCATTTGGTCTTTGGTCAACCCTGAAAACATTTTGTTCCACTTTTTAATATGGCATTCATCAACGTCGCATCGCCTGGCATGCCAGAGATGATGCCACTTGTGGACTGTTTGTAATCCTGTCATTCATTTTGACTTTATTGACATGGCAGCCGACCGAGCAGACAAGACCGAAACTCAATACAGAGCAGTCGACGGGAGACAGAAGGGAGGCGGCCTATCGCCTGGTCACGTGTTTTGCACAATTCAATTTGAAGCATACCACAACCCATCCAGCCAGCCAACCGCCCAACCATCCAACCACCCAATCACCCAGCACAGCCAGACGCATTTTGATTCATCGGCCTGGCATTCTTAGAGTTCTCAGAAGGCCTTGTATTGCCCACTTCTGTAGCCACTAGCTACAACAAGAGCAGCAAAGAAGAACTGTCGCTGATTGCGTTGACAACATTTTGCCATTGTGCGTCATCCATTGGATACCTCCCGCCCTCCTCCCATCGTACTCCGCATCGAAGTGAAGCGCTTGCCCTGCGGCACCGTCTGTTGTGCTCGTACTCGCATTGCCTATACTAGTATGTGAGAGACGACAGCTCGTAAATCTCACAAATGTATGCACCCCTCTGGACGTGCCACGCCTCCACATGCCTCCACTCCCCTCTCGCCACTCCGGCCTTCTGCATGACTCGTTTACCGGGGGACACAGGACAACTGGCAACTGTGGCAGCTCTGACAGCGGGCACTTTTCAGCCGCCGCTGCCTTTGACAGGCATCGTACTTGTTACTCCGTAAATTCGTAACCCGCTTTCTTCTTACCCCCTCGTCCTGCTGCTTGGCATCATTTGGCATTGTGCTTATGGAAATATCCGAACACCGGCTGGCAATGTCCTTTGCTTAGCGCTTAGGTAATTGCAACAATTTTGTGAGCTGGCAACCGACGCATCGCTGTCTTCGCTCGGTTTCAGCTGATTTAGTTGTTTGGGCTGCCAATTCCCCTCTGTTTGTGCACATCTACTAGGTAGCTCACAGCGGTTGAGACACTTTCTAATGATTTAATATATGCAGTCTACTTCGCTTTTCCCTCTCAGCAGCCCTTTTAACTCGAGCCGACGCTCTGCAATGGATGGATTAAAGCAAAAGATGCTTCAATTTATACATTTCATAACAATAGTCGAGACGACAAGCCGCTTAATTATGCGCAGGCATACAATAGCAGACAAGATCTATTCTGCCACGCCCCCTGCCAGGGTTGCCGGAATACATATTTACAAGTGTTCAACATTCAAAATTTGCACACAGCAAAAGATCTTTGTGCGTCAACTAGCAAAAACAATGCAATAATTATGTGAACGGAATTTGGGATATGAATGACTACCAGGTTCTATTTTAAATATAATATAAAAGTTAAATTAAATAATATATTTGTCAAAATATATAGGTGCAGTCGGAAATCAATGCTTGATTTTTAGAATTTTTTCTAATGTGGAGAAATACCTTTGTATATACCCAAAAATGCTATTGAAGATTGCAGGGTGTGTCTGAAGAAGTCTTTCAGGGTTGTTAGCGACAAGCGGAACGGTCTTTTATTCTCATTCTGATATTGCTCCACTCTTGAGTCTGCTGGTGAAGCATTGAATGGGGAGAGAAAGAGTAAAGGGAAGAAGTCAGTGTAACCAGCTTGTACTGGACAGTAGTAGTATATTTCTCACTTTCTCTTGCAACTCTGGCGTTTTCCATAAGGACTTTATTACTTTTTCATTTCGTTTCATTTCGTTTTAATTTTATTATGAGCCAAAAGTGGCATGGAGACTGCCAGAACCAGGACAGAAACAGAAACAGAGACCGAGACCAAGACCGACACCGGTCTGGACCAGGATAACCAGTCCAGGGCGAGTTTGTTGTTACACACAAAGAGATACAACAGTAGGGTAACAACGGCAATAACAACAAGTAGAAGTGGAAGTAGAGGAACATCAAGTTCCAAGGGGTTTGAGTTGAGCTCGATTTCACTGTCGAGCTCCAGCTCATCGTCGGGGCGAAACAATTTTTAATTAAATTCTGTGTGTATTTTATACAAATATGAATAATTATTTATGGCAGCCGGCTGCACGCATAACAAATACAAATGCAGATAGAAGAATGCGTAGGCAGTTAATACCAGCAACAGAAGCTTCACTCTGATATTATATTATATGTTATTATCTCAGACTTAAAATAGAAAATGAACATCAGGCGTACCATTTGGCATATTTCCAGGCCGCGCGTCGACGTCGATTAATTGTCGAGGCTTTTTCGACTCGAACACGAAAGTGTTGCTCTGCATTTAAATTGCAGATGATTATTTAAATTTCGCATACAATTTACATAATGAAGGTCGCTCTAAACTTGCCCCCTTATCCAACTCCACCTCCCTGCTTGTTTTCTTTACTGCTGCTCAAATTAATCAAACAAATTGCTCGGCAATGGACAGCGAGGAACGAGAAGCGAGCTTGTAGATTGGACTACGTATTGCCGAAAAGCAGACTCCAACTGTCTGTAGAGAGCTTCCATGGTATTCCTTGGTAGTCCATGGCAGGCAAAAGACAGCAGACAGAAAGGCAGTCCTATCTTTGGCCTGCGCCATCAAATGTAATTTGCAAAAATATTTGCTTTCAATAGACCAAGTCGAAAGGACTTTATTCTTTCACTGTGCATAGTTTGTGCATAGCTCAGCTTAGCTGAGCTTAGCTCATCTGAACTTTGTGTAAGTAGATCAACTACTCTTCAAGTAAGTCATAAGGCTATTCCCTCAAACACTTTCGCTGCACTTTCAACAATTGTTTCGTCTTAAGCTTTGACAACGAAATGCATAATGTGAGACTCTTTCTTTGACTTGAACTTAAAATTGGATCACATAGAGTTTCATTCACGGTTTACTGAGGTCCAACGTGGAAAACGATTATTTAAATAATTTCGTAGACTCCTCCTTTCCTTGTTTGCACTCGAAATGACGCAATCATTTTACTATTTGTTGTCTTTGACAGTGCCTTCTTTAATATTGTTTTCGTTCACATTTGGGTCTTTTTAAAGTAATTTTCATACTAAATGCCGCAGAAATTTGCTTCGTGGAACATCTAATAGTAATAATAGTAAGCGCATCACATATGCGAAAAGCCCATTCATATTAGCATTGCAAATTCCATCAGTTTTCAATCAGATTGCGATGAGTTCTCTACAATTTTGGGGGAGAGGAGGGAACAGTTCCTTTTGATATGGCAATTAGCTTAATTCGATTAAAATACTCTGTGGCTGTGTTCGGACCAAAAGTGTTGCAAATATAATATAAATTTAAATTGCGAGCGCAGACAGTCAAATGAGATGCTGATGTCGTTGTTGTCAGTGCTGTTGTTGGTTCCTGCACTTATTGTTGTTATTTGCAGGCTTTAAATATATTATTCATCGGCTTTGTGGCCGCATTGTATTATATTACAAATATTATGTAATACGGCGAATAATGTGAATGCAATGAAAGCAAATATCAATTTACTTTTAGCATATTAATTGAATTTTTGTATTTGTCGTGTTGTCTATTTGGGCAGTACTCTATTTATCCCAGTCTCACTTCCGCCGCACACCCTCGGCCCCTCTCTCGCACACCCTTTACCATCTGTGTGTTTGTGCGGTAATTGAAATATTTATTTTTCATCTCAATTGCAATAATAAAACCGCCATAACATTGCTGAACTCGCGTTAGCCGGCAGGCAAATTGTCAGCTCCCCCCCCCCCCCACACACACGCATACACACACACAACTCAACATGTTAAAATGCCAGTGGCAAACACACAAATAAACACACGCACGCACAGCTGCACACCTGCACATACAGGCATCACAAAGGTAATTGTCAGTTGTTGTATCTTCTGTCTGTCGTATTCGCATTTTGTCAATTTGTCCCGCCGTCTGTATGCCAATTTGCCAATGTTCCGCGTTAATTATGAGCCAAAATCAACGCGCAGCAAAAGTCCCTTTGTTACCAGCCAAGTTCAATAGATGTGTGTGTGTCTATGCTGCTTTTTGTACATTTGTTTTCGATTAGCTGCAAGCGCAAAAGTCAACAAATCAATTCAATTCAAACATCGTCATGCGACTAACGGGGAGCAGGGAAAACAGGGCCCTCAAGGGGAGCACGCCAAAACAATCCTCTTCCGAAGGGTAGGAGATGTGTCTGCATTGTAAGCAAAAACTTGGTTAGTTTGTAGGCAGCGACGAAAACAGCTGTAGCAACAACAATAATTCAATTCGAGTTTTGGCCCAGGAGCAATGGCAAAATTGCAATTAGCGTACAAATCGAAAATCGCAATTAATTATAAAACTTACGAGAAATATTTAGCATACCGAATGAGTAAATAACTCTAACAAAGACCGAAATAGTGCCGAGAGGTAAGACAAACCCATGGGGAGGATCTAGGAGATTGTGGGGAAAGTGAAGCACATTTTTTAGGAACAGCTAGAAAACTATTTAAAATGTTGTTCAATAATTAAATGCAAATTAAAAATGCCTAACAAAGGCAAATGTATGTAACAAGAAGAAAAAGGCATCTCCGACGCTACAAAGTACATATGTACATTCTTGATCAGCATCAACAACCGAGTAAATTTGGCCATGTCCTTCTAGCCTATCAGAAACTATAAAACACTGACACTCCAAAGTTTAATTTAAATTTGGATGTCACGGCCCCTTCACCATCAAATTGTGCAATACCACAACTACCTGAATACTCTTACTAGAAAGCTATTATAACTTTGTGGCAACCGAAAATGTATATAACACACTGAAGCAGACATCTTCGACCCCATAAAGTATATATATTTTGGATACATCCGAGACGATTTAGGATTGTCCGTCTGTCTATCTCTTCGTGTTCACCTGAATCTCAGAGACTATGAGAGTTATTTTGGGATAATGTGCCTTTTATTTGCTTGAAAATCAAGTTAGTTTAAGATTTTGTCCACGCCCCCTTCCCTCCAACAAATCGGAGAAAAGCGAATTAAAATCTGACAATAAACAGAGAAATAATTTTATATGGTGAGATTAGATGCAGCTCCACCTTTTCAGTTGCTTTGTCACTCTCTGATAAGTACAATAATGGTATTCAATGAACCACTTTGACATTGGTAAATTGAAAAAACCTAACATGCATATTTTGTTAAATATATCAATTTGGTATATATTTCGATACATGTTTGGTATATTTTTAGTCAAAACTTTCTATTTTGTTGTTCACTCCCAATATCTGTTTTGCTTACTTTCCTACTTGTTTTGCTTTATTATTATTGTTTTTCATTATTATTAAAAATTTTATTTCACAGTATTTGCAATCAAGAAACTTTTTTATGCGACACCAATTCCATTTTTTCCCCTCATCACATAAAGTCAATTTAAATATTTTGAAGTCATTAATACAAAATATTTGTTATATTCAATTATCTATAGATATAAGTTAGTAATTCAAATGCAATATTTTTGTTTATATCTGTTACTTATTATTTTGCTCTCCCATAATGGCGTCTAAATGTTCAATACTCGTTAATAGTTGAAATACAATAAAATAAGCGTATTTTCATCGTTACAATTAATTTTGTCTAAGCCAAATGAAGAAAAGCCAGCGACTGCGAAAGTATGTATCACAGTATTTAAAGTCCTCGTAGAGCAATTCGAGTGATTTCCCCAGTTGGTACTTATGTCTTAAGAGGCACAAAAGCCGCACATAAATAAACAGGAAACATGCTGAATTTATGCATGTCTGTTGTGTATATGGGACATACGAGTACGAGTATAAAAATGTCATCAAAATCATTTAAAAATTGCAAACACGAGATGGGCGCATAATTCAATTTTATTCCAACCAACTCGTAAGTAGGCTAAGACCCCAGTCTTCCATCATACCTACCCCTGCACTCCACCTTCATCCGCTACCCTTCAGTAGGGTTGTTCTAGAAATGCAGCTCGGGTACAAAGTCAGACACAGCGAGTACTCTCGTATTCCATGTGGAGATTTGCGTTAAGAACGATTATGACGATTAGATTATTACGCATTCTTGACGATTTATGCGATTAGGAGGAATAAAAATAAAAGCCACAAATAGCGCAAAAGACGAAAAATGCATCCTCAAGGGGAGCTTGAGACTCAAGCTATGGCAAAGGGAATGGGGTTGAAATTCTCAAATTGTTATTGTTGCTGGTGAAAGCAACATCAAAGCGATGAGCTCAGCTGCCAGAGAACCACTTTTACGAGTTGTATAACCCACAAAAAAGCACCGAGCAAAAATGTAGAAAGAGATGTACGTACTTATTGTGCGAGTATGGCCAGAAAAATGCCCGAGTCATAGAATATTAAAAAATACCAAACGCTGAGGCGACCGGCAAATCATCTTCGGAATTGTCATCAAATTGAATGCTCCGTCTTTTTGGCTCTTTTGGCTAAGCTGCAACGCGTGGCTGACTCCCATTTTGGTTTTATTGTTCGCCTTTATGGCATCAAAATGGATAGAAACGGTTTAAAGCCAACGCAGTGTAGGAATTGCAAAGAATAAAATCCGCTGGAAACCCTTTACAAAAATCAATCGCAGCTGGATCAGCAACCAAACTGAAAAGGGTCAAATTTCTGCTGAGTTTTCATAATTAGCACCGATAATAAATTGGTTGCTTCTTAGAATGCAATAGCTTATAGCACAAAGTGTCGTCAAAGAAATGTTGAAAATATTGGTTAAGTGCGACACTTCAATAAGTTGTCAACAATTTGATCAATGTTAAATTTACTTTCTTGTACTTTCCAGCTACACATAAATAACATTAAATCAAAAGTGAAGAGTGTTTTTTTATATTTTTACAGTAGCAAGGGGGACTCTCTATTAATCGATTTGACTCGTAAAAAGTCTCGTATTTCAGCATATCGCTCAAACAAGTTATTCCATTTTATTCGTTTTGGCAATTGACTTATTTGGCTTCTGTTTCAACTCGGTCGAGCTTTACATCAAATTTGACCTTGTCTGCATTTATTTGGCCGCCTTGTGTCCCAAAATGACGGTGCATGGCACTCGCTTCCCCTCCAACTATCCCACCGAATCGTTCTTTCACTTCAGATCACTTAGTGGTCTTTTGTTAATTCGCATTTAAATTACAGAAATTATCGTTCACGTGCATCGCTCTGGGCGTGTTAATAAATCGAGTGAGTCTCATGTGACGATAATTATTCCATTGATTGCTTAATTACAATGCATATATATGGCGCCTCTGCTTCCGCCTCCGCCTCCGCCCCTGCCCCAGCCTCCTTCCAACCACAGTCACCAGTTAACTTAAAGCAGCAAGAGCTGCATGCTCTCGGGTGTCACTTTGCTTGCATTTCATTTTAATTTAATTTCAGTCGCCTTTTTGCTTTCATGTTGCGTTCGCACACTTATCAGGATGGCAGCAGGGCAGAACAGCTCGCGAGCTGCATGCCTGCCACGCACTCGAGTGTCATTTGTGGCATGTGCAACAACTTGAATTATGTACACGAGCCCAACGACGACAGTCTGATAACTGAGTAATGAATGCGAACCACTGCCGCAGAGAGAGTCTCAACCGTATCGCCAAAAGTACCACATAGTACGCAACCTTCAACAATTAATATAAAAACTTTCTAAATCACATTGGGACTATACATTACATTGGAACGGAAGGAAATTGAAATGCAATTTATGCTGCTAAAAATCTAAAAAATACTGTTGAAAAAAAACTGTTCAAGTATATTTACAGCTTTATTTTTAGCAAATGCAGAGTATCCATATTGGTAATGTATTGGCAACATTAGAAAACATTCTGTATTACTCTTAATAAGTATATAATATAATTTTTAATTATGTAAGTCTGAGAAATACACACAACTACTAACTGCTGTATATATTGAAGCACATTCATTCTAATCGCATCCCTGAACTGTAAAGAATGCGCCTAAAAATATGTTCCACACATTTCGATAGCATTGCAGCGAAAGTGCCAAGAATGTGATGAATGTGCTCTATATACAGAGCTTTGCATTTCAATTTCGCGATGCCCGTGACTGTATCTGTTTCAATCGAAAACTGAATCAGCAATGCAGCGTTGCAATGTTGCAACGACAGTGCAGCGGTGCAACGGGGACTGTAACAATTCGCTGAGAACTCCACTGATGTAGCTGCAACCAATCAACTTGATTGAGTGTACCAAAAAAGGGAGAAACAAACAACCATACAACAACACAAGCAGCTGCAGTAATGACAGTGAAATATAACTAAAAAGAATAAAGAAGCTTGTAAATGTAAAATAATAAAAATAATGAATAAAAGCCAAAAAAAAAAGGAAAGAAAATAAATAGAAAAAAGTGACCTTACTGAAATTTTAGTCCTCAAGCTATTGCCATATCATATAGAATTTATCGCATCATAAAATAATCCTTGCAATTCATGCAAATTTCATTGTCTCACCACTACAATAAAATTTAACGTGCCGACACGACAACTTCTCGCCAACAACATTTGCTTTACACATTTCAATTTGTATAAAATTTGATCGTTTCGTTTGCACATGCACATTACATATAAAAAAGTTTCAAGCAATCAATTAAATTGTAGTATATCACGCCATGTGCAATGGCATAAAAAAAGTAAGTATAAAATAAGTAAAAAATAAAAATAACAAAGCTTACATCAACATTGGAAACGGCAACCTTTGTGGATTAACAACGAACATTGCTGTTTTCACATCAAAAGGAAAACATTTGATTCCAAATGAATAGAATCGAATATTTATTCATCTGCTCTACTTTCATATCTTTTGCTTTTCTTTACTTATGTGTAAAATAGCATATTGGTCGTTACTCACTGGGCAGTACGGTCTTTTAAACAGAACTACTCAGTGTGAAAAATGCAAAGAAAATAGGTAAGAATTTTTAATTTCAGTGAGTTTTGTATTCAAGAATAAAAAATAAATGCATTCACATAACTATATATAATGATAATTGACACAACTTAATGTAATTCATAACAAAATATATTTAGCATTTATTTTATATCATATCTTCGTTAAAATTATGAGTTTTGTTCAATTAGTTAGTATCTTTGTTTGATGAATTTAATGTTATTGGAATTATCTATTTATTATCTGAGTGATTGGTGGAGCTTAAAGCAACCATAGCCAATACTTACTGTACTCAGCATCAAGAGGCGTTTGAAATGACCTCCCGTCTCGTTCTTCGGCACTTGGACAGTTACGTGGCCATAATTAAATGTCGACATGCAACGGTGCTGGAAAGTCAGCTACACGGCTGTAGCAGTAGCGTTTTACTGTGATTTTGGAAGGAGAAGGCAGTTAACAGGGTAACTACGAGCTGACGCAGAGCGTGAGTAAAGAGTATGTGCGTCTGTGTATACGTTTGTGTGGGTGGATGTTTTTTTTTTTGGCGTCTCTGCACGTAATGATGTAATAAAATCATTTCACACCTCATGAAATGTCGGCAATTTCCGTTGAAATTCGATTGAACTTCCGCTGGCAACAGTGCTGCAGCGTGGTCTTCAGCTGGACTAGGCACGGGCTTTGGGCTTTTGGCTTTGGCTTTGGATATGGATTTGGCTTTGGGATGATGCATGTACGTGGCGTGTATATCATTATATATCGCATATATGTATCAACTGCATGGCAAATCAACAGCACGCACATCAACTCCCAACACACACACACTCACACTCGCTCTCTCTTCCCTCTTCCCTCTTCCTCACCCTCCTTTGCGGCGCACATGCTGACGTTTTAATTTTATTCCAACGCCATTGGCTGCTAGCTGGAGGAACTACAAAAATCCTTGACTTGAAATTGATTGAAATGATATTGCAAAGGCGTGTTGGCAATGGCTAACGCGTGCGTGGGCGATCGGCTTTTCCGTTGACGTTGCCACTGTCGTTGCTACTGGCCTTTCTATTGCTGTTGGCGCTGCTGTTGCTGCTGTCGTTGCCATTCGCTTTACTTGTATCGTAAAAACACAGGAAATCATTTCGTCATTCCATAAATTGTTATGTCGTAAATCTTTGCAATCAAATGGGAGCACACAGACACACGTACACACTGCAAAATAGCGGCCCAACAAGTCAGCCGGGGCATCAGTCGCTTTGTCTGGTCCTCCAGGAGCCAACCAGAAGAATGGAAGAGGGGCTGGCATGATGTGTCCTTGAGGCCGATTCGCCTTCATTCTTTTGAGAACAAATTGTTGCTATGACTGCGGCTCAAGTTCATTGTATCTCACAGCTTTGCAGTGATTTGGCCAACTAGCCTGAAACAGGCTGACTTCGATGCTATTAACCCATGCCTAATCTGTGGGGTGCCTTGTTCCCATTCGAGAAGTTAAGAAATAACTCATGGAAGATATTTTCAATTATTCACAATATTGCAAGTTGAAATGGACTGAAAAGGGCAGACAGCAGTTATTTGCTTAAAAATTAACCTTGTTTAGAACAACTAAGAAAGCTTCACATCCTTAACCCTATCATCGTAATTGTGTTTTTAGTGCAGATATTTGGGAAAAAATTTTCTTTTTATAGTTTATCTCTACTTTATTAAAATCTTAAACTTTAAAATTACGCTTTCAAATGTGGTTTCCTAGCTATGATATCTACGCATTCAAGTAGAGTTATAGATCTGCGGACAGATAGCCGGACATGGTTATATGGTATCAGCTGCTGACATTAATAAAGAATACATATATAAAATATTTTCAATTATTTCTCCTAAAGTATTGACTTCATCTCTTCCATGCGAATACATTTCTAATCAAATCCTTCAAATACAAATTGCAAATCATATTTTTCAGGGCAGCAAACTTCGATTCGGTTGACGAGAACAGTGTTGCATCAGCTTCTAAGGGTTAAATGGCGAACTTGTAGAACAATAAACTAAACGTAGTGTAGTCAACCTTGGCAGGACAGGTGTCAACAGGCGCCCCCCCTGAAGTTAGTTTGGCATGTGAAGCACGTGCAGCCTAACCTCAAAATGTGGATTGAGGCATGTGGCATGTGGCATTTGGCAAGGCGATGCCAAGTCAGTGCCGGAAGCTGCAGCCAAGTAAACAGAAAACGACAAAACGGATGTGTAGTTCATAAATTTCGTCAACTGCCATAATAACAAACTTCAAGTTGAAGCAATATACACACACTCTTACTCATTCACACACACACACACACACTGACTGTCAAAAGAAAGAAAAAATTGACTTGTCGCATGCCCATAGATTACACAACATATCATTTTGGATGGAGGCCAAAATGAAAGGAAGGATCTTGCTTTAGGTGTGAAGCCAAGAGCATAAAGAACGACAAAAAATCGATGATTTAGACAGGGGCAGTCAGGCTGGCAAAGTCCGTCCAACTCAGCCTGGGCCAAGTCAAGTCGAGTCAGAGTCAAGTCATCTTGTGGCAAAATCATAAATATCGACAAGGGCAGGCAAACAAGAAGCGATACGATGCGACGACTTTCCCTTGGCAGGTGAATTTGTCACGGCCTGTCCAGGAGCCAGTTCACATCGTAGGCCACATCCATGTCCTGACCTGCCTGGCCATTAGTCAAAAGAGTGACGAACGAGGCGCCGCAACAAGGCAAACAACAAGACCAGACATCGGCTTCGGGTTCCATGGACGCATATATGGCTATACGTTTATAAGAAATTCAAAAAGGGAGGAAAATGGAAAATGAAATGGGTTGGGATGGTTTGGCCCGACGACTGTCTGGGCCATTAGTTGGTCTACAATTTATTGACCTTTTTGTACAATTTTCAATATAACGGAACTATTAAGCAGTTAAATGATAAATTATGCGCCGCAATAAGCAGAGGCAAGTCCAACCGTGAAAGCTTTTATGATGACGCACTTCCGCAGTTGGCCCTTGCCTGTCAGCCCCAAAACGCAATCCCAAAACCCAACGCTGTCTGTCGCAGTCTTTGTCTCCATCTCGGTCTCCGTCTCTGTTCTCGCTCTTCTATCTCTGCTTCTGTCTATGTCTCTGTCGTCGTCTCTGTTTGAGGCTCGTCTCTGGTCAACCAAGCACATTGGCGCTGCGGGGCGTGCACTTCAATTGCGACTTTTATGGCACATCAATCGTTCTCCCGTCCACTTTCTGGACTCCTGGACGACTCGCCCGGCACAGGCCGTTAACTTTTATTGATTTCAATGGCCGGGATTTGCACAGTGATTGCCAGGCTGGCCAACCGACCATCCAACCAGCTAGCCAGATAGTCACCCAGAAAGCCAACCAGCTCATAAAGTGCCCTCAACGCCTTTGACTTAACAATTCGCTTTGTCTTTTGCCGCACTATCGAAGGCGGGAAACTGAAGGGTAGACTGATAGGAAGGCTTGCTCCAGTGGCGGGGATCATTAAGTCAAGCACGGACCATAAATAAAACACACACACCAATTGAAACTTCTGCGCTTTAAGGATTGACTGTGGGTCTCAGGTGTCCGGTTGGGGATTTCTAGGATATATTTTATGAAGTGAAGGAGGTTGATATAATTAAAAGAAAATAGACACATTGAAACCGCCATTAAGTGTCATGAAAGTTTTTTAGGCATCTAAGCATAAACAGCTCAATTTAGTTTAAATATAAAAGCATAATGTTTTGAGTATGATTTTAATAAACTATAAAATCAATTAATTTTATGTTATAAAAATATAGTTTCAATAGCAATGGATATACATATACTTTGAGTTGGCATTTAATAAATTATTTTGATGGTGTTAAAAAGAGCATTAGATTTCGTTTAAAAGAAAGCTACAGGGAATTATTATTATATAATATTTAAAAATGAAGCTAATGTTCATACTTTTTAAGCCAAATATGATATGTTTGTTTAAAGTATATCAACAATTCGACAGCTAAAAAATTAACTCATAAAATATTTCTATTTCTATGGAAAATCAACTGACAAAATGACTTTTGACATCAGTCACAAAATAAAGTAGAGATTGCAAAGAGATTAATTTATTTATAAGCTGGGGATGAACCAAAACAAATACTTGTAGAGTCACTGAGAATCAAGGATAAACATTTTATAGTTATGGGATTAGAACAAGGATTGGAAATAGCAGCCTGCAATTTGCCATTGTCTGGCAGTTAACTTGCCTTTCATTCGTTCTGTCTCTATCTCTTACTCTGTCTCTTTCGCTCTCTCACATACTGAGTTGCTGTCCTCATGTTTGCTGCTTTGATAAGAGTAGAGGTTTTCCAAGAAGCATCCTGTAGTGGTTTTAAAACGTATAAACATTATTGCGAGTGTTCTCTGTTCTCAGCTAAACTCTGAGCTTTGGGTTCTGAGTTCTGAGTTCTGAACTGAATGTGAAAGGAAATGTGAATGGGAATCTAGATGGGGAGGGGAATGGGAGTGTCTGTTGCCCCTGGGCACTAAGTGTTGTCTGAATGCAACGGTTCTCGCATCGTGGCCGACTAATGCCTCAGCTTAGTGCCATCTGCTTCCTACACGATTTACTCCTCATGTATCTCGGCTGCTGCTCCCTCGGACCATCTCTTCAACAAGTTCATGTCTCTGTGTGTAATTAACATGGCATTCAAAGCCAAATCTCTGTTAGATTTTCCACATGTGGTTGCCTCGGTGAGTAGCAAGCAGACATCTGCTGTGTGCTGAAAATGTCTTGAGTGCTTAAATATTTTCCTGTCTACAATTTCAGCACCTGATAATTTAGTCGACTTTCTCTGCTTGATTAATTTTTTTGAGAGTTCAGTTCAGCTGAGTTGATATGTTTAGGCGCGTTCCTCAACCACCATGCAACATGTCAATTAGTTGACTGTTACAACAAAATGGCAGCCAGCTGCCAAATTTAATTTTGGCATCACCCTCCGCCACCCAGACTCCCCTCTTACGGTGCCCTTCCACCATCATTCCTCGCCTACAAGTCAGCTATTCTCCCACTTCCCCCCTTTAACGTCTCGAGTTGCCCGGCTTGTTGAATGAATTCAAAGCATTTTCATGTCACAAAAACGAAGCGAAAACTTTTCAACATGTGTTGGCAGCTCTCGGGCTGGTCGAAAGCAAAAAAAAAAAAAAAAGGGGCAAAAAAGCAAGGAAAAAATCGTGAAAACCTCGTCCAAAAGTTGTAGAAAAGCCGTGGCAGGGGAGGTAAGAAAAAAGAAGGTGCCAAGTGGCAAGTGGCAGGTAATAATCTATGCATGTATGGCTGACTTTGTGTGTATGTGTGAGTGTAGCCAACACTTGGCAGCACTTTACATTTATTGTGGCAGTCGTGTGTTTGTAGAGGTTAGCCCAAGGCAGGGGCCAGGGGCCGGAGCTAGGGGCAGTGCATTTGAAAGTGCCTGTCATGGCTGACAAAACCCAAAGCTAACTGTGCAAACAGTTGGGCGACATGGCCACAAGTTCTAAGCTGTCTTAGTTGCTTATTATGCAGCAACCTCCCCGCACTCCGCCAATGCTCTGTCTCCGCTCTTTCCCTTCGGCTTCTTTCACTTGGTCCACAAGCAATTCCTGCCAAGTCATTGCCAGCCGCAGTGCCGTGCGGAAATGAGCAGCTGTCTTGCGCTGTGACTTCTCCAACGTCTCCTCTTTCTTCTCTCTCACACACACTCTAACACGACAATTCAGGCTTAAGCTTTGTAAGTGCCACGCCCACAACTTTGCGCCTTTGCTCTTGCCTTTGGGGGCCACTTGAGCTAAGTAGTCGCTGCAGCAGAGTGCAATGAAATTTTAGCTGTAGTCGAGCGTTCGCATCTACGACCAGCCCAGCTACTAAGTCAAACTCACTCACACTCACACCCACACATACAGATGACACACTCTCACACACAAGCACGCTCATATGCACATGCCAATGCACAGAACAGTCGCACCAGCACCAGCACCAGCAGCGGCAGCGGCAGCAGCTGTAGCTGTGGCAGTCATTTTTTATCATCATTTCCGTAACTCGTTGACAAACGGAAGCGCCGAGCCGTTCAGGCAATGGCAACTGAAAGCAAGCAACAACAACGTCAACAACACACATATAGACAAAATTCTTACACTTTATAGAGAGTCACACACATACAGGCACAAGCACACTCTAGAGACGGCACACGGAAATGACCGAAATGGATGCCATTCCCATTGCTTATAATAACATACATATGTAGTACACTCCCAACTATACTTGGAACTACTTTTCCATTTTCCATTTTCCATGTATGCAACGTATTAAGCACTCTTCAGATGAGTTGTCCTTCTGCTTCTTCTCAAAAGAAGCCTACAGCTAAACTGCGAGGTTGCCACAAAGTGATAAAATAAAGTGCCATATAACTGAAAAATCGTCATCATGATAGAAGTACCGCTTCATCTAAGAGGAAAAGTTTTAGCCACAAAGCGTTTTGGCATAGATCGGCCATAACGTTGAATGCAATGAATGAACAGATTTATACTAAAACCTGAATATCAAAATTAACAAACTCATCATAAAATTTTCAGTGGTAGAAAACATTTTTTAGAACAGAGAGACTTGAACAATTATCTGATATTATATAAAGCTTTCATTTGCAAATATGGTTTGGTCAAGGCTTATTAAAATGCTGCCCTTGTAAGAGAAACTGTAAGCTTCTATCGGCAAATTTAAGGGTTCTGCAAAGAGAATTAATTATACATATATATCTTATTTATGTGATATATATTTATTGAGATTATTAACGGATAAATTAACAATTTAAGTTCCAAGGATATTTCGTTATTCCGAATTTCAAATCAATTAAATTGTTATATTACATTAATTAATAAAGAATGTTGAATATATCTTCAGATATTACAAGCATGCTGTGCTGAATCAATCAATTAATTGCATTTTTCCACGCACTTTTTCTACTCGTTTTTATTTATATTCAGTTCGCCTTCAATGACGCTTTGCCCTTGCCATAGATCTTTAAAATCTTTCATATCAGTTGGAGCTACTCAAACCAAAGTAAATTGTTAATTTTCTTTCTCGATTTCTTTTTTCTGTATTGGGTCCTCAGCGCATTCACTTTCTGCCTTTAGTCGGCATCCTGTTCCTCGTTCACTCTCTCTCTCGCTCTGTATACGTCCTTAGAGTCATTTCACACATTTATACAGCTACTTTCTGCCCATCCGTTTTTGCTATCAACAACATCGTACCATTACCCCCTCATTCTCCTCGCTTGCCTCCATTTATAAGACCCCCTGTGATATATCCCCTGGCCCAGTCGTTGACTGGCATCGGCATTCACGATTTTTTCGCATTGACAGCAAAATTCGAAATATATTTGCCCAGCATTTGCCGCCTGCCACGCTTTACACCACAATTTCAATTCGAAAAGCAGACGAGAAGGAGGATATGGCTTTCAACAGTCTCATGCCTTCTCTCGTTTTAACATTCTCCTTCTTCGCTCTGTCTCTTTCAGCCTGGAGTGCAGTTGAGTTGTCCTGGTGGCTGTTTGCTTTACAGCTTGGCACGCTGTGAGGCTCTAGAAATGTTTTTACTGCTGAATGGGTAATTTAGTATTTGGCAATTAGCTTTTGCTTTCGGCCCAGTTAGCCACTTGTCCAGTTGTCCACACTGCTTCAGTGTTGCATAGTGCTCACTTTTTTCCATAGTTTCCCCTCTCTCTCTCTCTCACTCTGTTTGTGTGATTGTATATGTACAATCGCTCCGGCTCGGCTCGTTGGTTTGTTTATCTGTTAAATTATGCAGTCGTCTATTAAGTGGATAAGATTTATGTTGACCCACCAGTAGCAGCAGTTAAGAGCAGTTTGGATTTCCATTTGCTGCCACTTTTTTGTGGCATATAAATTGAACTTCTCGCTTCTGCTGCTCCTTCGCCTCTCCTCCTTTACCATTCTTTCAAAATAGTTATCATTGTCATTTTATATACATACAAGGACTTACCATGAGTTTTGATTCCCATATCGAAATGGGTTTTGCCACTTTTGTTGACCATTCGTAATTATTTTTCATGTCGCTGCCCCTGGCGGACCTCGCTGTCCCATTGTCTCGCCGTCATTTCATTTTGTTTGCGCTTCATTAAATATTATTGAAATGCTGCAATTAATTGCGTAATTGTTATTTTATGTCACCACAACAACTACAATGAACGACAACAACAATATTGAGTTCCCGAAGCACTTTAAGCACTTGACACAACAACAATCATTTGTTCCTGCGGCCTGCGGCCCTTTTCTGTGCTCCTGCGGCCATTTGCTGTCCAACAATTTGCACATTAAATTAAACACAAATAACTCGTAAATTGTATTACATAAAATGCAACTATGCAATTAGCTGTCAAATCAACATTCCCGCAAATTACCAAAGGAAAATAATAATAAAAATAGTCGTAAGTTCCAAAGAGATCTTTAATAATAAAGCTATTCAATGTCTAACAAAAACTTATCTAAATATTTGTGAGTTTATAGCGATTTAAGGTCTGAGAAATGTGTAAGTTATGAGAAGTTTTTTACCATTTGACATCATTTTTATCCCAATAAAAAGCGTGGTCCATTTTCTCTCCCAGGCATTTGGATTGTAGTACGTTTCACTTAGAAAGCAAGCATGCAAATCGCAACATTATCAAATGTGCTAACAAGCATACGCCACGTAAGCCGTCAGCATAAAAATTTAATAAAGTTTTTCGTGTTGGCAGTCAGAGACGTTGAACGATTAACTGACATTTCGCTCAGCGAACCTTAACACATTCGCATTGCCATTTCACTGGACTCATTTCATTCGAAATTAGTTCGAATATACGTTTTGTTGAGGCAAACAATAAGCTTTGTAAGTGCTTGGTAATATATAAAAACAAAATGTGGCTCATTGCATTGTTGGCACAGTAAATCAAAGCCAAAAGCAGCAGTGAAAGCTGAAGAAGGTGGCGCCAGCCTTGGGCCTGGCCATTTGTCAAAAGTCAACACGAGCGTTGACAACTGGCTGGAGGCGATGGTCAGTCTTCCCTACCCCCTCTCGTCCGGCCTGGCAGTCTGGCATGGATCGGTTCCACTGGACAGGATAGGGGCAAAACGATTTAATTTCATTATTAAACAATGGGCGACAAAGTGGCAGCAGATTTCATTTATGGCCAAGCCGTCAACCGTCAGTCGTCAGTCAAGCTAACACGCGAGGTTCCCCTTCCTATCCCCCTCTCACCGATAGGGCGATCCACAGTCACATGTGGGGCAAACATTTTTGATGTTAAGAGGCACGCAAAGTTATGATGTTGATGCATTGGCCAGGAATCAGGTAATTAAACAATATGACAGAAATATTGCAGCTCTTGCACAGGCCAGCTGACCTGCCCTTGATTGATGGCCGGTACTCGGAGCATCATCAGTGTATAAGGGAGGGTACGTGGGCGAGTGCAAACAATTAACAAATTTTACAATCTAATTGCGTCGCATAATGCACTCGCATAATTCAAAAAATGAAGTCACGACTCTGATTTATGCGCCAACATTTGAGACTGGCTCTGGGCTTAAGCCGTTTACATAATTTATTGGCAACGCTTTCGGCCAGGTTGTGGCCAACAGTCAAATAACCTGCCTACTAGCCTGTTCTCGCTGAACTTCTGGGTCTTCGTTGAGCCGTAAAATAAATAATAATCCAAATAAATGTGCCAAGCGTTTGTTGGTGGAGTTGGGGAGAGAAGGATGCTTTTGCCTTTTTAGCCAAGCGATAATTGACAGTAATTTTATTAGGTAAATGAAGCCGCGCAAGGCCGGTAGATGGCGCCAGATTTAACAACACCGTAAATATTTAACAAATTATTCGCTTTTAATGAGCTGGAAAAGTGTAAATCACTGGCGGCTTTTCTGGTTTCCCATTTGTCGCTTTCACCCCTCCTCTCCACCTCCACTTATCATTTACACCCAAACACGCACACACACTTTTTTCCATTTTTAAATGAAAGTGAAAATGTAATATTTAAAACACGATTTGCTGAACAACATCCAATTAACCCAGAAAAGCATTACCTGATCCATACAGGATCTGTACATTTTATATTAAGTTTCATTTAAATATCCGCTTTATCCGATTAAACTGGAAATATCAGATACGAGTGAATATGAGTATATGCAGAAGTTATTAAAAAATAATTAGCTGCCGTTTAATTACTTTTTGAATGGCTTCAAATATATTTAATTAATTAACTGACAGGTATTAAAGGTAGTATTCTACCCTTCGCAAATACGATCTGTGTGACTTTAAAATATTTTAAACTCTATGTTTCACAATTAGCTAACAGTTAATCCTGCTGTTATTGCCGCTGCTCATATGCTCCTTTCCATTAACTCTTACTGCTTGCTGTTAATGGATGAAGTTAACTTCAGACCAGAAGTTTGTTCTGCTGCTACGAGAATTCATAGATTTTTTACTTAACTGTCTGCCAGAGTCTCTGGCAGCTCGAGTACTTGCTGTCTGCCTCGCTATGCAATGATCCAAAAACTGCTTCCCACTGATATCACTTTGGGTGGAGCTTCGGTCCTGGTAGTGCGAGATGCTTGGCAACAACTCGGGCTGCCATTTACTATTGTTGTCAGACATTTTCATACGAGCTCATAACATTTTATGCACCAAATAAATTTGCATGTTGCACTTTTGAATAATCGTCGCCGTTGACAAACAACTGGCAGCCAACTCGCTCGCCTGGAAATTCACCCGATCCGTTATTCGCATTCGTATTCGCATTCTCATTCTCATCCTCGACAGTCGTTTGGGCATCCAAAACGAAGTGCTCAAATCGGTAGAACTGCTCCTGCTCCTGCTCCTGCTCCTATTTCTAGAGTGTCATGGCTCGGCGCCAGCTGGCAGTCAGACCGAAGCTGAGTAGGGGGCGTGGCAAACAACGCCCACCGTTCCACTAAGTCTCATCCTGTCCCTAACTCCACTTGTATGCAAATTGCTGCTCGCCTCAAGCGGCCACCAGACACGTAAATTTGGCGGGCGCATGCAGACATCCCGACGACGACAACGATGAGAAGAACCAGAATGGGAAGGACTGACGACATCCTTGCATGAATGAAGCGCCCAAATGAAATGCCATTAATTTGGCAAATGAATGCGGTTGCGTCTCCAGTGATGCCTTGCCTCGTAGATTGCTTGACTTGGGCCTGACAGGCTGCAGCTATACGAGTACGAGTCGACTCTCCCAGTGCCATTCGTGCTACTCCCTCCCTACTTTGCTTGCTACCTCTGCCAACCATTTGCCATTGCCACTTGGCAGCAATTACCCGACAAGTGTAAGCAAATTTCACGCTCGCTCTTCACCCAGTCCAACTCCCACAGAGTGTCCCCAATACAAAATATACCGCAAATTCTGCTCTTCATAAAGTCAGAGCGACAAATCATTTAAAATTCAGAGCAGAGACTTGCCAAAAAGCAAACGATAGGTGAAACTATCCTGTTACTAAATTTTAGCGTATTAAAGGAAACCCAGTTGATGTATTAAATAATTCAAATTTAGCATAGATTTGAAAATATTTTATTAAAATGTAATATATGTATTATATTTAAAAATCTATTAGACTCATAACATTTTATTATTAATAATTAAATTAATTTGCTTAAAGGTACCATGTTTAGACACTATCTTAATTGAATTTTAATCAAGCATATTACCCCCGGCTGACAGTATGGCTAACCCGAATGTGGGATTTTCATTATATGTCCAGTCTGTCAGCGAGAATATCAAATTAATTTTTGTGCTGAGATGGCATCCCCAGCCTCCAGTGGTCTCAGCTGAGTCGAGTTCCAAAAACTGCAGCGTTGCCAAAGAAATTCCTCACCCTCCAGCAGCACTCCACACCCGTGTCTCTACGTCAACCTCATTTTGCGCATTCTAAAAAAAGAAAAACTTGAACGGGCGCCCATAAAATTTGAACAAAAAACATAAAGCTGATGGATTTACGAACTGAGGGCCGAAACACTCACTTTAGCCAAGGAGGTGCTGAGTGTGTGAGTGGTTGGGTGGTTGAGTCGACTGGCTGGTTGTTTGAGTGGATGCCTTCGCTAAGAAGAGGGTGCTGCAGCCAAATAATAATAGTTTTCACTTGTTCCGTTGACCGCCGTCAGCCAAGCGTTGAGTTTATGTGACAAACGTGACTCAGGCGACAATTGCTCGGCTTTTCGGGGCCACATCACACTACTGTTCACTCCTCAGCCTCTCTTCCTCTGCCTTCAGTTGCCCAGTCCAAGACCAGCGTTGGATGCTTCAAATACTCCAGGCATTGCCTTTTTATGGCCACACAATAAAGCGAGCAATTGAGCGTCTTAAAGTGTCGCCCAAGTGCATTTAAATCACACACTTTGCGACCATTTGCCGTAATTTGACTTTAAATGTTATGACCCCGATTCGGACCTCGGTTCTAGAGGCCCACTCACAGTTAGTTTCCTAGTTGGTAAGCCATTTTATGGTCATGTCTGCCGCTTACAACTTCTGCCACATAAATTTGATGTACATGTCGATTATGTGCTAGAACGACCCAGTCAGCAATCCACCACCAAGTCAAACATGCCCCACTCCTCTCTTTCCTGCCTCCTATTGACCTTTGAAAGATCTCCAAAAAATGCGTCCATCAAAATATGCAAAATGGACGCGACTTTCATTTAAATCATTTTATATTTAAAATGCTGCGAAAATATAAAAGCTTTACAATTTGATTTCACTTCGACCATAAAAACATAAGCAACAGCATCGAGAACTACAACAACAATAATAAAATTAAATGCAAACCACAGTAATAGTCAGGAAAAAAACTTACATTACTATTCAATATATCCAATATATATTTAATACCCTGTAATCACAACATTTAATCACATTCATACAGTTCACAGATTCTTTAAAAATGGTTTAGAAGATATTTTAACTTCTGAAATTAAAATAATGATTATTTGGAAATTATTAACCTCTTATGTTTGTATTTATTTTTGCATAAATTATTTAATTTTAACAGAGCACACAACAGCCGTTCAATTCGTAGCTTGCTTTTATTGTTACATGTGGTGCACAATATTCTACTGGAATTACATATTGATATCGCTGGCTTAATATGCTAGCTATGAAATTGCAGACCCCATCGGCATTCACTGCTAGCACTGAAAAACCCTGGCAAAATAAATGGAAAAACAGCAAACCCTGAACCCGACTCAGGCAGACGTTAAAAATTGCCAATGAGTACAATAAAACAAGTAAGATTGTAAATAGCAAAGAACGGTTGGACTTATTAGTTTCCTATATGGCAATGTAAGAGTATTCGCAAAAGTATTCATACTGCCTGAGCTTTCCTCAATAGAGTCGTAGTTTAATTTCTCCTGAAATTTTAAACCAAAAAGGGATTGCATTATACTCGGGCTACAACAAATATACCCATCCTTACAGATAACAACGATAAGCATTGAGATAAAATGCGAAAATTAAAATAAATATATTTTATTGCTTGCGGACATTAAAACATTGGCCATGGAAATAAGGCTAGTATATCCACACTTGCCTCCAGCATACTAGCATCTGGTATGGTCATTGTTTACATTTGAGAAGCCATTATAAAGACTTGAATATGATTAACGCTCGCTGGTTGGAAGCAGAGCAGCTCGTGTTTAAACAGTCATGAGCATTAATTCGGATCTGGTTCAATAAAATTTTTTATGTAAAACAATTGAGTTCAACGAATATTTTCCACATGTGGGGCATAATTAAACAAAAGGAATTAATGGAGCCTGCCAAATAAATTTTAAGGCAATCGCTTAAACATAAAAAACAACATAAATTTTCATCTTTCAGACAAAAAACCTATAATATCTCCTATTTCTTAACTGTTCGTGATCTCATTAATTTTTTATATTTAATATTTAATTACATAATGGTTTTATCGGTTATTATTTTGTAAACTCAAACTTCTTTTACTTAAGAATTAATCAGCCAATCAGTAGGTCAACGCTTAAACTTTAATTATAGCACTCCAATTTTTTGTTGAGTCTGCTTAAAATTGGAGACGAAATTGTTTTAATGCCAATAAGCCAAATACCTTAAGGCGATCAATCAGCTGGCCAGAAACAACACTAAGTGAAATTTACATACTTTCATTTATATTTGAAGTACTTAAAACGTATATAGCGCAATACATCTGGAGCTAATTTGGCAGCCTTTAAAATGGCAATAAGCTGACCAACAGACCACTCAAAGGAACCAGCTCCTCAGTCAGTTTGTGGAAACGTGCGGATGTGGATAGGGATGTGGATACGAATGCGGACGCGGACGCGGATGCGGATGCGGCCGCTTAAGTGCCTGCCAGAGCTATAACAATATACAACAAGAGCAACAACTGCCGCGGCAGTAACCAAAGCAGTAACTACTCGCTGTACACCAACAAAAGCCGCTGCTGACATGCCGCTTATTATTTATGTATTTTAATAACAAGCAGACGGACGCCATGCCATTGCCATTGCCATTGCCACAGACAATGGCGGACAGGCAACAAAATGGCCGCTGGTTAATGCGACAGCTGCTGCGGCCAGCCAAGAAGCGGAGTGGAAGAGGACGCCAAGGAGAGACGAGGACAAAGAGCCACAAAGTAAGAGAGTCCAGCTGTAGCAGACAGAGCAATCGTCGCTTCGGCTTTAAAAACAATAAACAACAAGCACATAAGTACTTATAGCAAGGCTGCATGACTGCGAGGTACTCTCTAAAGACAGAAACAAAAAGAAATATATGATTAAAGGAAAGAGTAATAACTTTAACAACTTTAACTCCTCTTGAAGTTTCTGAGGGTTTCCATCTTTGTTAACCTTTGGAAACCTATATACTCCTTAAACCTTGCTGATGATTCTAGAGTATAATAAACGCCAAACGTTGAATTATCGTTGATGATGCGCTTGGATTGCACAATCAGGGGTACACTTTAAGTTGCCGATCGTTTAAAGTTCAAGTCTGCTACTGAAGCACAACTTGAAACACTCTCAATTTTATTGAAATGTTAACCCCTTAATTCAGCACTATAATCGTGCACCAAACATGCATTCATTTAAATGTTTTTAATACACATAAATGCTCAGTGAAGAATTGGGATACGAAACCATCCAACTTATACGCGCTCAGGCATTCATTGCATAATTAATGCGTCGAGTTTTACATTAACATTTACAATGACGAAACACGAATCCTTCTGACGACAGCGACACCGATAAGAATGAGCATGATGCTGGTGCGCATTATGTGGGCGTGGCCAGACGAACAAGTATAGTTGATTTCCAAGTGGCAGACAAACGAGCGCAGATCTCCTCTCAAGTGCAAGTGAGCCAATAATGAAACCAAAGCTGTTGGCTTAATCAAATTATCATTTTGCTTTCAGTCGCATTGTCTGGCCACAATGTAATTTTCCACTGAAAATTAACCAGGAACTGAAACTACAATGGTAATTGCAGTTATCTAATTGAATGCATATTATATAATATATAAAACATTGAAATTATGGAAGCCTTATCTATTATTACTATTAATGTGCTGACTTTACCTCCCATAATTTGAGGTGGAAATTCACATAAATAATATTGTGGTGCTTTTGCCTTTCGGACTTAAGTCCATCAAATCATTTGATTTACTGTTGGATAAGTAATGTCATCTGAAACATGCTTGAATTACTTCAAATTATTAATTAATAACAATACTCTCAATTAAATATTAAGTTAAATTAAGCTCTACACCTTATTTCTAACAATTAGTCAGCTTAAATTTATTTTCATTAATATTCGACTATTCTGTCATACATTTCCAACATTTATGTATGTGCACGTCTTTACAGCATCTGCCTTTATTTATTGCCATTTACTTTACCTTCAACTGTGCAAGTATTTCAAGCAGACATTGAAGGTAAATTCAACCGCATAGCGTCATCCATTTGCTTGCGAATAAGCTGAAAACGCATCTCACTCGCTGCTCATTAAGTGAGCGCCAAAAGAAGGCAACATTTATTTTAATTTCACTTTTATTATACCCAGCCTGTGGTTTTTATAGCATTACTCAATGTAAATGCAGTGGTTAATCCTATAAGCAGCCTCAGTCTGTCGTTTTTCCTTCTGTCCACTTTACAAATTAAATTGGACATTCTATGATTTCAATTTAAGTTTATGTGTTTCATATGCAGGGTACCTGGTAGGCGACTATTTGTCAAAAGGACTCCCACTTGTTTATAAAATATATGAATTTCGCCTACCTCTTTTACGCTGCAAGTGCGAAAGCTGAACAAAATAAATGAGCAACAGTCGCTGTTGACGACTCACGCACGTTTCTGGCAATGGTTGGTCCTCACTACCACTGCAACAACCACACAGCAACCACCTGCAGCTAAAAAATTGCACAGAAATTAAGCATACGCAGCGTGCGACGCAGCTGCTAGTTGCACAGCGGGGTAAAGTTGCAGTTGTAGTTAGTTGCTGTTGCAATTGTATGTAGCAGTTGTTGTTGCTGCATCGTTTTTAATGAGAGGCACAGCGGCAGCACAAAATATAGAAAGATAAAGCCGACACCCACGTAGCGCCTCATCATCAATGCTCATGCTCATGCATAAACATTCAGTTGTGGTGTGGGCCGCAGCAGGCAAAGCAAGCCAAGGCGCGGCATATTTTAGTTCCTAGCAACAGCTGCCTGATTGCATTTGTGTGTGTAGTAGGGAGTGTACATGAGCACAGAAACGATGCCATAACATTAATTTTGTTAATTAAAACTTTCTCACGGCTTTAAAACTTTACTGCCAGCTGTCTCCTCTCTCAACGTTTTGTTGTCTGCTGACGGCCTTGTAACACTCTCTGGCTGTGCATCTGCATATGTGACACACAGTCAGTTAGTCAGTCACTCAGTTTGTTTTACACCTGTCGCCCGACGCCTGTCACCTGTTCACCTGTCCACCTTTCTGCCCTCACGATGATTCTCTTGTTGCCTCCGACATCTTTCGGTTTGTTTGCCCAACCTAAAACAAGAACAAGTTTTACTTCCCGAAGGCGACTATAAAACTTTTGCTCGAAGCATGCTTCATATTTGTTGTTGTCGCTACTGTTATCGTTGCTATTGTTGTTGTTGTACCTACACAAATCTGTAAAATGTTTTGTGCAAATTTTCAAGTGTTTACATAGCCGCAAGATTGCGGCAGGAAAAGGCAAACCATTCGTTAAGAAGGAGGCAAGTCAAATGAACCAAGAGTCGAATTAAAATTGCATGCATTCCTTTGATGCCATAAATAATATAATATATATTTGTTATTACAACTATTTATCAACATGTGTCAAGTGAAGTTGTTCGCTTATAAACTTAAACTCATTTAAATTGATGACATGTTTGAAAAGGCAATGGGGTGGCTTACAGAAGTATGAATGCGGGGGAGAGAGAACTCTTACCAATTTTCTCCATATTGTTGAAGTTTATTTAATCTTGTTTTCCATATCAAAAACTGTTATAACAGAAAATGGAAAGTTATTCACTTAAAAGTATCACGTACAATTTTCGTTTATGCTGTGAGAGTCATAATATTTTCAATCTGGTTAAATAACTTGCTATTTCATTCAAATTTTCCTCTTCACATTTCGATTTTCGATTTTCTACAGCACAAGCACATTTTTCAATTCTTGCTGCAACGTGGCAACTGAATTCATGTTCAATCTGCGTATAGTTATAACTCGTATTCACGCTATTTTGACCCAATTTCATGAGTTGATTTTGCATAAACGCAGAGATCTCTTTTGTGTTGTTGTTGTTTCTGTTCTCAATGATGGTTGTTGTCGTACTTGTTGTTGGTGCTCTTGACGATGGTTGTTATTGTGAACGTTTATTGCCTTTGACATCGTTACAATGCCATCGACAGCTTCCGTTTCTTTCTTTTCAACTTTCATTCGTTCCTTTTTGGGCAAACTTTCGACATTTCGCTTTGTTGTCAAAAATACTTACAATATACGAGTTTCTTCGACATGCATACATACATACATACAATGCGAGTTTGTAACAACATGTATGTGTGTGCTCGTATGCTATATATGTATGTGCATACATTTGCCAAGGATGTTTTATGAGCTCCTTTGGCACTCTCTGATGGCCCAGTCATTTGCACAAGTCGTGACATACTGGCGCACAGCCTGTAGCCAACTTGCCTGCAGACAGCCGAGAAGAAAAATTGAGGAGGAGCGGTAGCGGTTGAGGAGCGGTAGGAGCTGTGAGTATGCTGAGCATTGACGCGCTCTTGGCGCTCCATTTTATGCTCGAGTATGTTTATATGCAAAGCGGCCATAAAATTTGCAAAACTTTTAATGGTTCATAAAATATTTAAGGTAATGGCGGCGGCCAAAACTGGTTAAAGACAGGCCAAATGACAAGAACTGCAACAAGAGAGCAACAGAACCAGGCAACCAGGCCAAGTGAGAGGTGTCAAAGAGTCAGAGCACAAGCAACGGATTTGTTGTGCTGGCTGCAACAAGCGGCAAAACAAGTGAACCAAAACGGTAGAACCCCAAAAAGACCAGGAGGTCAACCTCGCCTACCAAGAGCCTGTTCCTCGCCCAAAAATTCGCCCAATTACAGTTGCCTGCATCCTGTTACTCGTCTGCCTCACTTCAGTACGCGACTGCAATTTATATAAACCGTTTTTGTTGCCGCCACAAATTGGAAATTATCGCTTCAGCCATTTCGGCTTGCTCATCCTCCTCCAGCACCACGTTCAGCTTGAACTTGGGATTTATGTGTGCGATGAACTGGCCAGAGGTGTTGCTAAATTATGCCATGTGCAGCTTTTAATTGCGCCTCTGATTTTCAATATTTAGAGGATGGTGCTAGTGTCGCCGAAAGCCAATAAATTATGCAAGAGAGTGCTGGTCACACTGGCACGAATAATTTGCAGCAGCGTTGCAAGGTTTTAATTCGATTATGGCGTAATGCATTTGAGAATTCAGATGATAAATGAACAAAACACGAAAGAGCGGAATCGGAGCGGAAGTCCATTGATTGAGAGGCCTTTTAATTTCCAACAGCGGCGAAAACAATTATACATCGAGAGTTGCTCCTAAAATCTCTAAAAGTAAAATGGCTTTATTGCTAACCTTGAACTAATAGTATATTTTCCCTTATTAACCAATATTACTTAGTCGACATTGTCCGCCTGTCTGTCCGTCTAATATTTGAATTTTATGTAAATATGGATAATTATTTAAACAAAATCTGTACACTAGTAAAGAACTCCACCCCTCGATAGACGATTTGAGAATTGCCTATAAGAGCTTGTATATCCCTGTATTCATTGTTATACTTAGCATAAAGCGAAAGTAGAATGTCTAGTAGAGTCAGGCCAAGCTCGACTACAGCGTTTCTTAATTAATTAATGTTTGACATACACACGACTGAAGAAGAGTAGAACCTAGAAAGTTAATTTTTGGTACACACAATAATAAAGACCGTCTCAATGAATCAAAAAAAATGTGGCTAAAATCGGATAATAAACACAGGAGTTATTTAAGAATTACTTTTATAGGGCGAAATCAGGTTCAGCTACACAAGTTCAGTTGTTATGTGACTCAGCGACATTATAATGGTGTTCAATATAAGCAATATAAGATTTTTTAAATTATGTAATTAAATAGCGCAAATAGTACATTTTTTAAAGCGAATAACTTGAGTAATTATTGACGAAAAAATATATAAATTGGTGTACCTTCTATACACTTAATAGGTCAGATATGAAACGCAAAAGTTATTGACGTACACAAAAAGAAAGACGATCGGTGGCCAATGTAATGAAGGATCTAAGGAAGGATCTAGTTGAATGACAACTAATACGTCTATCCACTTGATGTAAATTCTTTAAATTAGTGTCAATACTAAGTCATCATTAAATGTAATAATGATTTTCAGTAAACAAAGTAAATATTATTTGTTTGAAAAGTTTTCAGTAAATAATTTTAATTAAATGTTGTTAAATGTACAGCGTTTTAAAGTTACGAATTTTCTAAATATTTATGAGAAAAATAAATATATTTAAAATATATTCTTGATCAGCATCAACTGCCGAGTCGATATAGCCAGTACGTCAGAAACTCTGTCCTTCCGCCTAGATCTCAATCATTATATTAATTACAATTTGATATATTTCGATAAGTTTTTGGGGTATTTTGAAAAATAGTAAAATATACAATTTTGAAAAAAAAAAAAGTATATTTTGAGTTGCTTGTTAGACAAACAAACACATTACAAATCCTAAGACTTGTCTGTAGCCGTTCAAAATTGATCTAATTGTCTTAATTGAATTTATTTCATTAATAAATAAAATTTCTATTAGAATAAATTGATCCAGGACTTATGTACAAATACATTTCTCGAGTAGTACAAGTATGGAATATATTCTTGCAACTTTTGCACTACTCGTATAAAATATAATAGTAATTACCGCCTGGGGTCGCGGCTATAATTTGCTTTTCGCTGCCAACAACAACAAATCGTCACCAGGCGATTACATTCGAAAAGAAAGCAAGTGAAAGATAGAATATCACTGACGGCAGTAGCAAAATCGCAGCGGAAGTCGCCGACTAAGGAGACGAGCGGAAACGGAAATGCGCAAATGTTAGGGGCAGCAAATGAAAATGGTTCCCCAAGCGTCGTTTATCTCTCAAGCGGCAGCGCGGCTTTTCAACGTTCATCGACGAGACAGCTGAAAAATAAAACACAAAAAAAGAAAGAGAGAAATTTTCACTGACAATGCGGGAAAGGATTGGCTTTCTTCATTGTACAAATTGTCGAGTGGGCGTAGCAGACCAAAGCGAAGGCAATGCAAGAAGAGAAGTCATTGTCTGTGTCGCACGTGCCGCAGACATATCGAAGACAATGGCAATGTGAGCATCTATATCATTAGACGCCATATGTGGAGCATTGTCCTTGGTGAGGACAAGTCAAGGAGGTCGTAGACGACGTTTGTCAATTGATTTCGGCTGCTTGATGTCAGCAATACTCTACTATTGATATTAAACCAAAGTGTGTTTGACTAGAGAAAGCTTTTTGGAGAAGATCTTTCATTCCAAATCTGGTTTGAGTTAAGCCTTTGAAGGTATTAGATTTTAGAACGTAATATTTAGTTAGACCAATGCCAATATTTAATTTCAATCTTATGCCAATCTCTAAATGTACCACATTATTCTGATGTTCTGTACATTTAAAGGGTATTTTATAGTCATTCATTGCATGTTCAAATAACCATACCTCTCGCATCGAGACGGCAAAAATGAAAACGAAAAATAAAAAAGGCATACAAAACATTTTCATGCAAATGCAAAACATTGTCGAGACTAGCCGCGCTTTCTCTTTCCACTACAATTCCTCCTCTTCTTCATTGCCCCCCTTTTTTGATTCCCTTTTCCTGCTGCCCGTAACGATCTCTGCAGCACGTACGCTTACCGTCGACAGCGACGCCTTCTTGGCCCTGTTTTTTGTACTCGCCAGTCGTTTCGTCTTCGCTGTTTGTTCGCTTTTAATTTTAATGCGTGTTGCACGCTCGCTTCCAAAAATTAAATGCCGGCTTATTTTCCGTTTCGTTTTCTGCCTGCTGTGTGCTCCCGTCCCCGCCTTCTCTCCTCCTTCCCCCACACAATAAAATGCCGCGCGCTCTCGTTTTGATAATTTCACATCTAAACATGGCACAAAAGTTTCGTCGTCGCTTTTTGGACCGTACAAATAGGCGTCGATTAGGCAAATCAACGCATTTGTATGCAGATTATGTGCCAGCGGGCAACACACACACACGCACACCCAAACACACACAACAAGTAAAGTAAGAGAACAGGCAATTGTTGTTGCTGTTGTTGTCTCTAATTGCGCGTAGTCTGTCAGCTTTTCCTCTCGACGTATACGTAATAAAAACTTTAGCAAACATTTCAGAAAAGGAACTCGTAAGCAATGATCTAGCTATCAGCATAGCAATGGTATTTGGACTAACTATTTATCTAACTATTTAGTATAAGGTTTTAGCATACACCCTTATTTTGCCTAGTTTGTAATGCAAATGAAACATAATCGTTTAAATTAGAGATAAACTTCTCCAATTACCTTTTAAGAGAAAAACTAATTTAGTTATCATTTGTATCTTAAGGAACTCTATCTTTGATCCTACACAGTTACATTTCCTTACGCTTTGGCAGTTTCTTAGGGCTAACCTTTTCAGAGCTTAATTAAGATTCAAAGAGGATAATGTGTCTATTATCGTTTTGTTTCAACATGTATTTAAGTCATTCACATATCATTAATACAGATTCCATAAATATTTAATTACTTGTACTGTAATGGTTGAAACTAAATCCAATATAAATAAAGGGTATCAACCAGTCCCAGATTTTCAAAAGAACATGTTTGGCTGTTGTCAAATACCAATTATTTTCACATTTTGTTATTCATCTCTTCTGTGATTCGCAGTTCACATGTCACTTTAAACAAGCAGAGAGAGATCTTACGCTAATTTTAAGCGGGTGTTAGCATCCCAACCACAGTTGCTATCTTTGAGTGCAAACACACACACACACCTTCCCACGGTTACACCTATAGAGACGCCCTCGAGCCGTACACAATCCCGAGCACAGTCGCAACATCTCCCACGCCGCGTGTTGAATTTCAATGCATACTTTTAGGCCGTAAACATCATAGCGATGAGTGTAGAGAGTGCCAAAAAAAAGAAAAGAAAATACATTCGTTTGCTATTTCGTATATCACAAGGCCAGAAGCGTTGACGTCGAGTATGTTTAGGGTTGCAGCGGGGGACTGGCGTAACTAGGAATCACATGCGATTGGCATTTGACGCCAAAATGCTGACGATGACGAGTTTTTTTTACAAATTTTTGTTTCTTTTTTTCTGCGCCGCTTGCAAGTGGATTTATTTTGCAATGCCCCTACGGAATTTTAATGGATCGCTCCCGTTTCTCCCTCCCAAGCACGTGTCTTTGGTTTCTAAAAATTGGCCAAAGTCTATGGCGCCTGCTTAAAATTTCACTCATGTGACGACAGCGACGTCGACAGCTCTGCCTATTGCGCGTGACGCTTTGTCGGCCGATAATTCACTCGTTTCTTGCGTCTCGTCTCGTTTCTTTCGTCTCGTTCGTTTCGTCTCGTTACCACCATCACTCGCCCGCAGTTTTACAACTGCTCGTGTTTGTTTTCGTTAATTCAGCCTCACTTCCTGTTTTTATTTACATTTCACTTGTCCCTATCCCTATCCACCCTCCTCCTTTGCCAGCCCATAAAATGCGAAATTTAATTAGTCGTACAGGTAAAAATTACATTTAAAATTATTTTGGTACCACCCAAACGAAGGCTTGTCATGCTCTTTAACTTTCGGCTATTAACTGATATTATAGCTCTTTAGGAACTTGAAGCAAAAATTTAAAACGTAAAATATTCTAAAACTTTTCTTATAGTACTTAAAATTTTATATAAATTTCATATTTCAAACCACACATGTACTTTAAAGAGCTTAAATCAAAGAAGAATAAGTAAAAAACTAGGCTGCATAAATATGATAAATTTTATTTTCATTTCTATTACATTTTTAATGCCATTAAAAGGATTGCTGTTGCAATTAAGTGGTTAAGCTAAGCATTAAAAAAAATGATTGCAATAGAAACCCAGATTAAACACAAATTCTTCTTACATATTACAACTTTTGCAGAGCATTCCCAATTCACTTTAAAAAAATTGTTAACTTTTTATACAAGTTGTTTTTTTACTGTGCCTTTAATTATGCACACCTGGCAATGTGTGCGTGTGTGCATGCGTGTGTGTGGCAGGTTTAATGCGCCTCGTTTGACATTTTTTTCGTGCCGCTTTTTTCTTATTTTCTTAGTCTTTATTTTTTGCTTTAATTCATTTGCCAGCGAATTATACTTTCTTTTTATATTGAGTAATAAGGAAAATTGGAGATTCTCGACAAATTGTCTCGATGCTGCTAAAGACTTGGAGCTGAACTTAAAGTATTTGTTTATCTTATTTATGGGTTCTTTTATTTCTGGTCGTTAATGTATTTTTTGCTCCTTCTGCAAATGTCAATGGATTAAAGCATGGCCCTAACCTCTTTGCTTCCCCCTTGCCGCAAAAATACACACATGTAGACGGACATGTAGTTAAGCGCACCTAAATACATTTTTTCTAGAATAAACAAGCAACCTTGGGATGTTTACCATAAAAAGTAGGTAAACTTGAGTGCAAAAATTGCGTATGGAGAGAGTTCACATATACATGCGAGCACACACATATGCATAATATACAAAATGGCAAAATAAATGCACATAAAAATGTGAAAACGAATGCCAACAACAAGCATCAGAAGACGCAGTCCAAGAGCTGATGTAGAAAACTCAATGGAACCAAATAAAAATAACAAGCAACAAGAAAGAAAATGAACTGAAACAGAAGCTCAGAAACCGAACACTAAAGGGCTGCTGCCAAGTATAGGGAGAAGAAAATACTGCTCTATAGGCATTACGGGAGGGAAATCAGGGGGAGGAGGGCTGCTTATGGCAGCCGCTTTGCGGTCCATCGTTGAACACATTACAAGCAAAAGCACTTTTGACAAAAGGAGGCGCCAGCGAAAATAAACAAACAAATGGCAAAACGAAATAAAGACGGACAGACAGGCCTAGATAAGGGGGAAGAAAGAGATATACATAGGTAGAGAGAGAGAAAGTTAGGTGGACTGGGGAGACAGAAGGCGCACCAGAGATTTGGTGGCAGATAACATAGGCGCGCTTATGGTGCGCGTGGGCTAAAGGATTTCAAGGACTACAACATTAAGCAAGAACAACAACAACGCGAACGAAAATGAGGATGAGAACAAAAACGAAAACGAAAAGAATTTGTGCATGAACAATGCCAAAATGCAGAGCGCCCGAGCAACTCAAGTGGAGCTGCTCTTTGAGAGAGCAACAACAAACGACAACAACAACAACAATGAGCAGAGCAACAACCAATGCAACAGACGGATATGAAGAGGAACAGGCAAGCAAGAGGGCACAACGGATGTCATTAAGGTGTGCGAGTGTGTGAATGGGTGTGTGCATGGAAATGAACTGCAGTAGGCAGTAGAAGAGGAAGCAGCTGAGCTGCAGCAACAGCTAAAAAGTAGGCAAGAGAAATGCACAGCTGGATGCGTTGCACCAGCAAAAGTGAATGGAAATGAGGGGGAGAGAGGAATGCAGTAAGTTCATGGGTATGTGAGTGTCAGACCTGATGAGTTTCAGCAAAAGAAACCAATTTGCCAGAGCTGTTAAACAGTACGGCTTTTAATCCGAGCAACAGCAAATACACAAAGGTCAATGGGAAACATGGCAACGAAAGTAATAACGTGTTGGGAAAAAAGTAAGTACGAATGCAGAAGACAAACAGCACAGATGGAACAAGTGCAATTAACGAAGCAACATGGAAATTAACAACAAAATATTTATAAAGATATGTGGAAAATCTGGAGAAAATATGAAATTGTTAAATAGGGATGGTGAAATGTGTACTGAAGCGAAAAGAGAGAAACAACTCTAGCAATAAAGATAGACAAGTAAAATTGCTGAAATTAAGGGAGTTCGAATGTTTATAAAAATCTAACAAATTATCAAGTAAAGTTAAAATTTGCAATGCAATAATTATACTTGCCTACCGAAAGGGTAGGATGTTATAACTTTGTGACGATCAAAAATATATGTAACAGGCAGAAGAAAGCATGTCCGACCCCACAAAGTATATATATTCTTAATGATTGTCAACATCCGATACGATATAGCCATGTCCGTCTGTCCATCCGTCCGTCCGTCCGTATGAACAACTAGATCTCAGAGACTCAGAGCTAGAGCAACCAATCTTTCGTGTGGTGCTGGAAAAGCAAGTTTGCACAAAACAAACAAAAATATTAAATTTTTCAGTTCCACGTAAAATGTGTACTTAATTTTTTTGAATTGAAATATTAAACATAATAAACTTGAATGCTAAGCAGATATGTACGTAAAATTGTATGGAAAATAATAACTCGGTTCCTGCGACAACCTCGAAATGTGCACCGAACCTGGTTTTCATTACGCGTAAGATACTAGATAGTACTGTATATACATCTACTTTTACCCTTATTTTCAATGGGCACATGGTATAAAAACAGATTGGGATAATAGCAAATAGGACACATAGTAAAATGCGCCAGAGAGATTAGAGAATAGGACAACTACAAGAGATGAATTAAAATCTGAAAAATGTACATATGTATGTACATATATAGAAAGTATAAGCAAGCAAGAAAAAAGATGAGCAAAGAAATAGCCGAAGCTTTATTGCAACAGAGTGAATGATATTGAAAATCCACAAAAAGAAACAGCAACAAAGGAAAATTGCTTATGCTTGTGGAACAGAAAAAATGCAGAAGACGAAATAGGCAATTGAATGCCAATATCAATTCAAGGAACGAATGTAAGTTAACAAAAATAGGCATACCATAAAACTACTATTAAAGAAAACTTTAATAACATTCGTGTGTATTTAAAAACATTACAATTTTATTCTTTCGAATATATGGTTTGAGTAAGGGAAGAGATGCTATGCAATCAAGTTCCTAAATAACTGACTTGGCCAGCGCAATAAGTGATCCAGTAAAGCGCAAAATCTGGGAATAGAAAAAAGTTTAATAAAAGTGCAAGTAGCCTCATTCTAGCTCTACCGAAGTGAGAGTCTCCAGCGAGGGCGAAAAGAAGGGTATCTTTATGATGAGCACGCGCTGTGCTCTGGCAATCATCAGAAGCGTCATTTTCTGAACACGCACGCTATGTCTATGCCAATGACTGCCAAAAGTGCTTCTCGATAGCTCTAAACACTAAAGAGAAAGAGGACTTTAATAATGAAATGGAGCTGGATAATAGTGAGAAGAAGCACGCACCGCTTCCATAATGTAGGTGCCTCCCAAGCAGTAGAGAAGGATTTCAGTGCCCACAGCGCACGTGTAGACCACATAGACAATGATGCCCACGCCAGAGAACTTAACAAAGGAAAGAAAACAATAGAGAGATCAATAAAGAAAGTAAGTTAATTATAATAGAGTTTCATGCTCACCAGCAGCATATCCACCACGCTAGTGCCAATAATCAGACTCGAGGTGACAAAATGCCCCAGTGTAATCTCCACCATGATGCCTGACAAACGCTCTGTCAACTCAGCTATTTCATTGTGCCGATCCACCAGCAACTCCATGCGTCGCACAATCAACATCTCCTGCTGGGCCGTAGGCTCGTCCTTCTCCCTCACTGCTAACAAATCGCAGACATCGTCGCGCAGAGAATACAACAGCACCGTCAAATATAAACAAAAGCCCAGAAAGAAGCCATCTGCGCCAACAAAGCAAACAACGGTGATATAACCATGCCAGTGGACAAGCATATATATTACCGGATACATGGGCAGACGCAGCAAGAGATCAGGAAATCTGTGAACCATATAAGGAATTAAGAACGTTAACTAAGAGCAACTGCAACTCGAACTTACATCATCTTAAAGGGCGTCTCGTAGATCCAATCCTTGCCATGTGCCCGCCTCAAAACGTTGTCCAGCAGATGCCGTACGGAGTACGAAGTGCTCGTACAGAAGCCGCAGCAGAGAAGCAAGGTGGTCAGTCTCGTTGCCATCGTATATAGACGCCGCTTGTAGTCCAATTTACGCTTAGATCTTTGCTGTTCCGTCAGCTTTCTAATACGTTGAATCAACCACTTGAACTCATCCTGATACCACCAAATAGCAATCATCTTTAGCAAGGATAGAATGCTCGAGGCGACCGGGCAGAGTGCGTCCAATGCCAGAGCTATATTAATTGGAATCTGTTGAATGCCATAATGAGCTTCCGCATAGCAGCCGTAGGTGAGAATAAAGAAGTTAAAGAAACTCCATGCACGGAGCGCCCATGTGCGCTTCTGCTCCGGATAGAAGCCAATCAAACTCAGTGCAAACTTTGGCACCAGAAAATAGTGTCGTTCCATGGGATACGAGCTACTCAAAAAGCGTGGCAACATCTTGCAGGCAACCTCTATCTGCTTAAGACCGTACAGGCCTTGAGTATTTTGCTTTTATACCTTCAACTATATTGGAACATAATTGATGAGCGGGGCGTAGCCCTCGAGCATGGCTCACTAAGTTTTACCAGTAAAAGAATCAAAAGTTCTGAACTTAACCCACAATTAGACAACGTTTAACAGTAGGCTTCGCCCTGCTCATAGGTATGGATAATTAAAAATCAATTTTTAAAACACGCCCACGGTATAATGGGCTTCCTGAGATATTGCTCCACACAGACTTGTTATATGAAGAAAATTAAGCGTAACAGAAATAAGGTAATACTTTTTCCTCCATTTTCTTCCTCTTTTCCACATTCTTTCTGATTGTTTTCCTCTCTATATAAAATAGAATATTATGTTATTGCTCGTCTTTGCTACCATTGCATATTTATTTAGAAAATGACTACACTTACGAGTACTACTAATAATTCTTTGAAAGTTCTCAAATGCAATGTAATCTTAATATCCCTTTTAGCATTTTGAGGGCATATTTTTATTGAACGAAATCCACATTCTCTCAACTGATTCGGTCTGCTTTCGCTTGGCTTAATTTTAGACCACACAAATATTGTATTTTCTCCGAATTTGCTTAAACACACTGATTTCGCCAACTCTCCTCATATCGCTCTCACTCTCTCTCTCTCGTCGGTCTTGCTCCGCTCTCGGTGTCCCTTGTATATGCTTATTATGGGGTAAAACGGATGACAGGTAAACAAATTGACTCCCTATCCAAATATGAGTATAGCTCGAGAGTGAGCACGAGGCATTGACTATGGCTTTAGCATAGCTCTGGATGTGGCTGCATCTCAGTTGCAAGTGTTGCCAACCAACTAGCAGTTTAAATAAATATTTTATAAGCTGTCCAAATGTGTGGATGCCTCTTTGCGTATGAGTATTTGTGTGTGTGTTGGGGTATATGTGTGCTGGCATGATTATGCAAACTGCAGTTATTTGGTGTATGCGAGGAGGCCAATAAATTAATTTGGCTGGTTGCTCGACTGTTCTGCTGCTATGTCGACCAGGCCAACTGAATGGCTCCGCATGCCTGAAGGCCTTTTGGGAGGCGGAAAGGAGGGCGTGGCCGGTAATGGCGTTGACGCCGGCCGTTGACGGCGCCTGCTGTTTGCCTCAGCTAGAGCAGACTACGGTCGAGCTGGCTAGCTCGTCTGACCGACCGGGACGGACTTGCTCTTTGCATAATTGATGGCTGCAGGTGTATTTGTGCTCAAATGAGGCATGCTAAACACATGCCTTTGACACTTATATACACATGCATACACACCACAAGTATACATATACACACACTTACTCACCTACTCATATAGCAATAAAAGTAAAGGGGGTGAACATTGTTAACCAAATAAAAAGAACTGCAAATTTTTGTATGTGGCATTTGATGTTCTTGAGCACCCAAAGCGATAAATATAAATAAAAACGAATAGACGACATAAGCAGAGGCTATAAGAACAGTATACACTATAAATAACATGATTTTCCGTTGTATATGCATTTAATAAGAAGAAGGTAGCAAGTTCTTGGCAATATTAACGCAATTAAATTAATACTATTAAAATAATATCTTTCAATATTATCATCCATTAAACTCTTATTAAAAAAAAAAGAAAATATATAATTCTGAGGAATGCATAATAATAAAAGCTGACTTAAGTTATCTTTATCGATAAAGTGAAAATGAGCTTCCAAAGTCTGCCAAGTATTAAATCATTTTTAGGTTTAAAATCGTACATTACTTACAACCCTTTCGACTCTCTCTCTCTCTCTCTCTTATGTTGGAATAATTTCAAAATCAATTGGGATACAAAATAAGGGAGCTAATACTAACATATCCATTACTGCTCATTTACTTTGGTCCTTAACAAAATAAACAAATTTAAATTATTTGACTTTCATTCGATTCTAACAAACCACACGCTTTAATCATGTTGCCCGTCCAAAATGTAGAGTCTTCACAAAGGCTATGTCCAACAAAAGCTTCAACACCCTGTTCGGGCGTGGGATCGACGAATACGCGCGGTCGCCTATTCAAATTGAAAAATTTACGTGCAAAACATGCAAATTTATGCCATAAACACAATGAGTTTAATGTGCCCCGAGCTGAGTGAGGCAAAAACAGGACAACAAAAATCGAGAGAGGGACGAAAAAAATGCCAAAACTCGACCTGAACAGAACTTATGGCCTGGCAGCGACAACCGCATTGATGGCTCGATTTGTAGGGCACAGGACTAAAAAAAAAAGAAGTAAAGAAAAAAAACTGGAAAAAAGAACAATAGGCGTTACTTTTTTGTGTTTTGTGGCATGCAACACACTAGGCAGGCCAGAGACGCGACACAGCTTTTCATCCAGAGTCGTGCCAACCAAAATTATTTACAAAATTATTGAACACGTTTCGAGCGTGCCACAAATCTGCCTCGACAACAAAATGGCAGCACTGTAACAATTCAGGAGAGAGAACTGGGCGGCAGCACACAGCGAGGCGTGGCCTGGACACAGGTAAGTGTGCTAAGCTTCAACGGTCGATAGCCATATGAATTTATAATTGAATATTAAACCAGTTGTCAACTCAATGACTTAGCTCTTAACCATATAAGACTGCGATTTGCTCTATTTTAAGCTTAAAATAAACAATGATAGCGTTGAATTGCACTATTATAATGGCCTTGTATCATAATAATTAAATCAGATTGCGTGTAGCATGCATAACAAGTTTTATTACACGATTGTTATGAAATATTCCAGATTGTTTATCGTATTCTGATCAGAATGTGCTAAGCATGTTTGAATTTTTATTTTCATTATATCAAGTATTTTATGGAAATTGAATTTAATTGAATTTTCGATTGAGACTTATATTGATTTTTTTTAAAGCTTTAAATCTCGAAAAAACTTTATTTATTCATCTCAATTATATTGTCTTTATACTCCAAATATTATTTTAAGCAATTCTTTCATTTTAGGAGTAAACGATTTCCACCCGAAAAGCGATAGATAGTTCAATAATAATATATATTCCCATTTATGATTTATTAAATGCATTGAGAAGACGACTAAACTTTAAATTCAATTGGTAAACCAATCAAACAAAACACTTGTGAATTTAGCATTTGATGGATATTTATGCAACTTTTATATTTTCGCATAAGGTTTTAAGTATTTGGAGTAAGCCGCAAACTCGAAATTGGTAGCATTGGAAATGCCAAATGCATTTTTGATAACACGCAGCTCACCAACCGTGTATCTATGTGTATGTTTTTGGCTAATTTGTGCATGTTTCAGTATTAGTAATATGTCACGCACAACCACACACGCATGAGTAGGCTATTAAATTTATTGTTTGCTCGTCTTCTACCCCTCCGGCCAAGTCTCACAATAAAACAAACAGAGGCCGACTCTCGGCTGACCTGCTGCCGTGTGCAGTGGTCAATGGGCAGTAGGCTGAAAGAGAGGCGTGATGGGGGACGACGCCTTTGTTCGCCGATAAACTTAATTTGAATAATAAATTACGTTGATATTTAATCAGCGCAGCCAGCGATAAAATGCAACGGCCTCTGGAGAGAGCCGCCCGACACAAGCATAAACTATATATGTATGTATGCTCTGATACATACATATACATAAATACATATGTATACAATATATAGATATATATTCTGACGTGTAGTTGATAATGGTTAAGCTGAGGCAAGTGGCAAAGTCGTGTCGACGTTTGTCGCATTCGTCCAGTGTCCTTGTTTGTTGCATGTCCTTCTGTCGGTTTGGTTTGGCCTGGGTCCTCGGCACGCGCTGGCCATAAACTGCATAAAGTCATTATCGTTAAGCGGAATTTGTGTTAATCAGATAACAAAATTATGAACAATTAAGTCATTGCATGCGAATTGAAAATTTAAACGGACGCACTCGGTGCCATTAATGAGCACTATATGCTGACCATAATAATAGGCCCAATGCAAGCCAAAAACGATGCATCAGATAAAAAGGGCGAGTGAGAGCCCATTTTCAGTCAGATAAACAGAACGGGATAATCGAAAAGGTATGTATAGAGCGAGTCTGGCAAATGCAAATGAGTTCCACACCCATTTGTGCATATTACTTAAAGCTAAGCCTTGCTTGAATATCCCAATCGAATTGAGAGAATAACCTGAGAATCCAACAGTTACACAGACTTTCAATTACCCACATTTTAACGCTGCATTCTACTAAAGTAAAATATTATTTATTACCAAAAAAAACTAAAAAAGTTCGAACAATAATAACCTAAAAATACATAGCCACAAACATAATTTAAATATATGTATTCACTTTTTGACATCATCTACAGGAGCACAATAAATATTGAACAATGGTAAGCAGCTACCAACAACTGACAACCAACGAGACAAGCAGACATCACATTGCATTCACAAGTACAACAATTACCGCAAAAAACATCAGGTCAACAGGCAATGTGAACTGAACGTTATTAGACGTCAAGTGCAAACACCATCAAACAAAACAACAACAGCAGTGAAAAAATTATGGCTGGGTCTGTGATTGGGAGAGTACTTGCAAAATAAATACCCTATATTTTTCAAGTACCCTAAGATCTATTTTTATAACAACTTCTCCACTGCTGGATAAATCCACATTGCTTTCTTCGATCAATAATTTTGAACAATTAATCTCAATTTTAATTACTTTAATTTACCCACGAGACCCTTTATCCCTGTTCTATTTTATACCATAATACCATTTATACCATTAATAACAGCAGCAACAACAACTGTTTTAACGACAACATCCAAATAAGTATGCAACTTATTTTTTCGCATTCTTTAGGAACATATGTTTAATATGCATTTCATTAAATAAACACAACCAAATGGCAAATGGCAAACAAAAACATTGCGCCCAACTTGTTAGACAGAGCCGCGGGTCACCCAAACCCCTTGCCCCGGGTTAGAAGAGCGAGGGAATAGGGCGTGGTGACACATTTAAAACGCATTTTGCGGTTGCCAAATTGCGCGTTTGGTTATATGTCTATCTGGCCGTTTGTCTGAACGTGTGTGTGTTGGTGTGTGAAAACAGCGGCCAGGCTGTTTCCGCCGGAAATCGCGCAAAGTTGTCACTTGCCACTCAGCGTGCAATAGAAACCAAAAACAAAGCGAAAAAACAGTAAAATAAATAAATAAAAAAAAGCTGAACCAAATTTGTAACCTAAAACCATTAAAAACTAATGAGATTTAAATGCAAATGCAAGTTGAAGTGGAAGCCAGAACTCAGCTCAACTCGAACCAGCGAGAAGGCGTATCTGTCCTGCACACACATATATACTTCATGTTTGATACTATCTGTGTATGTTTGCGGCACTGTATGTGGGTGTATTGGTGCAAATGTTGTGGCAAATGACTAAATTTGCATGTAATTTGAACAGCGAGCAGTAACAAATGTGGTCGCAACTCATCCAGATCAGCTCAATGTCCATTCATTCGATAAAGGTGTGTTAGCTATAATATTTGAGAACAAATTTGTCAAGATTTGTTCTTTAATATGCATTAGAAATTAGAATTACACCGTGAACTTTGACTTACCTTATTGTTATAAACTGCTATACTCAGAATTGAACATAGCTTAATTTGGAACTAAAATGAGAAGTAATTACTGCAACTTAGTAGCACCTTGACCCATCCATCTTATACTTTTTTCCTCAAGATCTTGTAACAAACACAAAAATAAAATTTCAGAAAGAAATTGGAATCGTTGTCGAGGGCATCTGACAATCGTAGTCCCCTATTTAGTTATGTCCGTTTTATTTATTTATTATTTATTTTATAGTCATTTTCTTTTTACACTTTACGCTGTTGTCAGAGTGTTGGGCATTTGGCAAATGTTTGCCCAACGACAAGTGCCCATTGCCCATGTTTGTTATTCGCTTCTGTTGTTTTTGTCGTTGTTTTGGATGTTGTTTAAACATTTTTAATTTAAAGGCAATCAAATTTGCATTGCTGTAAATAAGCAATTTAAATGAGCAGCCGCAAGTTGGGAATAATGTTACCCAGTTAACAGACAGGCGACACGGCTACTAATTGCGTCTAATGAGCTCTATGGCTAGCTCGAAGGCGGTCCCAAAACTGAGGCATCCAACAGAGGGAAGTGGGCTCATAGAGATTTCCACATTTTTTGTGAGCTTGCAAAATGCTGACAATGAAAATGATTATGACTGACTTGCCAGCCAGTCAGACAGCCAGGGGTGCCACGCGTCTAATGGCGCCAGGAAGACGGAAGGGAGCATTAATGTATGGAGAGGGGGCAGAGGGGGCTTGGCAACGGGAAATCAAGGGAACGATGTCGTCTGCTGTTTGAAATTGCTGCGACGTGTAAATGTCGCTAATGTGTCGAGGACGATGACGATGATGCTGTCACCGTATGTGGCTATCCTGGCCAGGTGTTTGACGCAGTCGTCCTTGCCAAAGCCAATGCCAGAGGCTCACCCACAAGCCCACACGTACGCATACAAACAAACACGCATACAGACACGTCACACTCACAAACATCTAGCATATTATGGCACACACCGTTGGCCATAAGGTTAAGTTGTTTTCAAAACACGACGACTACGCCCACACGCCTCCAAGCACACACCTATATACAATATATGCATATATACAAGTCAAAAGTGCTGCAAATTAGATTTTTATGTTAATTAAAAAGGTACGCACAACATGTTGCAAGTGCGGAGAATGGCTTGCAGCCATTCGTTGGTTAATGCTGCCCTTTTCTTGCGTGTGTGGCAAGCTTGGCACAGCTCTATTGACATAGACATTGCTTGAACATAAGGGTGATAAATCAATTGCTTGCCACCTGATTTAATGCACTTAAAGCTTACTGAACCGCGTTTGACCTAGTTGCAACATCGCAGCATACCCGAACTGCTTTATAAAATTATCCACTGTCATTATTTGATTTGAAATGCGCTGGCAATTTATAAATCCTTAGATTCACTTGAAAGTTGCCTTGCTTAAAGCACTTTCCTCAACACGCATCACGACAAATAGCCCAACAACTATTACTGTAACAAACAACAAAAACAATTCGCAGTGCATATCTTGCAAAGTGTAAAAAGCAGACAATTGCGATAAATGCGACTCGAAATCATTGAAAACTTTCAATGCGCGCTGTCTGAATACATATTTTGCGACCAACAGGGGAAAAACAACAAGCGTGCATACTTAAATTGAGTGTAGACAACTAGGAGATACCCTGTGGACACAACTGTTGCTCTATATTTATTTATAAAAAAAAATTAAGTGAAACAAATATAAAAATATAACTCACTTAATATCAATATTAAATTTTCATTCTTTCAATGCTTGATCAGATCGTTAGCCTTTGGTCATATCGTGTGTGTAAATAGTATAAGAACACGATTGCATGCTTTTTGGCTGCTGAGCAACTACACAACAATGAGAGTGGCACACACAAACACACACGCACATTCTGATACCCTCACATGCATTTGAAAGCATGGATAAGATAGATGGTAAGCACTGCGAGCATTTTGCGTGATAAATAAAATGTTTAAGCACACATTTCAACCCATTTCGAGCCATTGTATAGATCTGACTTTGAACGCCATTTTTTCCCCACACTACGTGACAAAGATGAAGACGTAGAAGAGGATGCTGAGGAAGTTGAAGGCAAAGTTCATGATGAAGTTGAGGTTTAAGCCACGTTGAAGTTGTGCTGCAGCTTAAGTTGCAGTTGCAATTGGTTTACACTCAAATATGTCAATATCTTTCTTGTTGAATTTGCGGGACCTTAATTCCATCTCAGTCCTTTTGCAATGTTGCCGATTCTTCTGCTTTTGACTGCTCAATCTCATGAATTGAAAGCTCTTTATACTCATATCTAGGCAATTGTAAAAGTATGTTAAGCTTTAATAGATGTCAAATTAAGGAGAATTTAGCATTTTGAATTTGAATTTGTAGAGCTACGACGTACACTATATGACAATGCGGAAAATCAGCCATTCTTTTAGTGGGTATAGCATAATCATACTTACATAGTTGTGCTTACAGTTTACATCCAATATCAGATGCTACTCCAAACATATTAGGAGCCTCATGAAGCTTCGCTGTAGATGCCTTTTGGCATTTTCTTTGTCCCAATACACAAGCACAAATACACACACTTATACACCAATACATTGCACGCACATTGCAACACTAATGAGCAAAATAATTAATGATGCCGGTCCTCATATCTCTCGAAACATTTTCCATGCCATTTGGTAAAACTTTCACTTGACGACTTGAAGTAGTCGCAACCTCGTAACTCACAGCTGTACAACCGCAAGCTGCCCCTCCTTCAGCAGCTCCAGTTCCCCCCTCTGCCTTAATAAGCAGTTAATTTCATAGTTTTGCAAACAGTTGCTAGTTGTTCCATCCTCGTCCTTCGTACACGTCGTCCTTGTTGCTTTTTTTAGCTTTGCTTACTGCATAAAAGTTGCAAAACAACATTGCAAACAACATGAGAAGCAGCTTCCCTGGAAATATGGGAATGCTTTGGGAGGTGCCTCAGTGGGCAGTGGTTTGGGTAGTGCTCCAAGCACATGAGAAACTAGCATTTTCATTACACTATTCGCGTTTTCTATTTACTGTTAGCTGCCTCTGTCGCTGCTCAGTAACTCTCTATTCGTTCAACATAATTTACGTTTTATACTCGTAACTTTTGCAATCATTACATGTTACATTTATTTTTCGCTCTGCCCTCCATATTTTTACTTGCTTTTCTCATTTTTTCTTAATTTTTCATGTGTGCTTAAACCATTTAGCAACAATTTTGCTTTGGCTTAACTTTTACACAGCATGCTGAATAGCATGTCAAAGTAGTTCCAACAACTCATCGACTTGGGAATTCTCTCACTAAATATAAAAATTAACTTTCAAAATATAATTTTTTGATAAAATACAATCAGTAGGAAGATTTAAGTTTGCTTCTATCTCGTTGACCTCAACAATGCTAAACTTGTTTTAAACAGCGATTAACTCTATATTACACTTCGTGTATTATGAATAATCCCTTTGCTTGATTATGCACAGTTTTCCTACTCAAGCACTCTCGGCGGAAGCTCTCTTGTTAATAATTCATTTCTTTACAATTCATTCAATATAACGTAATTTACTTTGCAAATACCAATCAAATTTCGTAAAAATCAAATATATACAACTACACAAATAGTACAGTATGCGATGAGGAATAAATAGTTAGGTCTTTGAGGCATACAATTCCACAATTCAAATACAAATTTTGATTTTCTTCTATATTTGTATTTTGTTGGAATAGAGAATGGATTTAATTAAGCAAGAAAATGTTGAGGGAAATCGTTTGTAAACTTCCATTGAGTTTGGAGTAACTAATAACAAAAAAATAAAGATTTGAATGAATATTGATTAGTTCTGAACAATGCAAAAAGTAAGCATTCATAAATTATAATAATTAAAGACTTCAATATACAACTTTAACTACTCTTTTTCAGAGTATCACCATATTTAGTTGCTTAGCACCTGAATTCCACCTATGTAGATGTGCGGCTAACGAGTTTTAATATGCCAAATGTAAGTTACTCGGTTGTTAAACTCAACGCTTGTTTTCCGGTCTTATCGCACACACGTAAAAATGACAGTCATACATCAAAAACACACACAGTGACTCCTGCTTCAAACTGTAGCAGACTAGACCAGACACTTGATTATGAGAAACACTTTTCCCGCTATACCTCTATCTCTTCCTGTCTCTATTTCAGCTAACTCTCGGTTACATTTACGTTAAGCGTTACGTAACGCAACACGCAACGTAATCGCAACACAGCAAGAACAGCACTAACTGTGTGTAAATGTGCGCGTATTTGTCTCTCTCGATCTCTTTCTATCTTTTTGACACCTGTCCGCTGATAGCAGGTGTCGCTTCAATCACAGTACATCGGGTTATTCTGTGCAATCCGCATTCGCATCCGCCCCGTGGGATAGTTCTTGATAAGCATCTGTACTTCATTTTTGCACTTTTGCACAAAGTTCCTGCTTTCGCTGGTTCTGGTTCTTGTACTGATCCTGGTCCTGGTCCTTGCTGCAATTTTGTAACAAGCAACTTAAAAACCATCCGTAACCCAATCCCCAATCCATCGCCCCATCCAACACTGCACCAACGAACACCGTTATCTGGCTGGCAACTTTGTTCTCATTCTCGTTGTGTCGTTCACGTTGTACTTGTCAGCATCATCCTTGCAGCGCTTTCTTATTCTTATTTATTTGCAATTGCAATGACGACAACGACAACGCTGAAAATAAGGATGAGGATGCGAAGAGAGCTATGCCGTCATCATCATCCGGCACTGCTCCTGCAGCTCCACCGCCCGCTCCTGATACTCTTCTTCAACCAACTGGTATTTATTCAAGTGTAAGCATCAGCCTGTGTCCCGTCGTAGTAGTCCTGGCGAATGCGATTTAAACTACTTACACACACATTTTCAATGGCCAAGCTGCAAAGTGCCAAGTCCATTACGAGTCCTGGCCAGGATAACGCTGACACCCATACACACTCACACACAGCATATTCCAGGCTCCTTGGGTATTATGCCGCCTGTCTGCCAATCGGCATTAAAATCACAAAACACCCCATGCAGCTGCCTCTCACCTCTTACCAACTTTAAATGAACACCTGCCGTCATTCTTAGCAATCCTTTTCCAAAGTATTCAAGGCACGAGGGTCGACCGGTAAGCAAGGGTTTATAATAGTTCCTATGTATATTAAACCCAAATCCGTAACTGAAGCGACTTATTTGAGTCTGTTGTAATTTATTTGGCACTCTGCCACTGTGTTCGTCTATAATTTAACACGAAGTTCTTAGTTTTTTATCAGAGATATAGATTTTTCGACTCATCGGATTGACGTACATTCATTATACATTTAAAATTTATCAACAAAAAAATCGGTTACACGAGATATTTAAAAAATATGTCCTTTTATGTTTTGCATACAATAAAAGCATGTTTGAAATCATGATTGCACAAATTATCTGCAATCAAAGTCATAAACAGCCCTCGTGCTAAAAGTTGAAGTAGCCAGCGGCGCTTCAAAAAAATTGTAACAAAATTGCTATAGCTCCACTGACTGAATGATTGACTCGCCGACTGACTGACTAACTGTCTATCAGACTGCCTGCCCGTCTGTCTGCCTGACGAGCTGTTTGTCCTGGGCTTAAATGATAAATAGCAGTCCTGAACAGGTCGGCAGCCACTCACATACTTGAAGATTTATGTGGCGCATCAATTGCTACGAGGAGTCGCACTAGGGGATGGCAAGGGGATGATGCTGCAGCCGCACATTGAATGGATCTATCTGCGCATTTAATGCTTGCGTAATTTATAAATGAAGTATGCCCCATTGCGGTCGGGATTTCCTCAAGTGCTCGCCATGGTATACCACTGCAATTCAACTCGACTCAAAACTTTTCCAACTTGCTTAACCCAATGTAGAGACTGGGAAGTCTACATGGAAGTATGGGTATGACGCCTCTGTCTATCTGCTTGACTGCCGCATAGACTGCTGATTCATAAGAAGTTACACTTGACATTTGACAGTACCAAGAAGGCCAATGCGGCTTAGACGGTCTATCAGCCATGAAATAATATTCAGGGCCTCTTCAATTGGGGGTGGGATTAAAACTCATTAATCAGCTGGTTTTTATGTATTTTTAAATGTCATTGAAGATGTCATTTAGTGATGGCGAAGAACATTAATTATTATTTATTTAGAATAACATTTTGCCATTATTTTAAAGGAATATTGAGAAATTATAGACTTAAGCAAGTAAGAAAGAGCTTGCTATCGACTGTGAGATATCCGCCACCCATTTTTACTAAATGCAACAAATATTAAAGTATTATAATTTTCGAAAATATACTAAAAAAATAATATTCCAAATATTATTTGGTTTATTGAACACCATTATTATGACTTTGCGTGACATAGCGACTAAACAGGTGCATCTGCATCTAATTTTGCCCTTTAAAAGTATTTTTCGAATAACTTCTGAGTTTATTGTCCGATTGTAACCAAATTGTCATAGATCATTAAGATGGTGATTATTATTATGTGTTCCAAATTAAAGTTTTAGGTTTAAAATTATGCTTGCAATTCGGTTTTTTACGATTTGAGGAGGCGGAAGGGAACGTGGTCAATATCTAAAGCAAACTTGATCTGTGTGGAAAAATAAGACATACAGTCCCCAGATTTGGTTGATCTATCTGTTGCATTCATTGAGATCTAGATGTTCATACTGACGCACAGACGGACATGGCTATATCATCTCCACTAATGACGCTGATCAAGAATATATATACTTTGTGGGACGGGGGACTTTTTTCTCGCTGTTGCATTCATTTTCGGTTGGCACAAAATGATAATACTCTTCTACCCTTCTGGGTAGGCGGGTCAGTCTCTTAACTGGAAATCATGCTGAAAAAACCAAGATTCTGGATATTTCATATAATATTTTTCGCAAAGTAACAATCACAATTAAACGTTAGAGATAATAGCGACATAAACAGATTTTGCGGTATAACGAGCTGGCAAATCTCAGCTTGGTAACTTAAGAAACAGAAGAAAATTAAATGCAACGAGCCATTAAAAGTCATATAATCATTGATCTTTTAATCAATTTGCGGAGGACAATAAAAAATCAAAGCTACGGTTAGAGCCATAAACATTAAGCCAACTTTCCTGGTAGCCCGGTGCCGATTAGCCAACTTTTAAATGCTTTTAATGTGGTTTTTATGGGCTCTGTCGCCTACCTGACCTATCGAAGCACACGACAGGAGTTGCAGGAGGGCCAGAACCACGACCTGAATTCGGTATGCTCCATATGAGTAATGAGCGTTTAGTGTGCCGCATTGATTTTTAAGTTTCCTTTACTTTTCCCTTTTGCTCCACCAAACTTTGTGAGTCTCTGTCGCTTTAGGAGGACGTTAATTATACAAAGGAACACCAAGGCAGACGCTACTTAGGTGCCTGTCAAGATTAGAGGCCAAAGTTTGGCAACTTCCCTTACAAGCATTATCTTTTTTTTGTTTTTGGACTTGACTCTGTTATGACATGTACGCGAGATAAGCAAAATATCAGGGCAAGGGTCAAAGTTGCAGGACGACCAGGACATTGCAGTCGCCTTCTGACTGCTGTCGCCTCCATTTGTCATTTAAATTTGAAAGGGCAAACGAAGAAAAATAAAACTGCAAACACTTTACGACCGACCCATTGGCCTCGACTCCAGCCACAGTTTCATCCTCAGCCTCATAGTAGACTTCGTCGTCGTCGTCCTCTGTCCCGGCCAGAAACTCAGTGAGGCATATTTGCATGGTTTTCTCTTTCGACGTTTTTATTCTTTTTTTGCGCTTTTTGGTTTTTATCTTTCACCCGCTTTCGGTCCCAACTGCGATCTTTTCTTCCTTCTCTATTCCTTAGCCCAGGCTTTAGGTTCTGTTTGTGCCTCTGCTTCTGTTTCTTGCCCCGAAAAAGTTGAAGTGAAAAAGTTAAGCAATTAACAGGCCGATAACTTTCGGGCCAGTTCTCTGTACTCGATTTCTATTCCCCCCGTTCAACGCCATCTCTCTCATCTCTCATCTCACTGAGAGCCAGACGCATCTTCGCCACGAAATCCCCTGACGAAATCGAGGGTCTGCCTTAAATCCCCAGCTATGAGTTTTATAGCTAAAGGGTCGTTGTGCTGTACACACACGCAACACACATAACATATACTCCAACAAACACTCGTAAAAGACATTCCATATATGCTATCCGCTTTTATGTCCTCATATGACATAATTGCGGCTCGTAATTGGCCTGACAATTGCTGAAAGTGCTTCAAAATGCCTCGCTGCCCGCTAAAGTATGCTATGAAAATGGTCGCCACATTTGCAACGCATTGTTGGACCTGAAGCCCTGGACTAACTTTATGTCCCGACCCTGAAATCATTCCAATCTGCACCTGCTTACAGAGAATATGAATGTGCTTCAGACGATTTGCTTTAAGAATATCTTTAAAATCAAGGAGCTGTTATGACTATTGCTTTAATACTTGAAGTGACCCAAAGGAGATACGGGAGCAAATGAAGAAGAGCTGGCAATGTGAAGTTCCAGCCTTCGCTACTACCAGTACTCCAAACACCTACTGCGGTTCGACCTTCACACTGACCTCCACCAGCTCGACTATCTCGTCTGCGTACATCTTCACTTCCTCCTTGAGCGGCAACGTATGCTCTACTGCTGCCAGTACAACCCACAACAGTGCATCTGTCAGCTCAATCGCGAAGCCTCAATCTGTCACCGGCTGGCAGGATGTCTCCTTTAAATCAAGAAATGGAGGAATCAAAAAGAGAGCAGGCGCAGTCCTCTCCCCTAAAATGATAAAAAAGGTAGCATCTGATAAGCCGGCAAAAATCTCTGCCAATCGCTTCCAAGTCCTAAGCGACGAGGAAGATATGGTCCTGGACGAAGTATCTTCGAGTGACGACGACGAGCCATGCTCCTCGAAAACCGCCCACAACCGTGCCGCAAGGAAAGCAGGACCAAAACAACAGCTGAATGGTGCTCACCAAACAGTACCAGCCGCCCCGAAACCAAATCGTCACTCTAAGGTGCCTAGAATGATGTTTCCCAATGTGGTGAACTTCACAGCTTTTCGCAGCGAGCTGGACGCCCTTGTGGGAGACTCCTATACAGTCAAGGCCCTAAATTCGGGAGACTGCGCTGTTCAGTGCAACACCCCTGATAGCTACAGGCTGGTGGCCCGGCACTTTCTTGACAAAGGATCCCTATTTCATCACCATCAGCTACCGGAGGACCGACCCTACAAAATAGTCATGCGCAATATTCACCACGGAGTCCCATCGGAGGATATCATCGCAACCCTCCAGAACGAAGGACACAACGTTGTACGTATTTATACCCCGCGCAACAAGGCAACCTCTCTTCCTCTTAACATGAGGTTCATTGACCTCAAAAAGGCGGAGAACAACAACCAAGTAAAGGGCATACCGGTTGTCTGCAGGCACAGGGTAACATGGGAGAAACCCCGTAAGCAATCGGAGCCGATACAATGCCACAGGTGCCAAGGTTATGGTCATACCAAGGCATATTGTTCTCGGCACTATATATGCAGGGAATGCGGAGACAATCACCCCACTGCAGAGTGTAAGCTGGAACAGGACGACGCCAGATTCTGCTTTCACTGTGGCGGCCCCCATGCAGCCAACTTTAAAGGCTGCAAAAAGTACCTGCTAGAAGCTTCTAACCGCAAACACCAACGGAAGGTCAATGAACCCTCGGTTTCTGGTCCTGCAAGAGGAGCACATCAACCCAGTCCACCAGCCCACATGTCTGGAAAGCCTTCATTCGCAAATATTGTCAGAGGAAGTCAGCCCGTCGCCAAGCCTGCCGCTACTGTCCCCCATGCAAGCGCTAACCTAGAGTCCAAGCTGGAGCAGCTGTTTACTAGGCTTGACAGGATGATGTCACTAGTTGAAACGCTAATGCAACTTCTCCTGCAAACTCGCACTCTCCCCTCTGCTGCTCAAAATGGGTCCTCTTAAGGTAGCAGCTTGGAATGCCAATGGAGCCTCCTCGAAGACCAATGAGATTCTCGCCTTCATCGAGCTTCACGAAATTGACATTCTCCTGCTGTCGGAAACCCATTTCGTTTCCCGGTCCACCTTCAAAGTTCCTGGCTTTACCCTCCACACTGCCAACCACCCGGATGACAGCCAACGCGGAGGTGCGGCGATCCTTATCAGATCACTCATCTCCCATCAACATTTCTCCACCCTGTCGGAAAATCACATCCAGGCAGCAGTTATCCAGCTGACGGCAAGCAGGGGTACCTTTAACATTGCCTCAGTATACTGCCCTCCTAACCTCAGGTGGACGGAAGCTGACGTTGAGCTGATCATCGCTCAATTTGGCACAAAGTTCCTTGCGGCAGGTGATTGGAACGCAAAGCACAGATGGTGGGGAAACTACAGAATGTGCAGTAGAGGCAGGGTGCTGTTCTCTGCTCTGGCGGGCGAAGGTATCGACATCGTTGCAACTGGAGAAGCTACCTGCTATCCCTACAGAGCAAGTGCCACTCCAAGTGCCATCGATTTCGGGATCTCCAAAGGATTCAGACAGCAAGAAATCAACGTCCAATTACTAACAGAACTGTCTTCTGACCATCTCCCCCTACTGTTTGAGCTGGATGAAGACGCCCAGCTATTCAAAGGTGTCACAAAAATGCTGTCACCTACTGCAAATACTGTGGCCTTCAAGGAGTACATCGAGGCCACAGTAGATCTCAACATCCCCATTGACACCTGCAATAGTCTGGAAGCGTATGTAGACTACCTCGCAGCTACAATCGCGGAAGCAGCACGGAGGGCCACACCACCCCCACACCAAGCTCGTCACACGACCGCAAGGAGGGCTCCCATCTTGACCTTGGAGGCTAGGGAGCTGCTCTCCCACAAAAGGCGCCTCAGGAGACAGTACATCGCAACAGGAGATCTTAGCATCAAGCAGCTATACTCTAGCACCACCAACAGACTGCACCGTTTGTTAGCCAGGACCCGACGAGAAAATCTGGATACCCTGCTGGAGGGTACTGGCCCAGACAACAACAGCAATTTCTCGCTATGGAGGCTCACAAGAGGAATTAAGAGACAGCCGTTGTTTCAATCACTCGTCCTGAGTCACAGTGGCCTCTGGCTCAAGACGGACGATGAAAAAGCGAGGGCATTTGCTTCGCACCTGATCTCCACCTTCACGCCCTTCAACCTAACTGATGACTCAAACCGCGTAGCCATCAATAACTTCCTGGACTCTCCGACTGCACCGGCTCGCCCCATTAGGCATACCACACCGCAGGAAGTCATGATGCAGCTGAAGGCGCTGCAAATCAAGAAAACCCCTGGCTACGATGGCATCGACAACCGTGCTGCGAAGTCTCTGCCACGCAAAGGAGTCCTAGCTCTCGTAAAAATATTTAATGCCATGCTAAGACTAGGGCACTTTCCAAGGCAATGGAAGCGTGCACGTATCATCATGATACCTAAAGCCGGTAAGCCGCCAACGCAGATTGATGCATATCGCCCAATCAGTTTGCTATCTACTTTCTCCAAGATCTTTGAGAGAATACTCCTAGCCCGTCTGATGGAATTGCCGCAAGTAGTGAACCACTTACCTCGTCACCAATTTGGTTTCAGGAAGTCCCATGGCTGCCCTGAACAAATACATCGACTGGTAAACCAGGTGACGCATGGCTTCGAGCACAAACTCTACACGGTCGGCGTCTTTCTAGACGTGAAGCAAGCGTTTGACAGGGTGTGGCATGAGGGCCTTCTATTTAAGATGAAAGCTCTCCTTCCTGCTCCCTACTATGCGATCCTGAGATCCTTCACCTCTCATCGGACATTCGACGTTGCAGTGCGTGATGCTCGGTCCAGCCTGGAAGAGATACACGCTGGAGTTCCACAGGGAAGTGTTCTTGGGCCCTTCCTGTACACCCTGTACACTGCCGACTTACCATCTCCCGCCAACAACACCGAAATTCCCCCGGCTCAGTTGCTCCTGGCCACCTACGCCGATGACACCGCCATGCTGGCGTCTCATTCCTCACTGCAAACTGCCACCAATGCAGTCCAGGAATGGCTGCATGCAGTTGAAGAATGGACTGCCAAATGGAATGTGGCCATTAACTCCTCAAAGTCAGCCTGTGTAACTTTTTCCCTGCGGCCCGGAATTTGCACAGGTCTGACTTTCGATGGAAACCCTATCATCAACGTCACATCGCACTGCTACCTAGGCGTACACCTGGATCGGAGACTGACCTGGAGGGCCCACATCACGTCGGTCAAATTTAAGTCCCTGGCGAAACTAAAAAGCTCGACTGGCTCTTCCACTCCAGTAAGCTACAAATGAGCTCTAAGTCTCTTCTAATCAGAGCCATACTTGCTCCAACGTGGAGTTATGCCATCCAGGTGTGGGGAACTGCCGCCAAATCCCAGCTCAATAGGCTCCGAGTGGTCCAGTCGAGAGCTGCACGTCACGCATCTGGGCTCCCCTGGTACGTGACGAACAAGGTCATCGAAAGAGATCTGAAAGTTACCCTTCTTGGGGATCAAATCAACTTTCATAGTAGCCGTTATGCCGACAGGCTTGTGATCCACCCTAACCGACTGGCAAACATGCTAGTTAATCCCATCTCCCTCCGAAGACTGAAGAGGGTACACCCCAGCGATCTCCCTACCCGGAGGATTATATAATACATTACACATTAAGTAAATAATAAATAGACAAATTTCTCCTTTTGTACTAAATAATTAAGAAACTACTTGGTCTCATATACCTGTTATATACACATTAGGTTAAGTTCAGAGGTTTAAACTGAACGATTCCTTTTGGATCCAAAAATAAATAGAAATCTCATTTAAAAAAAAAAAAAAAAAACTTGAAGTGAATTCCATTATAAAGAAATTTCTGGCTTCAATTCAAAAATCACCCACTGGCAAAAGTCTTCTTGTAAATTTGCTTCTCCTATATGTAAATGACATGCAATAGTTTTGTACAATATAACATCTTATTAAACAAATAAAAATCAATTACTTGATCAAAACTGGAAGTGGTCTTTAATTGACATATGAAGGTATGTCATTGATATTCTCATAAAATTTAAATTCCTTTTGAATGTATGTATGTACATATGAACACACATTTAATATACATATAGTGTATCATTATGTCATATTTTTGTACTAGAACATGGATCATAACTTGATCATAACTGATCATAACTGATACACGAAATGGTCGTTTATGTACATACATAACTACATATACATGTTACTTCTGTATGTTTGCAAATCTATGGTTATCTTTTACTTATTGTTAGATTATTGTCTAAAGAGATTATCTAGTAGCTTATTTGGCATTTTGCACATTTTTGTGCTTACAACAGTTATGATAGGAGCCGTTGACTAAGAAGAAGATGCCAGAATTGTCACTGCATATCTTCGAGTTGGCCAAAAAGTGACAGAAATAAAGTGTAGTTGGTCATAAATTTGGAGCGTTACGCGAAGATGACTTCATAAAGCGACAATACGCAAAGCATAATGCCAAATGCACTGGAAAGACGGGTGGGAAAGGGGTTTGACTATGCGGGGGCAGCAGATGTTGGAGGTTCTGCAGTGTCTACGGGCGCAGCGGAAAAAAAGGGGCAAAAAAAATGTTATATTTTGTGTCGTCGTCTGCTTGGGCATTGTCGTTCCAGACGTCGCTGATTTATGCATGGAGAAACAGCAACAATGGAATGGGAAACAATGAAGATTGGGAAAGGAGGAAGAAATGCAGGGAAAGGGCCAACGAGTAATAAGGGGAGTGTTGTGTCTGGTGTATGTACTTTCGATTTTGCATTGAAATATTTTTGGCTGAACGCTTCTTGGGCGCTTCCTTTGCATCGTATTTTCACTTTGAGTACAAATATTGAACGTTTACACTCTTCCCCTTTTCCCTTGCACCCATCAGTGTCTTCTCTTGCCCACCAATCTGAACTATGGATCAAATAAAGACTTTATGTAGCATTAATAACAAGTGAATAAAAACTCTAGTCTAGTCATCATGTTCGTCATAATCTCTTTTAATCATTATATTTAACTTTCTGACTTGACTTTAAATCACTCAAAAGCGACGTGTTGCAATTATTTTTATTATTATATTTATTTAATTACAGTGCACCTTTTTTGTAGACCTGGAAATTAGTTTGTTAATATAAAATGTACATATCTGCATTTTCGCATAAAAAGCTTCACGCTCCCCACTGTGGGGAAGCTCCCCATGCCTAGCTGCCATTGCACGCATGAGAAGCATTGCAAGTCAGCAGCGCGAACCCAACGAAAGCAACGAAGAAAAATTGCCAAAATCGAGCAAAGCAAACGCGCAGCAAAAACGACAACAGAGGCAGCAACAACAAAAGATAGCAGCGGAAGAGCGAAAAACAGAACAGGAAAAAGAAAACGGAATAACCATGAACATACAGGCACCGTGCAGAGCGAAGGAGTGGAGGAGCAAAGAAGCAGAATGCGAAGCTTACAAGCGCATTTCGATTATTGTTGATGTAATCATAATTTTTCATTTCCAAAGTAAACGATACCCCATCGCAGCCGCCGTGCGTCTCTTTCGCCATCTTGTGCACGCAATATAAAGAATCGCCGAGAATTAAACGAACTTTTCATTTATTTATTCGAAACGCACGAGCCCCAACAGAAACGGTTTTGCTTTTACTTTTTTTTAACGCACGACGCGTCGATGATTAAAGCAAACAACTGAAACAGAACAGGCAAGAGCTGTAGCAACACTACTGACAGTATGCCCCTTCCATTTGCTCTCCCATTCTCCCTACCAGGCAAAGCTCCATAAGCTCAGCACTGAGATTTCGCTAGCTGCTGGACGGATCCGACTGCGGTTGAAAAACCCCGGCTTCGATGTCTGTTTTGCATCATTAATTACAATTTGAGCTGCACACACTACCATCACCACTCTTTCACTCCTACAGGCGCCGAAAGGCGTTACATGACCGAAAAAAATGCTGGCTATTACGAGATGGGCTGCTGCGCTGACATTTTAATTGCAGTGCACTGTAATTGTAATTCGATTAATTAATCAACACTTGCCGTTAATGATTGCTTCTTTAAGACTGCCTATCAATATGTTCAAGTTTTCTTTTAATCTCGCACATAAATCAGTTTAATAAAACAAACTGCTAAACGCCATGTTAATCGCATAAATTGCATTTGCCACTGATCAATAAAAATTAAATGCATTGTCCACATCTAATCGACAGTCACGCCGATGTTTGGCATGAATGCATACATACATATATATGTACATACGTGGCTGTTTTTGTATTTACGTACATTCGTATGTGTTTTTAAAGGTTATCATCAATTTAATTTAACGGCTTAAACATATTTTTAAACAAGAAAGTCTTGATGCCATTATCGTTATGATTATAGTCGGGTGGAATCAGGTGGAATTGTTCGTTATCGCAAGGAACCACAAAATCTCTACACAAAAGCATTTGTCGAGGTTTAATAGAGGAGTATGGACCTGGTTGGATAATTTCGACTAACAGTAATTGAAACCATTAAAGCTCAGCTCAATGTAATTGGTGTGCTTGCCCATGTGTGTGTATAAGGGGGAAGATGAATGACAATTACACAAATACACATACAAACTTGAATATTAATGCATTGAAGTGGTGGACAGAGCAATCCTTCTGCATATGTATGTATGCTTATCGCAAATTTAGCGAATATTATCTGCGATAATGAGAAACTCAATTGTGAACTATGCAAATGTGAGTGGACATAACCGGTGTACAGGTGCAGAAGGGTGTGTGGCATCGGCTAAATGTTGGGCAATTAAATTTGATAATTTATCGGATCTAATTTAAATAAACGGAAATTAGAAGGGGACTCAGCAAGTCGGCAGTCCTATATTCGGTATATGATTTCTTTTTCTGTTTCTTTGCATTTTACCCTGCACCACTAAGTCATAATTATCAGTTCACAAATGCAGTCCCAGCAACTGAACACTTAATTAATAAAAAGCCGAGTGGTCGAAAATTCGATAATGGTTTATAGTTTGGACTCTAAATATAGTAAATGTCGCTGATTGTCCTATTGACAGATATCCTGACGTAAGGCACAAAATTACTTCCGTGTCTACTGAATGGGGGCAAGCACAACTTAATTGGTCTATCAGCATGATATGAGCATCGTGCTCAGGACAGGGGACAAGCAGTGGGCTCAACCACAAATTGCATAAGCTTGCATCTAATTCGATGTGCTACTTTATTTTGTGACACGAGGCACCATCTTGCCCACATAATACAAATATACATATGCATGTATTTAATCACAACACACATATCTAATTGTTATTGTCAGTGTGGCAAACATATTAATTTGGAAATTTTAATTAATATGGAGAAAATGCAGACGCTTAATAAAGAACGTGATCAAATTTAAGCTCATAAGTTATTGCTACATACTTAAACAACTTGGAAAACGCAGACTTAAAGCTTTAAATTATAGAGTGACTGCTGTTATTAAACTCATGTAAGACCGCTAGTTATCATGTTAACATAACTTAACCTTACGCATTTCAAATTTAAAGGAACGAAACTCTAAAAGAAATTTTAACTATTTTTATTTGTTCCTTAAAGCGAAAAAAATTTTGGTTTAGTCACGACTGTGACTGCCCGTAATCCCAAAACTCTTGTAACCACAATTTTGATTAGCACATGGCACGAAACAGAAGCAATAACAGCAGTTGCTTCTTCTCTGTTCTCTTCCATTGCATTTAATTACCAGTTTGGTCTTAAGAGAGCAGCAGTAGGTAACATTAACCAGCAATCTTCGAGTAACATGCAATCGCCCCAGATACCAGCCGAAGTCCAACCACATGCATGCCCTTATACCCTTTAATTCTTGGTTTCAAATGTTTGAATCCAGTTGTTCTGTTGTCATCTACTCTATTGTCTTGTCTGACCACGCAACCACAGCAGGTTTCGACACCTTCTAAGGCTGTGTTTGTTTTGATCCTTTAATAGTTTTCTTGTAGTGTTTTGTCAACCTAGAAAAGACAGGACTATATACAGTTTTCGACACATACATATGTATGTACGGAATGTGCATATGTATGTACATACATGTGTATGTAGCTAATGATGACAACAGATGTAACACTGACAGCTCATTACATACAATGTTGTAGTATAATTTGCAGTTCAATTACCTCGCTAATACGAATGCCCACAGTGTCTCAGCGGTGTCCGTACCACTCCGCCACAATTTGCCATGTAACTTCAATTCGTTAATTATTTTGACAGTCAGCTATGTTGACAATGACAACAACAACAACAGTCACAAACAGGCCTATGCTTATCTCAGAATATTGGTCTATAAATACCCTTTCTTAGCAAAGAAACTATTGCTATCAATCGGAAGGGATAAAGGTCGGTTTTTCAAGTAGAAAAATCAAATATATAATTTATTTTTTTTATAAATCGTAATTTTTTTTTTTGCTTCAATCTTTTATTATTTAATTAAGTATATCCTAAATAGTAGTAAAAAACAGAAAGTAAAAAAGTTAACACATATATATCTGATTTTTTTAATGGATTATAATAAATAATAACATTAATTTTTTTTAAACAGACATGGTATTTGTTAATGGATAAATTAAATTCATTGATCTTAACTCATTGTTATACAAATAATAGTGGATATCTCTGTAGTTTTACCACAGCATTGTTAAGCATATACATATCTTTTAATGTAAAGAGTATAGCAAGATGTATGCTTGTACACACATATGCTTGCATGTGTGGATTTGTGTATGTGTTGCAGGCTCATAAATAATTTAGTCACTACCCAAGAAGTCCATATAAACGAAACTTCGAAATTGCTGACTAGTCGGAAGTGTCGCAAAATTCAGAAGAGTACTTTGAGGTGACCAGGAGGAAGACGCCACATGAAACTTGCATGAGTCCTGCCATCGGCCATCAGACATGTGGAGGCGTCTCCAACTCCTACTGTAATTTGTGTGGCAGCCGTCGCCGCAGAGCAATTTTGGCAAAGCCACTGATTATGCCAGAGCTAAATAGACATGTCAAATTGCGTCAGACAAGTTTTCGGCTGTCCAGCGGCGCAGATGATGAGCCTAGCTGCCGGTCTCAGAGACTCCCAGCCAACAATCACATGTGGATATGGTAGTTATATATATACATATATACGTACATACATATATAATATATATATGCGTGTGGGTGTTATATCAACAATAATTTGGGTTATTTATTGAGCTTATAGTATTATTCACACAGTACATGTTATATTGCTGGGTAATGGTAGCATCAGCTCCATAAGCAGCCAAGCTAAGGGAAAGGCGTAGGCGAGCAGCGTGACCAAAAACAGAAGGAGCAGCCGCCGCCTGCGCCATGGCCGACACTAGATCATCGAAGAATCCTTGACAATATTCTCAGCGGGTTCGCAGCTACTTTTGAAATTGCGCCTCACGGCACTCCAGTTGGGCGCTGCATGATCTTTGAGCAGCATCCAGTTGGGCGAGGGCACATCTGGTGACAGCCAATTGAAGTCGGCCACATCCGTGTAGTTATTCTGGGATTTATTTAAACCTGAGTGACAGTAGTCTGCCTCCAACTGCTCATAGTCGTAATTATACACATCAATCTCAATTTGTCGGCAATCCTCGATTATTGCACGGCAAGTCACATGCAAGTAAATGCGAGTGGCTTGAGAGGAATGTAGGCGTAGCTGTTGGCAAGCAATGGCTATGGTGCAGCGTTCGAGTTGCTCGGCAAAGAAGGATCGCGCCGCGGGCCCGCAGAGCAGCGTGCATTGACTAGCATTGGAGATCTGCACGGAGCCCGGATGACCCTGAAGCTCGATCAGACATTTGTGTACATTGCAAATGGTTATATCAAGGCCATTAACCTCCTCACCGAGCAACACAATGTGTGCATTACGTTTGTTGGCAATCGTCCAGGAAAATGCTTTGCTACCACAAATCTTTGGTGTCGTCTCAGCTCCATCCACCTTGCTAAGCGCTATTGGCGGTTTCTGCTTCACCGCTATCTTCTTGCCACTGAATCCGAACTTCTTTTTAGGCATCAGACGCTGGCGTGCCTCATCACTGGCACTGGTAAGTGAATTCAACATATTTTGACAAGATTTAATCTTAAAGTCGGACAGAAACATGGTCGAGGATGTCAAATAACGCTGTAACTCCTGGATCTGTAGCGTGATGTCTGCAAAATGCTTGCTGAGATCAGGAGGTGGCGCGTCCCCGCTTTCCAATTGCATTGTTTTGATGTGCTGCTCAATGTCGTAGGCACGCTGTCCAAAAGTTTGCGCAAAGAAGTCAACGCCCTCGTTCTGCAGCGCCTCCTTGCTGCGTTGCTCCAGTTTCACATCCAAATAGTTTTGTCGATCCTTGTTGCGTTTGTTTAATCGCTCTAACATGAAATCCTTGCGTGTACCTGCATCCACTCCATCGATTGAGTTCTCATGCTGTTTATTTGTTTGCTCCATTTTGGGGACCCGACTTAACTTCAGTTATATCAACTAAAAGAGTAGTGTTAAAAATCAATTCATGCCAAATGTGAATGTATTGGTATTTTTGAGTGTCGTTAGTGGTTGTGTGTGACTTCACCAACCGTTGGTCACAAAGCAAGGTACGGTCTATGCGCAGCTGCAGCAAAATGTATTGTAAATGTCGCAATATTTGCCAAATATACACAGCTTCTCATCGGCAGATGTAGTGAATATTACAAAATAATACAATTGCTTACAAACTTTAATCGCTTTTACACAAAAAAAACAAAACAATTTATTGCAAACGACTGGCCCTCGCCGCGCTGCCAACTCGCTGAATATACGCACACAGCTGTATTATATGTGAATGGCAAGTGTATGGCCTGCTAACTCGATTAAATAAGTTGACTTATCAACTCACTGCTCGCGCGATCCGCGCGAAATTTGAACAGTATATGTTGTCACTTTTGATATAAGAATGATATATCGAAGTATTATTTTGTGTTTTATTAAAATAAATAACTATTTTTAATATAAAATTAAATAATTTGTATATATGAGCCTAGCAGCGGACGCTCGCCGGAATGGGCACGGATGTGGGAATTAAAATGCGACTTCTGAGCATAAGTTTTTGGGCAATGGGGGCACTTGTATGGATGCTCACCAGTGTGACTACGTAAGTGATTCTTCAGATCACGATTAGCCTTGAAGCCTTTGGAGCAGTGAGTACACTGATAGGGTCGCTCGCCTGTATGAGTGCGCAAATGCACATTGAGATTGTAGGCCTGGTTAAAGGTCTTCGAACAGTAAGAACATTCAAACAGCCGCACACTCATCTGTCTGCTGGTGTGCGTGAAGCATCTGAAGATAAATGTGGTTTTTAGTCTTGGGTAAAGTTTTTAAATTAACAATGCTTACTTCTCGTGCAGGTTGCGATCTTTAATGTGCCTAAATTCTTTATTGCAGATTTTGCACGTATGAGCCTGGTTCCCTTGCTCAGATACATTATTGTTGCTCGCCAATTGCTGTTTACCCTCCTCTGACTTGTCTGAGTCATTTTGCTTCTTGTTATTTTCCACTTTAGTAGGAGCAACATCCTTCATAGCTTTCACTATCTTAGTCTGCTCCGTAGCAACTTTAACTGGAAACTCTTCCTGCTCATCAACCTTCTTATTTTCTATGCAACCAGTGTCTATGATCTGTGCTTCCATATTTCGCTCTGCAGTTGTTCTGGTCAATTGCTGTTTATCATTCTTTGCCTTATATAAGGCACTTTGTTCCTTCTTTTTTGTGACTTTGGTAGAAGCAACATCCTTCATAGCTTTCACAATCTGAGTCTGATCCGCAGCACCTTTAACTGAAAACTCTTCCTGTTCATCAATCTTCTCCTTTTCTATGAAACCAGTATCTATGATCTGTGCTTCCATTTTTCGATCTGCAGTTGTTCTGGCCAATTGCTGTTTACCATTCTTTGCCTTATGTAAGGCACTTTGTTCTTTGTTTTTTGTCACTTTGGTAGAAGCAACCTTCTTCATAGCTTTCACAGTCCTAGTCTGCTCCTCAGCGGCTTTAACAGAAGTCTGCTCCTGCTCCTTCATTTGTAGCTCGTCATATGGGCTTTTTGTACTTGGGTGTGCTATGTTGTGATGCTTTAAGTTATAGTTGCGAAGGTGCTTCATAAGATCATTTCTCCGCATGAAGCCTTGCGGGCACTCATGGCACTTGAAGGGAAATTCGCCCGTGTGCTCACAGAGATGCGAGATGTAATTTGATTTGTGGGCAAAGCTGCTAGGGCAGTAAGAGCATTTGTGAAGCAGGTTATTGCTATGGATCTGCAGGTGTATTTGCAGCTCTTCACTGCTCATAAAGACGCGCGGACATTGTGGACACGCTAACTTGGGCACGTTTTGCTTATGTATCGACTTTCTAATATTCAGTTTACAATTGGGTAACAACAGTTTACAATTGGGTAATATTTGGTCAATGTGCTGTCGCATGTGCATCTTCAGATCCCACATTTTGAGAAAGCCTTTCGGACAATCGCGGCACTGATAGGGAAATTTACCAGTATGTCCAAACATGTGTACCGTATATATGGATTTGTGTGAAAAACTATTTGGGCAGTAAGAGCACTTGTAAACCAGATTGCCGGTGTGGATTTGTATATGTATGTCAAGTTCATCTTTAATCTCGAATTGTCGTGGACAATGTGGGCACTGAATGGGATTCACCTTGAGATAACTGTGCAGGAGAAAATATTGGTAAGACAGTGCTTCTTATGTATGCTTATCAAAAGGCTCACTTTGCTGTAGCTTCCACCGATGATTGCTTGTACTGTCGATGACTTATATACTTTGCAGGTGATACTGGCTGCGGCAACTCTACTGATGTGCCTTGCTCTATTTTAATAGGTCCAATATCTATTTCCCAGTAATTTTCCGATTCGATATCATTCTTATTGACGCCCATTTCCGAGTCCTCCTGTACAGTGTCCTCCACTTGTTGTGGCTCAACTTTCACGCGCCCAATTTCTATTATACTCATGCTTAGCAATGCAGAAAGTATTAAACAGAAAATTTAGTTTTATAGTATGGAACTAAAATTGAATCAATACAAAAATAAACATAAACAATTCACGCGCAGCAACAGCTCTATGTCGGCCAGTGTTGGTCAACAGCGAAGAACGCTGGTTTATATCAATCCACCAATAAACTAAAATTAAAATCCGCATCATTGAGGGTTTTCCCGCAACTATTCAAACTTCAAAATTATGTCAGATGTACCACACAAATCGACTTGGGGGCCTTTGGACGCTACATTTGTGGGTTTTCCGTCGGAAAAGTAAGGAAGTAAAAGTAAGTAGAGGGCATCAAAAAAGTAATGAACTATATATTAGTTTGACTGAAATTAGTAAATTTTCCTTTACACTCTCTCGAGGCCATTTAGATTACATGTTATGTTTTTTTACTAACTTCGTAACGAAATACCCCCGCTGAAGCTAAATAGAAAATCAATCTGTCTATTAAATCTTTCACCCATTGAAAAAAAAAGTTTTAAACGGTTTCTAGAGTTTAGATTATCACAGAGATAATTAAATAGAGACAATCAGATTAAGAAGGTAAAAGATATGTAAACCTTATGCAACATTTTTTACAGTAAAGAATGTTTTATTCCGTCGCATTTTAAAGCGATACGCCCAATACGATGAGCTTTACTTTCGTTTCGATATTCTCAATAGATGGCGACATTTATACACGGTGAAATAAGTTCAAATATAGTAGCTTTGTGAAGATTATATCAATAGATGGCGCGAGTAGTTCTGACATAAGAGAAGTTGCTACCGAGCGACAGGGTGTATTTTTTTCAATAATATTATAAGACATTCTAGAGATATTTCAAAACCACTTTATATTATTAACAGTAACAATTCTAATAAAAAAAACTAAAATTTTGCGTTTTGTTGAAGCGCTCATTTAATAAATTTCTGAGTGTTGGATTGTGTATGTATTGTTTTCGGCTTACCTTTTATATTAAATATTGAACCTATTTACAATTGATTATTATTAATACATAAGCATTAAGATTGTATATAAAATATGTGTGCATTGATGTGTGCCGCCTATGCATGCTATTTCTACTGATAAGCAATCATTTGTACTTCAATCTGTTTTTTTTTTGTTCTCTTGTTTTATGTTTTTGGTTTACAATTGTTTTGTTTTCTACTATTTTTTGTTAGCAACATGCAACACTTAAAGACTATAAATATTAAATACATTTCGCTTTCATCTCTCCACACACATAAGTATTTGGTTACAGTTTCCGATATTTGTTGTTGTGTAAGGCACATGACACATTCCTGAATATGATGTGCGTACATAATAATAATATTGAATATTAAGTTTACATTTACTATGTACTACATAGCTACATATGATTTTTAAGTAGATTAATTTGAATTTTTCACATACACGAACAACAGTAGAAAATCAACTTAGCTTAAAATGTCTCGCTAGGAAGATTAACAAATGTGATTTCGATTCCAATTGTTTAATGCATATGACCAGCAAATGTTTTTTTTGGCATTTGCAACTGCTACTGCAGATACCAATTAAAAAAGGGGCGTAGGACTTAACGGAATTATTCTCTTATGGCGGCCGGTACTGGCTGCTTATATAGATCATGAGAGCTCCCCAATGGGCGCATTCTGCAGCCACAGATCGTGTATAAAGTTGTACAGATTATCGCTGACAGCCACCTAAAAAAGTATACATAATGATGAGTTCCAAGTAATTGAATTATACTGATCAATTGCGACTTTTACTTTGTATGGCGTGGGGTTGAGAGTTCGCTTGTGATCATTCCTAAGCGTCTTTAATGAGATTTGCACCTTCTCTCGCACCTGCTCCAATGTGGGCAGCATTTGGCATATTTTACCCGACTGCCAGTAGATTTTGTAAAGCGACTCGACGTGCGAGGGAATTACATAGGCGCGCTTCGACTCCTGGAAGGGATGACGGCACAACACCTTCTGACCCACAGCTGGCGGCAGCTCCGAATCCTTTTGCAGCAGATCAATCAGCGCATGTCCATCTGCGCTGTACAAGCGATAGGCGTTCTTATTGCCCGGCATGGTCACCTTCTCCACGTCCTGACTGAGCTTAATGCGCGCCTGTCCATTGATCTCCACCAGCTTGTAAACACAGCCTAATGCAGGTTGACGCTGGCAAGTTACTGCGTAGAGATATTTAAAATTATTTTTTATCTTTAAAGGGAAGAGTTAACTCACCCAAATGAGTGCCAATGCCAAAGCAATCGATCTTGTGGCCTTGCTCGTTGAGACTGAGTATGGTATCCTCATTAATGTCATTGGATGCGACAATGGTAAGCTTATTGAACCAGGGCACCTTAAAGCGTTCTGCCACCTTCTCAAATGCTTCACGCGCCAAGCACGACAAGTAGGCCAAGTCGCCGGAATCGATGCGTATGCCCAGTGCATGATAGCCCAAATCGTTGAGTGCCAGAGCCACTGCGCTAAAGTTAAGCAAACCACTCCTAAACAAATTATGAGAAAAGGGAGAGGAGAGAGAGCATATTGAGCGTGCATTAAAACAAGGTGGCTAAATGCTTCATGTGCAACTTTGGATTTGGTTTTCAATTCAATTCAATGCAATTCAATAACATTGCTACTAAGTTCAGTAAATGGGCGTGGCCCTACATAAGCAATGTGCAGAATGCATAAAGTGAGCTTAGAGGTGCCATAGAAACATAGTTTTGGTACATATATTTATGTATATATATATTTATATATATCTATATGTGGTCAGGTGTAAGCTGTGTTTAAGACTGACTTCAACATTTTTCTGGATGGCTCTGGAGATCACAAATCAAGCTTCAGTTACTGAAAGCCATGCAGTGTGCTCTCTCGGACGCTTTGTTTAAATCGAAACTAATTAGAGTAATTATATATACTAATATCGGATACAACAAAACACACACGAAAAATCAATTAACAAATTACACATAAAAATTAAGCAAAGAAATTTTTGGGGAAAGGAAATCAGAATGATAATTATAATAAACAAATCAAAAAGACATATACTATACATATAATATTAGGGTGATTCAGTGTGTGTAGCTCAGTTTTTTCATTCGCATCTTAAACTGCTTTTCGAATTCCTTAAAATGTTAAAAGTTTGTGTGGAATGAATATGTTTCTTGTCGTATAAATGTGGCGTATTTCTGTTGTAATTTGAAGACGTGTTTTACATACCTCTGCCAAAATAGTGCCGGGAAGTCATTTTTACTATGTTAAATGTTTTTTATTTTTTGGGTGGGGGTCATTTTCGATATTCTGATTATATTCGGTTAATGTTCAATGTCACAATTCACGACCAGAAATAAAGGAATTATAAAGTTGAAATGAACAGGATGTTAAGAAATGAAAATGAGTCAGTTCGAGTTGGTTAATATTGAGGCAAGAAAGCAACGATAGATCAAAGATTAAGAGAGAAAAATTAAGGAAATTCTAGCCAAAAATGAAAGAAGATTTTAAGACAATAATAAAATAAATGGAAAAAGTAATAAGAAAATTGGATGCACTTCACCTTGTTTTTGGGCCACCCTAATGAGCTGACAATACCTTTTTTATAGCCTGGACTTTGTTCCAATAGAGAGCACATATACACATACATACAGACATATATAATATATAATAATCGGTGTTACATATATATGTTGTATATGCATGTAAATGCATAATTTTGAATTTTGCAGCAAGTATTTTTGGTACAGCGCATGATTGAAATGATTGTTTGGGATCGATCCGGAATGCGGAATGCGGAATGTGTGTGGCAGGAAGGAGGGGCACTCATGCTAGCCCACAAAATAAAAACAAAACTTGTGGAGTGGATAAAAGAGTTAAATATTAGAGCATTAGTTAAATAAAAAGAAATGACAAAAATTGAGACAAAACAACAAAACCAAGACGAATGGCAAATGAAAGTTTTTAGTTTTTGAGTTTTTGGTTAAATTTTCCCATTGTAAATTTAGCGTTTCGGTACGTGAGATTTACCTGAATGACTTCTCGACATATTTTGGTAGGTATGCCGTCCCATTGGACGTTGAAGTATTGCAGTTGATCGTTGTAGCTGCAGTTGAACTTGAAGTTGCAGTTGGTGATGCAGTTGAGAGATCGGTTACGCTTGGCTCTGTGCTCAAAATAGTTTTGGATAGACCATTTGCGTGCTCAGGCTTCAGGCCATTCTGCTTGTGTCCATTGAGCGTAGCCAACTGCTGCTGTTGGCCATTTGCGCTGTTGGGCGTGGTTGGGGGCGTGAGGAGAGCGCCATTCGGAGGCTGGCTAGAAGTTCTTGTTTTGGTATCGTTTATGACTTGTGTGATCTGTTCTGTTTCTCGGCTGTTGGGAATACTTTAATACTTTAATACATTACAAAGCGAACAACTCATAAATCGATCGAAGTGGGAAGAAAAGGCAAAGATCTAAACGAGGAGAGACGACACACAATCATACGACTAATTTTTGGTAGTAGCTTGAGCTGTTTCTTGTTGAATTTGTGCACGCTGTACTTGATAGAGAAAAAACAAAAGACTCCACAACAAAACGAAACGAAAGAGAAACTGATAAACGCATAACTCAACTGAATATTGAATAACCAAAACCGTTCCGAGAGAATCTGCCTAAAAGCGAAATACCTCTTAACATCGTACGTGTCGACAAGCGCCATAAAACCATCCGGAAAGGCAATGGCATACGAGACCATGGCTGCCAGCTCGCCCTCGCTCGACTCCTCCGTGGATACGTCCAACACATGCGACAGCATTTGACGATGCCTTATGGCGTGCTCCAGCAGATCTTCCATCACACCTACCAGAAGATTGACATTATGAAAAAGAATGAAAGATCATGGCGAATACTAACCCGTCTGCTTGTGCTTGAGCAAGCGTGTCTTCAGCTCGCCCACGCTGCTGAAGCTGGTGATATAGGCATGGGCATGCGTGCCCTTGACGGGTATGTTGAACAACTTGCCAGCCAGCACATTGGAGGTGCCATCAAAGCCACCTAGAAGAAAGAGAAAGACAGTTATTAAATGCTTTCAAGTCTTATAGATAAGACGCTTAAAAGTGCAGCAATATAAATAATGCAACATCTATGTCGTATCTGTATGACTTTGTAGTCCAGTATGACATTACTTTTTAATAACATCTCTAATAACAATAATCAACACAAAAATATAAGAGTATTTTGGCATTCCTTTCAATGCTTTTAACTCTGTTTTCTGTCCGATCATTTAGTGGTGACAATCGTCTAGATTTGTTCTGATGATGTTTCACATTACATGTATTTTCAATATTATTTAACTAAACAGTCATTGCCGTTACCCATAGCTGATAACATTTCAATATCCATTTGCAAAATTGAAATTTACAAGCATTGAAATGATGACACCACTGTGTCATGGCTGCCCATTAAAAGCCTTGAAGGACCTTGAGGGACGCGTGAGTCACGAAGCGCACGCCACCCAATCGATTGAGAATATATGTAATTAAACGCATTACAAAGTTTAAGCGGCGCTCTTGCCAATAGTAGGAAGCGAAAAAGGTAACAAAAGTTACGATGTGTGAGCTCCAATTGAAAATTCGGTGCCAGTCAGCGGCTGGCAACGATGCCGACCCACACATGGCACTGGCGCTGGAGCTGGAGCTGGAGTCGAAGTCGGAGCAGGCGGCAAAAAAGTTTTCTCTTTTTTTTCGGAGCTTCGCGTTGCGTGTGCCACCCACTTTCAACACATAAACGTAGAGAGTTCTTGAACTTTACATCAACAGAGATGTGGAGAAATGGCGAGAGAATTCGCAAAGAGAAAGGGAGAGAGGAGGGGCTGCAGGCGTAACAAGGTAGGAGCCGCACCGAGTGACAGTGACACGTGCTTTGCATGCAAGCACATCATAAAAGACCAGACAAACAATATGAAATTGACGACTACCCCAAAATCCGACTGCATCGATCAATGCGCGACGTTGACTCTGATGGTGCCTTAAGGCTATAGGCGCTATTTTCACGGCGTTTTCGCGTTTGTTTTTTAATTGATTATGGGCCAGGTGCATGCAATTTGGCAATGCCAAAAGAGGAAAAATCGCACACGTTTGACCTTAGTTGTCTCATCCTGCTCCTTCTACTTTTCCTTGGTGCTGTGGTGTGAACATTATACTCGCCTGTGTATGAATACTTTGATGCGGATAAACCTCCATCCGGTCCCTGCGCTCGACGCAGTCCAAATTCCAATAGTTTGACATGTTTTCCAGCTACCATGCGATATCGCGCTGCATTCGTCGCCATTAAGCTGAGCAAGCCGAAAAAAACAGATACGTTGCCATTTTATTGGTCATTATTATTAGGGTTATTGGCATAATGTTTTATCGCTCACCTGGCATAGTTCACGAGCGTCAAGAGTGTCGTTTCAAGCAACTGTACAATTATTAAAGGTCCTTCGATCTTGATGATGGGCACGCTGAAATAATGAAAAATGTATTTCCAAAAGTTTCCATATATAATAGTTATACAGAGCTGTACTTACCGTGGAAAAGCGACTGTGCCCTCATCAATAGCATAAAGTGTAACATCATGAGCAGTCAAATTGCCCAGATACTCAAAAAACTCATTCTCAATCCCCTCGGGCAGTGTTTGCCTCAGATACTCAATATCTAGAAAGACAACACAAGTATTGAATTATATACTTAGCATACATTTTGATATATTTACCACTTTGGGAGTAGTGAAAACTGTCCAGGAACTTGAGGCACTCCTCGAGGCCGGCAAAGATTGTAAATTCCCCATGGAATGGATTGTTACGAAAGAACAAATCGAATACAGCCTGATCGTCCGTTTTGCCCGACTTCCAATAGGCATAGGCCATTGTAATTTGATATAAATCTGCGTTTAGTCAAATAAAAGAGATAAACCCGATAAGCTCAATCTCTGGGCTGTCACAAAAAAAATTAATAATAAAAAGAAATGCTCGTGATATGATGATGATGGCTACCATTTTTAGATTGAATACAACTCAACCGATAAGATACGGTTCAAAGTTCCCAGACATGTGCATAATTGCCCGCTCTTTACGACCGGCTGAAAATTCTTATCTAAATTTGTAATTACTAAAGCCTCTGAGATCTCCTTTTTGCACTCTTTCGGTTAAACAGAAATAGAGACACCTAAAAATGTAAATGTCAAGCAAAAGTTTCGACTATTTTGAATTGCATTCGAGACCATATGGAGGAGAATATTTCGAAACACAGACAAGATACTTCAGGAATATTTGTTTGCATTTAACTGAGACTTTTAAGAGCAAGTCATTATTACTATTATTATTATAATAAGGGAGTCTTCCAGCAGAGAAGGGGCGAGGCACTGCGACCATGGTGATCTTTCGTGCCTGAAAAGCAAGTCTATTAGAATAAATTGTGTTCATTTCTATAAGAAATAGAGTTTCTTATCCAATTTTTGTTTAAATGAGGTGATTTATTCAATTATATTTAGATACGCTACAAACAATTTTCTTTGTCACTTTAATTAGAAAACATGCATATTAATCGCAGTGTAATTTGTAGTAAATAGTATTCTTGTATTTAATATTAACACAAATAAAGGCACAACGTGATGTTTTAAACTTTCGAACACACAATAAAAAATTGAGCATGTTTATACGAGTACATATATGTTTTATCAACACATAAATGTTTGAATTTACACACATACATACACATGCATAAATACCGAGACCAATTGCTCATTTTGCAAAAATCAAATGTACATATGACTCTCTCTCAGTTAATTTCCGATATAAAGTTTGATAAAAATAAAACTCCTATATACCAAATATGTTATACAATGATGTACTCTTATTAAATGTTGACCTAAAGTGAATAATTTGTTTCTTCCTTTTTATTTAACTACTATTACCTATTAAATTTATCATCAAAATATAAAAAAAAATGTCTGATATCAATTTAATAAAAAGTGCAATCCACAGCAATACAAAATTTCTATAGCGAATATTCAGTCATTATTCTAATGTAACTTGTTATAATCGGAATGATCAACTGTATGTGCGAGTATTTCCCTACCAATAATTTGAGGTTGTTTGGACAACACCTTAAATTAACAACAAGCTATTTATATGCATATTTATTACATAGTTTATGGTGCTGAACCGGATTAATATAGTAGCAGAACTGATAAGAGAAGAGTAATGCTAAGTTGGACTCACCGGTGAGCAGGGGCTGGACAACACCATTCTGATTCATTCGTCCGCGGTCCATAAATTGACCGCCCGAATTGCAGCTCATTTCACGGTCATTCATGATCACAAATTCGATGTAGTTGTTATTGTTATTGTAATTGTGTTTGTTTTTGTTTTTGTGGCTCTTATTGACACGTTTGTAGGTCGTTCACACACAGAACGTGCCAAATAAATAAATTAAATTATTATATTGCAGCAACTGAATTCCAAAAGCCGTTGAACTGTTGTTTTGGTATATGTGGTGTATCTGTATCTCTATATGTCTATATTTGTATTTCTAGTTGTGGTTGTATCTGTAAGATTGAAATGTTTTAATTAATTTTTTTAATTTTCATTAGTTTTTTGTTATTGTTATAATTAAGTCGATTGCATGACGTAAGAAACACATCAAAGAGACGAATCTCCATATCACACCCTGAATAATTCTATTTACATACATACATATGTATGTGTGTTGAAATAGTTAACAAACAGCAAATGCAATAAACCTAAACAGTCGTGAAATATGCACAACGAACAACTTGAAAGAGTCTTCAACGTGATTTTAGTTTTGTCTGAGTTATCAGTGGGGTTTATCACTTGCTACAAAGTGGCACTGGGTCAGTACGGTACCGATAATGATGAGTCTGTACATAAGTAGTATATAACTTTGATGGAACAACCGACACTTTTGAGCAAAATTGTTTCTTTTTTTTTTGTTTTTTATCGCGCGCTAACAAAACTTTTCCGCTAAGCGTTTCAAGCTTAACTAAACTGAATGGAATTTGAAATCGAAATTAAGGCGAGCGCGAGAACGAGCGAACGAGTTGAATTGTGCTAAGGGGCGGGTCGAGGCGGTGCGGTGCGGTTCGGTTAGAGCGAACCGGAGCGCGCGGTTTGTGCGTTGCTTTTGGATGTAGAGGTTGTACGAAATTTGTTTACTGGGAGAATTTGTTGATTGTTGTTACTTAGCAGCGCCGGGTAGACATTTGTGGGCCAAGGGGCAGGACGACGTGTGCTAAAGAGAGCGTGTGATTGTGTGTGCTTGATGTTGGCTATGCATTGGGTTTTGTTTATTTCGGCGGCTGCTGCTTGTATTGCTACTGTTACTGATTCTATTGATTACACACGTGAATCGATGTCGTCGTTGGCCCCAACATGTTGCACACGGACAGCGGAAGAGCAGCACAGCATTAGGCATTAGTGAAGGTTGCCTGAAGGTCGACGGGGCCCACTCACACACACCCCAAACGCTGCGCTCAAGCCAAGGTGTGCTTAAAAAATTTCAAGTGCGAGCGTATGTTCTGTAAATGAGTCCTGCTGCTGTTGGGTGTGTGTATGTGGCTACTGTTGCAATCTGCAACTGCTGCGGCACTCACTTTCACTTTTTGCGCACGTTTCAATTCATAATTCACAAATTATGCAGATATGCTTTGCAATCGTACGCGTATTCAGAGTGGACTTCCGCTAAGCAAAAATCCTTACACTTTTGATAGTTTCCCTTAAAGGTAAATTCACATAGCAATTTGCTTTAGCGCATGCGACAAATTTAAAAGCTTCTAAACAAACGTTAATATTTTTATTTTAAAACTCAACTAAACAAATCAGTGTGCGACTTGCAAGTGCTCTCAGCTGATAAGAGCGCGGTGCTGTCAACTTATTTGTATTTATCTGCTCCTCTACAGGTTGAGAATGCGCATCTTTTGCGATCTTTTTTCTCTCTCTGCGCATGACGTCACAACTACATATTTTTATTGCTACGCATGAATTGAATTTAAATGTAATGCATATTCAAATAACCACTTTTTATTCCAATTTAAATAACATTTCGACGTGACGTCAAACTCTTTTTCTGTTACCAACAGTGATATTAGACGTGCTGACATCGAAAAGTAACAATTTATTCCATTATTCGGCGTTATTTACTTCCGTTGGCCAATCCAAATCAATGCCAACCACATCCAGGGCCAAAATGTCAATAGGTTTGCCAATAATCGAAGAAATAGAAGGCGCGGTGCGTCCAAATTCTCCATGCACCAGCTCCTTAATGTAAGTGCCCGCCTGGCTGACCACATCGATGATCAACAATCGATGATTCTCCCGCTTCACGCGTGCCTTCACACTATATATTGTGCGGGGGCGCGTGTGCAGTGGCCGACGATGTAGTACACGAATGGGTGTCTTCTGTTGTATGTCAAAGCTCTCTGAGATCTGTAGCTTTTGTAGAATGTCCAAAGTAGCCGGCTCCTCCAACACACAGAGAGCTCGATAATATTTACGTTTCTGCTCCTCGCCCGTTTTTATGTGACTCAGATCTTCCCGCGGCACCACCTGTAGATTGTGTATGGATACCTTGCCCGTACGATCCACAGCTTGCTCCATATCGTAGGCTTGCTTGCGTGTCATGCTGCACCATCTGGCATTGGGTATTTCCAGCACAAAGGGGCGTCCCTTACCCAGACATCGGACATCAACATCTTCTCGTCCGCTAGACATGAATGTTATCTTTTCTGGAGTCTCACTGAAATGCAGTCCTACATGGCGAATAATAATCTCCTCAATACTGTCCTCCATGATGCGCTTTCCATTCAACACCCAAGGCGTGTGAGATAGTTCCCTGCTCAGCTTGCGATAGCGGCCAGCAACGCAAACCAATGGACCAGTCAACTCTATGGATTCAAGCTGCAAGGGCTCGGTCACAGGTGGAGGTGGTATGGGCAGGTACTTCTCGAACAGATCGCCTTTAAGGCGTGACGGCTGATACTGTTTCTCGAGCAGACCGCGCGAGATCTCAACGCGTTTTTGATGTGCCGCTTTAGCGGGAAATGCAGCTTTGTTAAGCTCCACTAACTTAGCCACATCATCAACTTCTGTGTTATGTCGCACATCTATGTTAATCATCAATCCATTGGCATCGTATTCCTTGCCCAATTGTGCGCATATAATTGGATGCAGAATCAACTTCACCGCTTCCTTAATTGGCACATCTGGAGCAAAGTTATCGTCCACAGGCGCTCCAAATTTCCTTTGTAGTGCGAACCACATGGATAGTTGACGTAACTGCAGTGTCATGGGCAAAGTTAAAGCTAGTACTATACCATCGCTATCATATTTTGCAAAGTCGGAATGCAAAATGCCGTCAATAAGTTGCTTTTGGAAATCGTTTGAGAAGAGTCCCAGGCAGGTGGAACATATGCTGAGACGTGGCTTCTTTGCGGGTTGTTCACCGAGCGTGTCATCATCAGTGCCATCTTCAGTCACTTTAACATCCAGCTAAAATTCAATGTTACTGTATTGTTGAAGTCGCCCGGCATTCTGAAATTTATGCTCACGCGCTTAAAGGTTTTCTGCATGTCACGATATTCGGTACCGCGAGCTTTAAGGTAGCGTAATTTGCAAACGTGGCAGACGCCACAGGCCTCTAAATAATCAATTAGCTCTTGATTTTTCATTTGCTTTCCGTAATTTAATTAAAGAATTGAAATAAAATGACGTTAAGGAATAAACAAAACGTGCAACCAACCTAGCGTTTATCAACACTCAAATGTTCGAGCTACAACTTTTCGATAAATCGATAGAAATATTCTAAGGTGACCAAATCTCAGCTACAATTAACCAGTACTGGAATATTTTTGTATATATTTGTTTAAAATAGTACATTTTAAAATTCAATCTGAGGTCACTCCGTCGGTCATAACATTGTCAAAAAAATTCTTAATTTTCATTTGGGCAGGAATTTTAGGTGAATTACAGCGATAAATCCCATTTAATAGGCGTAACACGTCTATAAGTACTCCCTACACAGAGGGAACTGTTTCCTAATTTGCGACGATAGATAAATAAAAGCATTGTTATTGTTACGTCACAGAGTGACGGACGGTGACGGATTCCGATTGGACAAGTCGTGTAATAAATATTTATATTTGCAGCTTCAACCAGTATGTCACTTTCGCCGTTTCTACGCCTGCCATTAACTGATTTGACCGGTTGTCTCATCAATCATCAAACATACGATAAATGCGGCCAATTCGAAATGAAAATGATGGACTGCCTGGAGGCTTACGGTCTAGAGCGAGGCAAGAAGCAATGCGCCGATCTTATTGGTGACTTCCAGGAGTGCGTGAGCATGAATAAACAGATAATGCGTTTCCATGTATGTTGCAAACGAATCTTTTTCGCTGGCTTTCAAATTATTAATTATATTATTTACATTTACATTTACAGGCCATGCGAAACGAACGCTTCAGACAATGGTTGGCGGGTGAACGCAAGAAGGAAGATCTTTACGCGGAACCACCACGTGTTGATGCGTATTAGGAATGTTTCATTTGAAAAAATTTCATATGTATAGCCGAAATGTCTTTAAAATAAACAATTATGTACAACACAAAATTTTGTTTACGTTCGCGGTACATCAGCCAGTGTTGGGTAATTAATGAGTTTTATTTTCAGTTGACATATGCACTTCTACAAATGAGTTGGCAGCATCAGAGCTGTGTATTTGCGGCTGAAAATCTGCTGCTCGCTAACGTTTTATAAGTATATAATTAAAATGGGCACTAAACGTCCGAACACTAGTGTTGTGCTTGCACAGGAGCCAAAACGCAGCAAAAATGATATTGTGGCATACACAAATCGCGACAAGGCGCTGCTGGAATCGGTAGGCATCACGCTTCTGTAGAAAGAAGAAGAAGCACGTTTGGTAGCGAATTTTCATTAATGAATGTATATTGTCATTTTTTAGGGAGTGCGGAGGACGTCTAATCTACAAGCCCCCATCATGCAGCTGGAGGGACATGAGGGCGAAATCTTCACAACTGAATTCCATCCAGAAGGCGAGATGCTGCTTTCCTCCGGTTTCGATCGTCAGCTCTGTGAGTGCCGATAGGATTTCTCGAGACTCCTGCATAACTAACTGATTTCTTAGATATCTGGCAGGTGTATGGAGACTGCGAGAACATAATGGCCATGTCAGGTCACAGCGGTGCCGTGATGGAAGCGCATTTTACTCCAGACGGTTCGCACATATTCACCTGCTCCACAGACAAGACGTTGGCCATTTGGGACATTGTCACGGGTCAGCGAGTGAGACGACTCAAGGGCCATACAAACTTTGTGAATAGTGTGCAAGGATCAAGACGCGGCCAACAGTTGCTGTGTTCCGGCAGTGATGATCGCACCGTACGAATCTGGGACGCACGAAAGAAGCAAGCAGCGCACGTACTTGAGTCACCCTTCCAGCTGACAGCGGTGTGCTTTGGCGATACCAGCGAACAGGTGATTACTGGTGGCATTGACAACGAAGTAAAGATCTGGGACATTCGGAAGCAGCAGGTGCTTCATCATTTACGTGGCCACACGGACACCATAACCAGCGTTGCGCTTTCGCCGGAAGGAGACTTTGTGCTGACCAATGCCATGGACAATACGTTGCGGGTATGGGATGTGCGTCCTTATGCACCGGGTGAACGCTGTGTGAAAGTCTTTCAGGGGCATCAGCATAACTTTGAGAAGAATCTGCTACGTTGCGCATGGTCTCCTGGTGGCGATAAGATTAGCTCCGGCTCGGCTGATCGGCATGTCTACATTTGGGATGTGAACACGCGTCGCATACTGTACAAGCTACCAGGTCACAACGGTAGCGTCAACGATGTGGACTTCAGTCCGCGCGAACCACTGATTCTCTCCGGGTCCAGCGACAAGACGCTATACCTGGGCGAAATCGAAGATTAGCCAACTGACGCATCTATCACAAATAAGTTTTATTTCTGCATTATCATAACGATTAATAAATAATTTGTATAATTTGAAATTGTCATATATAATGGGTCCAGACTAAACGGGCAGGGCACTGGACGATGCCGAGACACTGCTCTTAAACATCTGGCCAAAGAATTTAAGACCTGTCGCACCGCCTGGCACCATGCCTAGCAGCATGATCAGCAATGTTATTATTTGTGCCACAGCAAAGAGAACAGTAAACGCCGTGCTCTTGGCTACCAGAGCACAGTAGAGCGTTATTGTGAGGCAGGCACTGTATGAGATAGAAGTAATCAGGCGTGGCTTGGAGAACATCTGCTTAAAGAAAGTCTGAAATCCGACTAGAAAGCAAAAGCTAATTATGAAGAATAGGCTTCCCAACGTGAAAAGCAGTGCAAACTTTGGCTTCAGCATCAGCACAGGAATGTAGAGCGTTGACAGCGTCATACAGAGACATCCCATACCTAAGCAGGCCACAAAGCCTACAATGCGCTGCAGCCGGGACTGCAATGGATAAAATATTTAGATAGTACAATATTGTCTTATAACTTTTCACTCACTAGCTTGGGGCAGCATGAATCCTGTGTATCTTTTAGCCAACTGTTCGCCTCGGGCGGGTCGGATGTGCGCGAGAAGATTTGTGAAAGGCCCGGTACCTTGATCTGTGGCAACTTTACATTGAAATTCTTTTTCTGATCGCTCTGCAAAAGTAAATACTCGTCTAGATCTTGCTTTAGATTGCTCATTGTCGTTCACGGTGGAAGAGTGCCACCGCATAAATATTTTTAATAATCGTAATTGTTTTTTGTTTACTGCCAACCTGACAATTATTAGTCTTTGCAGTCAGTTGGCAGTTCTATTAATGCTAGGAAATCTTAAATCAACTATTAGCGCCATTTTCAAAATCGTAATTGAAAACAAAGTGAATGGCTATAAAAGTAATTTTGATTTGATACATAAGATTAAATAATTAATAAATTATAAATATTTAAAAATGTAATATAATCTATAAAATGTAAATATCGATATATCATTTCAATATTAAGTCGTAGTACTTATATATTGTATATAACTTATTATTTCCTAAAATATGATTACAATATATGAATTCCTGTACCATATTATGTATCAAGTACATGATTATTACAAAACAATTGTGTATATTCAAAATAAATTCAACAAATCAAGACTGACGTCAAAGTTAACAGACTTCGGAGGGTTTCAAAAATTTTACAGCACTGTTGAGGTGCTGCCAACGTTTGCTAAATCCAAAACGCGCAATTTTTGTCGTATTAACGTATGAGGGTTGCCACATTTTAAAAAATGCTAGCATTCGCGATTCAAATCTGGCAACTCGCAATTTCTTTCAGTTTCAGTTGAATTTTTGTCGTGGTTGGTTCGTTGTCGCGCGCGCGTCTAACATGTAATTAAACTGAATTAAATTACAAGTATAATTGATAATATTCAAGACGCCGAACACACGCAAAAATATAACAAATATAAATCAAGTATTGAAATATTTCAATAAAGTTAAATAACGGAAATTACACCCCCTGCAGTTCCCTCGCATCACGCCGTGGTTCCATACAAACGGCTCTGGCTCTTCTATTTATGCAAATTGTGTAAATGCATATGTGAGAGTGTGCGGTGTCGGAGCGTACGCGCGCGACGGTGTGTGTGCGTGTGAGTGAGTGTGTGTGGGCGATTGTGTTTATGTGGAAAACGCATTAATTACACAAATACACAAGCAAATACAAATACAACAAATGTAAATACAAATAAAAAATACAATCAAATACAAACAAAAACAATTCGTAAAAGCAACAAAAGCAAATTGAAATGCCAAAAAGTATTTCAAATGCAATCTAATACAAATTATACAAATTGAGAAGCAAATTTTTTATTGTTTTTTGCGCATAATTTGAAATATAAAATATAAAAATTAATTTGTGATGGTTTTTTGTTGTTAAATAAAATTCACAAAAAATTGCAGTAATTTCCCTCATCAATAGAAAAATATTTGACTCCCGGATTGTGATCGTTTCAAATAAATAAGAAATCGAACTCTACGGGAAGCCATCTTTCTACAAAGGATTTTTAGAGAAATATGCTGAAAATTCGAATAAAGTTTAAAACGGATTGGAATTAATCTACGATCAGCAGATGGAAGCATTCGCTTCAATGGTGTAAGTATGAGCAGGATAATTGGCTTAAAATATGTATTATTCTATTTTCTTTCGGTTAGAAAAACCAAACTTTATTATTCAACACAATTCTAATTAAATCATTCGTACTTTTCCTTTACAGCTCTCAACGCAATTGGTAAGGAAATATAACAACAACTGGAATGAAAATCAAAATAAACGTGAAAATAACAAAATAAAAGGAAATAGTGAATTGGCCCCTTCAAATTAGAAAGTGTTGAAGTGTTTTAAAAGAAGAAAAAACAATTATAAAATAATTAAATGAAAATTTAAAAAAATCTAAATGAATGCTTTAAGGCCACTCACAAAGTTCATGCCAATTTTCACCTAAACAAATAGCAAACTAAATTTAAAGTACATAATATAATATGTACATATATACAACGAACGTCTGTGTATGTGTGTGCGTGTGCGTGTGCGTGTGTATACGCCCAGGACTCGATTCGTCGTTGATTTCAGAGCCGATCTACAAAGCTGCGCAGCACAAAGAAAAATGGCACAACGATTGAGACAGAGGCAGCTCCAGTTTGGGGCTGGGGGCTCTGCTGGCGTTGTCGCTGCTTCTGCTGCTGTTGGTTGTAGCGGCAGCAACAACAGCAATTAACTCGAAAGCAAAGAATTTCATCAGAAATTCAAAGCACATAAGGCGAACGGATGACGTGCAACGGGCTGAAAATAACGAGGCAAGCGGCGGCAACAGCAGCAGAGGCAGCGCAGCAGGCAGCGGCTACAGCAGCGACGTCGACGTTAAAATTTTTGTAGCAAAAATCCAGGCTGACAGCTCCCCCTCAACGAGTTGCCCGCAAAAACAACAAAGAAAAGTAATATGGCGCTGGCCTGTGTGAGTGTGGACGTGTATATGATTTGTGTGCATGTGTATTAGTTTCAGCTCCAACAGCAGCAGCATACAAAACGAACAACGCAAATAAAGAAGCTAGTGCGAGAGCAGGAACGCAAATAGCAAATGTCGCGTGTGTGCAAGCAAGATGGCGCTTGAACATAGAGAGAAATTGTCGTGCCGCGTTTTGTAGCGTCGTTGTCGCTCGTCGTTCGTCGTTGTCGTTTGTCGCTCTTTGAAAAATCGATTCAGCTGCACGAAACGAGAACGCGCGCGTGCAAGCGAGAGGCCAAACACTGGGCTCTGGTGTGCAAGCAAGATGATAGATGCGGTAAAAAACTTTTTATTTAACCCGTTTTGACTGCGTGCGCTTGCGCCTGCATCTGTGTGTGTGTGAGAGAGCTGCTAGAAACTACGTTGTACGACAAAAACTACAAAGTTTTCGCTGTTCGTTGTTGGTGATTAAGCGACGCGGCGTGTGGTGGCATCCGTCATCGCCCCGCCCGCCTCGCCAATTTCCCCCCTCAGAGACTATATTGCAAATGCGGTCGTCGCACGACTACACGTCCATGTACGTGAATGTGTATGTGTACATGTGTATTGGTGTGTGGTCACGTAGCAGCGCTACAAAAATGACTGCATAGTTCGCCGACTACAAAGGCGAAAAAGAAGAAGCATAAAACTGGTTTGGTTTCTTCTTATTTCTGCCAGAGCAGCTGCTGGCATATTAATGAATTCGAATTCTAGCAAAGCCGCCTCTTTTAATGGCATTTTTGCAAAATGCTATCTATAAATGGTCATAGCTTTTAGCCATAAATGTCGCAGTTGTTATAATATTTAAACCAAATACGATTCCAATGGCCACAACAAAATGGCCGCCGCCTTCCATATGCAGCAAAGACCAACGGACGAACGAAATACGAAAAGGACAGACCAGGCGGATGAAGAGACGCACAGATTGAATAAAACAGAATAAATGTGTATTTTGTTTCGTTTTGAGTTGAATTTAGTTTCGTTCCTTGTGGTTGTTGAGAAAATGTGGAGATTTTGGCGCACGTCGGAAAGGGGGGCGAAAAAAAAAACGCAAGCAGTAGCGGGCAACAAAAATAATGAAGCGAATTGGACCGCACCCCACCAGGCATACAAAGCGACTGATGCGCAGCAGCAATCTTGAAGTACAGCCAGGCAGCACCAAAAACTTTCACGATCGATTCGCAGCGACATCGACAGCGACAGCAGTGGCAGTGCCAGTAGCAGCAGCAGCAAATAGCCACAGCAATGGCTGCCGCTAAAGCTCTCCAAACGGGGCCCTCTCTGTGTGTGTGGGAATGAAAGAGCTTGAGCGATTTGTATGTGCGTGCAAGGGAGAGAGAGAGAGCGAGGCCAAACGCCCGCTAGCTAGCGACTGCGCGTTTTACACAGGCACATACATGCGTATGTGTGAATGTACATATGGGTTGTACATGCATATGTATGTATTAGAGTATTTTTATGGGCTCTGTTTTGCGTGTAGTTGTGATTTCCTGCTGCGCCCCAACACACAAAAGGGCCCTAAAAACGAAGCAAATGACAGCAAGAGAAACAAAAACAACAATGGGCAGCGACAAAACTACATTTTATGCATGGCCATATCACAACGTCGTCGTCGTCGTCGTCATCGCTGCCATATAAGCAAGCTGTTAGGACGGCAGGCATGGCAGGGGGACGAAATGGCTGAAAAACGTGAAATAACAACGCGCGTTCCCAAAGCACCCCTCTCGACTCGAGCGCTCGCATACACATGTACATGAGTACACATGTACATGAGTACACATGCACATGACTACATAACCATTTATAAATACACAGCAGCGACGGCGACTGCTTTGGCAGCAGCGACAGCGAGAGCGGACAACAACAATGACGAACGGCAAAAACAAACTCACAGAAGATACTCGTTTTTCCATGCCATGCCCAGGCAGAGGCAGCACAAAAAGTACCAGCTATAAATTCTTTATGTACACAAAAGTACATAGCACACATACATACTCACATGTTTGTATGTATTCTCAAACGTGTATTTTAATGCTGTGTGTGCGCTGAAGCAGCGACAACGGGCCATTAAAACCTGTCGCTGTCTCGCTCGCACAACAGGCACCCCACTTTGCTGTGTGTGTATGTGTGCATGTGTGAGTAGCTATAACAACCACGTCAGACAGCGGTAGCAGCAGCAGCAGCGCAGCAGTTCAGTGCAAACGTCAATTATAAGCAAACATACACAGTTGCGACGTTGGCAAACTTCACTCACGCTATGCAGTGTGAACCAGACGGGGATGGCGCGTGCGAATGAGAGGGCGCGACTAAGCGCACCAGTGCGAGCGAGCAAAGTAGCACTGACATGCGCTGTTGCCACATTTCACGCCATCAACAAAAGGCAGCGAGGCAACGCCGCGAACAAGGCAGAAAGCATGAATGTTGTTCTTGTATTTCCATGTTGCTGCTTTTTGGAATTTTAACATGCGCCCCGCTTGGCTTGGCTGGCTGTTTTTCTTATATGTGCATATGTATGTACATACACACAAATATCTACATACATATATACTTTAGTTTTTTGTTGTAGTTGGCCGGTTTGTGGATTGATGGCGATGGCGATGTTGGTTCTTGGACCCGGCCCGGCTGCCTGGTTGCCTGGCTTGTAACGTTGACTGGATTATAATATCGTGCCGTCGACGTCGCTGCTCACATTTCCACCTTCTGTTGTTGTTATGCCTCGCAGAGGAAATGCGATGGGCCCAGACCCTTGCCATATATGTACTATATATGTACTATATATATATATCCCAGTCCAGCCAGCGCCTTGCCTTTTAAATTGAGCCCAAAGATCTTGCGTATCTCATAGACACACACACACACACACACGCACATTGTTGTTGAGCGCCCCATTGAAATTTCAATAAATTTAAATTGCTCTCTAGTTGAATTGAATTAAAAGATTTTGTGTATTTTTAGTGCTAAATTAACATAAATTGGCATCAGCTTTGTCGCCTTCTCTGGCTGCATTCAAAGAAAGAAATATTATCAAAATAAATAATAATAGAAGTAATGTTAAATGCAGTATGTGGCAATTAAGTTAAGTTGATAAAAAGTGTTTGTTGCATCGACGAAGGAAATGTTAATCTAATAATATGCTAATCTCCAACCCCCTCACGTCCCCTACGCTCTACCCTCAATCTATTTACAGCCCCTACTTAAAAAGCAAATAAAATAATTAAATCGATCTATCGAATCGATTGATCGATCGCCTCGATGTGTGTTTTCACTGTGAGGAAAAAAGAAAAAGAAAATCAAGCAAAAATGCTATGAAAATTTAGTGCAAATCGAAAGTATCTCGAAAATGTGCGAGTGAACCAAGAGAGAGGGAGAAAGAGAGAGAGATAAAGAGAGAGAGTTACATCTTTCAAGCAGAATATTCAATCAATGGGAGGAGCGCGCCCATTTAAAATTATGCGCCTCCACAACAGCATACGGGAAATGCTTAATAGATCGTGAGTTATCGAAACATGGTACGCGACAGCAGCCGTAACATTTGTTTTGGAAAATTAGCCGAAACTACGCAGCAGCAACAACAACAAATAGCCGTGGATAGCAGCAGCAGCAACAACAACAACAACAATAGCCAGAAACTACGCGAAACATTGAAAAGGTAAGTTCCAGATCCAGTTCCAGTTCCAGTTCCATATCCTGATACGAGAGAACTTAACATTACAAGAGTTCTGAATCTATCTTTGCAAATATTATGTATAGATAAGCTTAAATAATTCCTCATAGTCATAAACAATAAATAATAAACAACAAATAATAATACATAATATATAATATGTAATACATAACATATAATAAATATTTAATATTAAATAGTAAATAATAAATATAAGATAATAAGCACCTACTAACCTTATACTCTTTTTAACTGTTCTACACATCCTTTTGATTATAAAAGTGGTGCTAAGAGGAGTTTCAGATGCAATATATTTCTTTCAAATTCTAATAAAAATCAAGAGCTTCGTAGAATTTAACTGTCTGCCAGAAGGAGCGAGAAGTTCAGTTTTCTTGCCATGTATCTTGAAGATACTTGGAATTTTCCATACCCGGAATAAGATAGCTGCTTAAAATGTATCTCGAAATGCTAATGCGTAGGCCCTAAATGCAAACTAACGGTTGACAAAAGCCAAGAGAAGACAGCCATGTGCATCTCAGAGATGCAGCGTGGGTCTCTGACGTTGTCTATGACGGGAGCCCGGAGTGGAGTAGAGTGCCAGTTTTATCCATCAGAGATCTCTGACACACCGCGTCGTCTGCTGTTTTCCCAAAAAGTCAAAAGGTATTTTAAGTAGATGCAGATGCAGCTAGCTGCTTTGTGTATCTGTGGCAGATTGAACGCGTATCTTTTTACCTTGACTTGTCTTGTCTGCCTGCTTCTCTGGCATTTCTTGGACTGCTCTGCTCTGCTGCGTCTTCTACCTGTGTGTGCCAACTGGCGACGTGTAGAGCTAGACATGTGGACATGTGGCACTGTCGCCGCAGTCGTCTATTTTGCGTTATTACGTAATTTGTATAGTTGTTGTTGTTGTTTTTGGGCCCAAAGAATCGGACTGTGTGTTTGTGTGTGTGTGTGTGTGTCTGTGTCTGCCTTTCATTTGTTGTTCTCTTGGCCAAACAAGTTTTGCTGCTCGCTGTTGTTATTTCTCTACACATTTATTTATTTATTTATTTTTCTGTACTTTTCTCTCTTGTCTTGTTGTTTTCTTCTGTTTTTTCTTCGTTTTTGGTGCAAAAGTCGACGCCTAATTGCTTCATTAGCCGCAGCCTATACATTGTGGCCAAAAAGTGTTTTCTAGCCATGTCATTAAAGCTACTAGACTCGAGTTGAGTTGAGCTGAGTCGAGTCGAGTTGAGGTGCATTAAACCCGCATCAATGTCAGCCCAAACAACCGCAAACAACAACTTCCAGTCCGCAGTACGCTCAGTCTGTTAATTACAAGACAATCGTCAAAGCATAGCTCAAAAAACAGCATAAAAAACCAAACAAAAACCAGTCGACAGCTTTTTGACATTGACAATGAACCGCGCACTGAGCGAGAGAGTCAACAACTACTACGGCCAGCAGGCTGTTTGTTGGCCAAAATGTGCATAGATAAACTACGCACTAGACTCTGTAGCTGCGGGCCACATTTCCAGCCAATAAATCCAGCTGTGGGCCCAGTTGATGACGCACGAAATGGCTCACAAACAGCATGTTCAAATTAGCCAAGTGAAAGATCATTTGTTGGTGCAAAGTGAAACACAGATCTCTATCCACAGTTCCTAGGCGTCATTTGTGGGATTGAAGGCGTCTTCACAGTCATTACGAGTCCAAATAGAGTCGAAACTGATTGGGAATTACAAGACAGGCTATGTTTTAAACTAAGGCTTTGACTGTATGCAACTCAAGTCTTCTTTTAGTGTCGGTCTGAGTCTGCGTTCTACTACTTCATAGTACATAGTAGTCTGTCCTGCTGTCCATTTCAGAAAATAGTGCTAGACAAGTTGGATTCACTTTGGATTTCCTTTTGGAAAAGCAATATGAAACCGTTTCAAAAGAATATCGCATTTGAAATAGTTTTCTATATTGATTGTCTGCCCCACTTTGCAAACGGAACTCTTTGTAGAATTGCTCAACATGTTGCAGCCAGTCTTCAATGTTTACCTTTGGCATCAGTCGAATCTTTCAACACTTTCTGCTTACATTACACGCACTTCTCTTATGGCTGGACTCTCTTTGATTGGATTGCTTCTTAGGCCTTAAGATGGTCGCTTGTCGAGTTTTGTGCTTCCCCTTTCTGGTTTTGTTTTCAATTTCAATTACAATTCCAATCAAATTGACTTCGTGTTTTACTTTTTAACACTACCGAAATGGCAAAGCTTGAAAATAGTTACAACAACAACTGCAACATTGAGGTATCAAATTTGTGTTTCAGAGCAAAGCATTTGACTTGTTTCAATGTCATGTTACACTTGTTGTTGTGTGTGTTGTTGTTGTTGATATTGTTGCTAATGCATAGACTGCTCATAGTTGTTTTCTGTTTTTCAATGTTCTTTTGGCATTGACAGCGTCGCGTCGCTTCGCGTCAAAGCCAAAAAGTAGATTAGATAGAGTGTGAAACAGCGCATAATAGAAGAGCGAATAGAACTGGGGAGAATGGAACAAAAGTAGAAACCGAATAGAGAGCAATGCGCCCCACAAATTGTAATTGCTCACACGCAAGATAGATTCCATTTTTATTATGCCATATGTGTGTTCAAGTGCTCAAGTGTGTGTGTGTGTCTATCTCTCTGAGTGTGTGCATAATTTGTTGCTATTTTTGAGTGAAAAGAAAGTCCAACTTTTGGCTAGCCAGCTAGCTTGCCTTTTTTTACTAAAGTTATGTAAAAACTACAACTGCAACTGAATCAAATTCAAATTATCCATTTTCCCTTTCTGAATTAAATCTTTTCTTGTCATAGGTTATGTATTTTATTGCCAAAAGTATCTTATGGCTATGGCAAAAGAAGTGCTATAAATTGCCAATTTGTCTTCTGTCTAATTTGGCACTGACTTAAACTGCTGTTAGAATGTGGGCAGTAGGCTTAAACAATTACCATTGGCTTAAATGTAGCAGTAAATGCATATTAATTAAACGACAGATATTCATACTTTACACGAAGAGACATTCACTGTGTGGTTTAATACTTTACATCGATGACTTAATATTCCAGTTGAAAGGCCCTTATTATAAATGTACTTATTTATAATTGTTGTTTCTGCTCGATAAGTATGCATCATGATACAATACGCCAGCGGGCAGTTCATTATAAAAAGCAGTTATTTATAGCTGGCATGTAAGTAGTGTAGTTAATGTGCTACTTAATTAGTAATAGAGCACACATGGAGTTACTCATAGTTCTGGCTCTAATTAATTTCATCCTTTGGGAGACTTTGTTTTGACTCATACAAAGCTTGTAGTTGTTGTTGTTTTTCAATTTGTGCACAGCTGATAAGAATAATTAATAAAAAAAAAAACGTAAAATATTTGCGACTTTTGAAATTGAGTTGTTGCCTTTTGTTGCTGTTTTTATGGGCCACAAAATGCGAATGAGTTATTTAGGTATCTACATGTGCAAATGTATCTATGAGTACGTTCAGGAACGCCTCGAGTTGCTAGCGGTTGTTTTAGTTGTTGTTGTTGTGGTTCGAGTACAGCTTTTTGTTTTGCAAGTCGTGCAATTATTTGATTATTATTTGCATTGTTATTGTTTTACATTTTTGTGCCTTGCATTGCACATTTGCCATTGTTATTGTTATTGCTATTGCTATTGTTGTAGTTTCGTAACGCCTTTGCCGTATAGAGTGGGGCTTTTTGCTTTGGCGACATAAGAGGGAACGTGACAACGTTGTCTGCCTCTTCTGTCTGCCGCCTGCGATGCGATAACTCAATTTTATTTTGTATGGGAAATTAGAAAATTCCGAAATAATTTCACACTTGAGTTGAGCCGTCTGCCGGCAGAGGGAGCCAGGAAGGGAGGGCTGAGTCGTTAGGGTTGTGTTTGCGCAACGTTGCCGCACTTCACACACATGTACAAAAGGTGCTAAGAAGCAGCGACAGAGACAGAGACCAAAAGATTATCATGAAGAGCAAGGCACAAATCGATTATTATAATAGTCAATAGTCGTAGCAGCGATGTTTATTATTACCTGTTACCAATGAAACCAGTTGCTGTTGTTGTTGGCGTTGTTGTTGAACAGCTCGGCTCGTTTGTGACGTTTGCAGCAGCACTCGAGAACCGGTTAGTGCTTGGACCTATCATTAGGTATCGATCAGGTGTACGAACAGTGCAACATTGTAGACCAGGAATAAATTAGCAGTGCGAGTAGTTTGTGTCCTGAAAATGAAGACACAATGTATGGCTTCAGAGCAGCAAAGATACAAAATATACGAGTACACTCACACACACACACACATACATAGTCTTAGAGTGCGAGATTTACAACAACTATGCTGGCTGCTCTGCCGCTGCCGCTGCAAAGCTACAGCTACAAATGCGCTGACTGAAGTTTGGCAACGTCGCATTAACCGCAGCAGCAGCAGCAACTGCAGAGCCAGCTGTAGACGCTCGCTCGCTTGGTGGCTGGCTGCTTGTTTTTCTTGTTTCCTTTTTCTATTTCTTTTTTGCACAAACACACACTCACATTGAGTGCCGACTTGGCCGTTTTTGCTTGTTTTCAATTAGAGTCGACTACAAAAAGAAGCAAAAAACGCAAAGAAGAAGAGAAGCAGAAATATCAGCAGCAAAAGCAAAATACAAGCAGCGGCCGTTGTCGTCGTCGTTGTGGTTGTTGTTGCTGTTTGCGAGCAACTTGCGAATACGCCGCACGTTGTGTAAACATCAGTCGCAGTCGGCGTGGACTGCGCAGTCACCGCTCGTCTGAGCCAATTTGAATTTGCAGCCACACACACACACAAACAAACTGTACATTGTACACGTAAATAACGCGCTCTCTCTCTCTGTCTCTCCTTCGCAGTCGCTGTCGCTATCGCTGTTTTGCTTTGTGGTCGCTGCCGCTGCTCTGCCGACGACTGCTTTTGTAGGTTTTCTTCTTTTGGCGCAGCGTTTACTTTATTTTTATGCTGGCATTTTTGCGGCTCTTGAATTCTGCACATGTGTGTGTATTTGTGTGTGCTGCTGCTGCCTTTGTCGTTTAATTGCAAATGAGTCATGCATATACATGCACACGCACACGCACACATACAGCCACGACTCAAAGTCCGCCTGGCCAGCAGCAATTTGTGCCTCAGTCGCCTGCTTTAATCAATTGGACTTTTGCTTTACGAGCCCATCTACATGGCATCCACAGCCTGCTCCACACATCTCTCGGATGTGACGCGGCCCGTGCAGGAAGCAGCCGCTTAATGGCGGCTCCTCGTAATAGATGAACAAATAAATAAATAAATCTCGTCAATGGCGTCTGCTGCTTTTAGCCAGATTAGCCAGAGCCCCATTGAGTATTTGCCCCTCGCCCCCCCTCTATTTTGGATATACATTCGCTGTGGTTGTTTTGGCCAAAGCGAAACAAAAGCGTTCAAGTGGAGAGATCAAAGCCAGGCAGAATTTGTTTCGGGGCCAAGTATTCGCAAGATGTCAAGTTGTGGCATAGATAACTCAAGTGAAAAAGAGAAAATCTGCAGGGAAAATATCATATTTAGTATACGGTAAACATGCCAGCAATTTAGATGGTTAATTTTGATTAAAATACAGCTCGTAAATACATTTAAAACTGGCGAAATTAGAAAATAACTACTGGATAAACTATAGCACTGCCTTGCCATACTATCGATAGTCGATAGTTTACATACTATCGAAAATACACTCTATGAAACCATTTGTGAATCCACAATGACTCTGCAAGATTATCGTGTCAATAAGAACTCAACCCCATTTTCATTCATTGGGTATTAAATTATTTACAAGAAATTATTTATACACTAATTTTGCTTACTATCGATAGTCGATAGTTTACTATCGAAAAATTGTCGCTCTCCTTTTGGGCATACTAAATTTAAACTTCATTCTCTGGGATATAATGAAAATGATAACTACAAAGAAACTATTTCTGTACTGCTTTCGATAGTCGATTGTGTTCATAGGTTAGTTGCTGAACTTTACCCACTCTAAAAGTACCAATCATTTGTAAATTCACGATGATTCTGCACAATTATCGTTGTGTTTTTCACATAGTACATTTAAACTACAACTCGGGAATTAATTCGGGAACATAATTGATCGATAGGTATCGATAACAGCTAAAACGCCTTTTACTTTCCTCTCACTTAGTATATTTAATTGTACACTCGAAAGCATGGATTAGCTAATAAATACAATTTTCATTAAGAAATCAATTATTGATTTTCTGTGCGTTTTACCAGCTGATGCCATTTGAAATTGACTCATTCCTTGATGAGATACTTCCCAGGCAATTGCAGCCTAACGCATGTGCCTCACACATGTGATGCTCCGTCTCTTTCTGACCCGGCTCACTCGAGTCCTCTCACTCGCACTCTTTGTTGGCAAAGCGTGCAACCAATTTGCATGTTTCATTGCATTCGCTTTATATTCAACACAATTTTTCTTTATTTTCCCCATTTGCAATTAGTGGTGCAATTAAAAATAATAATTAAAAATTAATCTTACCAGCGGCCCCTTTTTGCTTTTTATATTGTGGAATGTCGGAAGCAGAGAGAATGAGAGCGGGAGCGACAGGAGAAAAAACAGCTGACAAGTGCACGGTGAATTGAGAGAACAAAAAAAAGAAGAAGAAAGCAACAAAAATGTTACGTAAAGCGTGAAACACACGCCACGCTTTATATTATTATCGTTTTTGTTATTTTATTTTGTTCAATTATAAAATATGTACGATGAGCAACGAAATTGCAACAATCAACGATAATAAAACTGCCACAGACAGTTGCCCAACTGTGGGATACCCTGCAAGTAAGGAGTGGCCTGAAGCTAAGATCTTTTTGTATTCCTTTGTAACAAATATGTAAATGTAATTTGAGTAAAGATTAAATAATGCTAATCTTTGGTATAGAGATGCCATTGGTTTTAAAGTGCAGTCACCTCACAGATAAAGCACGTATACGACTCGTGTGACGCCCCCGAAATTGCAATTGCAATAATTGACAATAATTCAAGTAATTATTGCTGAAAATTATTTTGATTTTCAGCCCCACAGACCTCGGACTTCCGCTGCGGCTTCCAATTCGATATATGTGCAATCAGCGTGCAATTATTTATTAAATACTTTCGTCTCTTCTCCGCTGCCGCGCTGTAATATTAATAAACTGTCGGAATAAATGAATAAAAAAACCCTCGCAATTATTAAACTGAACATATTTTTATACACAGCCGATGACAGTTTCTGGTCAATTGACAGGCCCATCACGTGCCCTTTGCAACTCTATACGTGATCATTGTTCATTGTTCAGATACATTTAGATACAGCTAGCATATATAGTATATGCTGGAGCCACTAGTATCGTCTGGTTACGGCAGCGACTCTCTATTCGCGTCCTATTGCTAATTGCTTTTGATTAGTTGAGGGCGTACGACCCGTATGATGGCTCAGGCCCCTTGCCCCTCTCCGCCCCCATCTCCAGGTTACCCAATGAGGCGAGTTCATTGCACTCAGTGTCTTCTTGCGCCAACTGTGAGACCCACAAAATGCCAAATGCGGCCGACAACTGTTTCAACTCGTGCCCGGGCCCAGCACTTGCTGTTGGCCAATTGTTTCGAGCCCGCACCCAAACAGGCAGCAGATATCTGCCAGAAAGTCCCTGAGCTGACTCTTGGACTGGACAGGATGCGAGCTGTCTGCTCTTGAGTGCCGTCAAATTGGTCAACATTGCGAACTCGCTAGCGAGGAACTCGTGACTATGAAAAGTTGAGAGAAATATTCAAAATTAAAGGGTATTCTTTGTGTACTAAAACTATCGATTGAAAGTGTAAAAATTAAATGAGAAAAATAATGTTATGGCAATTTAACAAATATTTATTCCATAATGATATAAAATTAAATATAAATTAAGAATAAAAAATTGACAATAAAATAACATAATATTAAAATAAAAAATGATTTTAATTACAAATTAAAATAATAAACTAAAAGTGTACAAATTCAATTTTTAAAATACTGACAAAATAAAATATTTATACGAAACTGATATAAAATTTAATTATAATTATATGAAATTAAATGTAATTTGGAATATACTATCGAATAATGAGAATGTTTTTAAATAGGAACATTATCAGTTATAAATATAAATATATATATATATATGTACATATATACATATATTAAAAAGATGTCAACTTTTTCTATATCAGTCCTGCGAATATCTTCACAAGATTTATCAGCTTTTATAGTCTCTGAGATCTGATTGCTCATTCAGCTTTATTGTCCATGAGTTTGTTAAAAATTCTAAAATAGTTTTTAACGATAAAGATCCTTTCTCAGTAGACTAGGATTTTTCTAGACTAGGATTTTCAATTGCCCGACTGGCTCCACAAGTGGGCAGTATGACCAATGGCAAATATTATAATATATAATGGTGACACTATTTCAACAACTTTTTGTTTTGCTTACAAAATCAATCAATTGCAAAAAGATTAAATACATGCAATAAATGAATGCAGTTTTTGATTTTATTATCTTTTAAAGTCAGAGCTAGATAATTCAGTATTGTCATTTATAATATTGTGTTTTTAGTTACTTTTAAGTGAACAATTTATATTTTTTTCTCATATTTTGCAAGCGCAATAATTCAACAGTACTCTATGAGCTTTTCTTGCTCATCTGTCAAGTGCCATCTCTAGTGTCAGGTGACGACGGATGATTCAGCAATTCAATTGTCTGCCTGGCAGTCGCCTGGCCATTTCCTGCAAAAAAAGGGGTTTCCGATGATGATTGAGTAGCCCCTTGCTGTCTGAATGTCTGGCAATCCGAGCTGCAGCATCGTTCCATAGTCCAGTTCCAGTTCGAGTTGAGCGTTTATTCATTAAGCCTTTCGCTTTCATGAGCTGAACAATGCGACGATAATAAAACTGCCCAGCCGAAGAAACCATATCTAGACAAAGGCACAAGAGGAGATTGTCGCATGAATCACGGCACAGACAAGGCGCATAATAAGCATGCTAATCATGATGATGATAATGTATGGTCACTGGACCTGTCTTGGACCTTGAGCTGCGTCCTGGTGGCACCTCAATGCGTTGCTGCTGCTTTAAACACACAAACAGAACTTGACATTCAAATATGATTTCCCTCCCCCTTTTTATATTTATTTTGCCGGCTCTCTGCATTGAGCAAAACACACAACACACAACTCTCAGATGGGGTGGGGGCAGACTTCTAGAGGCAGCTGTGTCTACACACACACATACAACCGCAAAAGGGGTATGCTATATACATTTTCCATATGTATTTTTTTGCATTTGCATTCAATGAATGAAACTTTCTGCTGCCATCGTTTCGGGCGCCCTTCTCTTCCTCTACCTCCCCTCGACTGTGCCTCGTTTGACTGCACTTTGATTTATATCCATTGTGTACACCCTTACTTATTTGCCCTGAGAATGCAAAATAAATCGTAATCCTAGGCTACGTTATGCAAATGAACTTGAGCAGCTGTTGTTTTTGTTCTTGTTGTTGTGCTGCCTTTGCTACTTGCACTAATTGCCGTTAAATGAGCCGACTGACTCATGCCACAAACACAATCACAGTCTTAGTCTGTCTGGATGCTTATTACCTGGTGGGTGGCTATTACCTAACGTCGTGTTGCCAGATTTAGACACCCGGAAATTGTCTCCCCATCAAAAAAACACTCGTACTCACAGACACATACATTACACCTCCCCCACACAGTCAGTCGAACAAAACATATTTGTATTTTTTGTTTGTCGCATATGTGTTGTGCATATTGAGAATTTGATTTCGATATTCCTATTACCAGCTGTCTAGACTCTAGACTTTAGACCTGACACCTTTTGCTTAGGCCAACTGTGAGGTGGCTCAGTCTGCCTATCTACAAAAAAAAATCCCATCCCCAATAAATAAATAATCAAAGAGATTTTCAATTCAATTTCTGAATATAATATGATATAGTATTGGTTTTAAGGCTCTAGTGTTGTACTAGTTCAATACTTTATTCCTTTAATAATATAATATAATTCTAAACTTATCGATCGAATTGGAAATCATTCAAAGTAGAACAATTTTATATATATTTTTTAAATTTGTTGGTAAATTTGCCTGGCTCAAGTTCTAGTTTCCAGGGAAATTCAAAAAGGAAACACATCTCACAACACCAATCCCGCCTTAAGGGTTTCTTATGATCAGAATCTTTTAAATCTTTTACTTCGATCTACGCCAAAGAAGCTTTGGAATCACAAGACAGACTTTCTGTATAAAGGGGGTTTTGAGTGTACGTAATTAATAAACTTAAATCACATGATCGGTTTAAGGTTCCATAACAAATCAAAGAAAAAACACAAGGCTTGAGTCGTTCTTCCAATTAATGAAATTTATACGCCAACTGCCTGCTAGACATAAACATGTTTTGTATGTTAAGTCGAATGTGTGTGGATTTCCTCTTTTTATGGAACTGGAGTCTTTGAGCAAACAACAAACAAAGCAGCTAAGCTTCTTTCGAAACCAATATTTGCGCTTGTTTGATCGGATTTCGTGTGTGGAAGAGAACATGAAAATGGTTTTTCCAGTGAAATGTTTTCCCACTGTTTACGATGCATATAGATCACATAATCAGAAATCAGAGCAATGGCCAATGGCAGCGAGCAGTCAATCAATTTAATGAGCTTTGCGCTTGGCAGAAGGCAGAGAAGGCGGCTTATGCGGGCTCAAAAGTATCTATCAGATACTTTGCAGCTGCTGCGACCGGTCGTTGCTGCAGCTTAAAGGCCGCTTTTGTGGCATTCTTTCTCACAGCTCTCACCCACACACACATGCACAGCAAACACCCACTACAACAGAATGTGGCTGAGGCAGTTGTTTGGTCTTGGGCAACGCCTTCTCTGCCCCCATCGTGTGCTGCCTCTGGCGAAAAAAACGAGTTGGCTTTGCAACGTCGCGTTGCACTAGTTGCAAGTTGCAACTAGTTTTCATTGTTGTCTTTTTGCCTGCAGCTGGCCGAACGTATCGCGTATCTGCTGCATCTTTGTATCTGTATCTCAAGAATGAGCTCAGCTCTTTGAGTTCGTGAACTGTCAACGTCAAACTTTGCTTCCATCTTCATTCACACTCGCTGCAAGAGTGTTTTAACTTACCAGCATTGTATGTAACAAATTAGCTGAGACTTCTCTTGTCGCTTCAAGACAATCACAATGTCTCTATTGTATACTTTAAGCCAGCGCTTGCTTATTGAGTATCTTGCAGTCGAGCTCACTCGCCGCTTTGGTTTTTTGCTCTTTAAGTGCAGCTGTCACTCAGAAGCGTCTAAATGTCTCCTCAGACCGTTGTTGTTGTCATTGCGGTTTCAAATGAGGTCGCTTAATTGTTTGCCGTCTATGCTTCGCGTCGTATGTGCAATATACTCGTATACATATGTATACCTCCAGTTTAACCCTTATGGTGTGCGCCTGTGACATTTGTGACCCCTCTCTCGGTCTTCCTGCCTCCTGCTGCGTAATTTGATATTTTCGCAACCTTGTCCCTCGCGGTTTGCCTTTGCCTTAGCCCCCCTCATCCTCATCGTCTTCAACCGCAAGCGAGTCGCTTGAAAGGCTTGCCCCTAGCGCAGTATACATATGCCATATCTGCCATATATATACTTGGCATAATACGAGTATCTTTCATACACAATATTCTGCATTATATAAAACAACATTGCAAAAAGCTAAATAAAAGCATTAAAGACAATGCTCAGCCATTCAGTGGCTGCTCTTCTTTATTCAGTTTCATTTTAATTTTGAGATAGGGAGGGAAGTTGGCTAGGGACAGGCGCCTCTTGGGGCAACTTTAGCCAAATGTTGCGTGAAGATAAAGCGTTGCGACTTGGCTCTTTTGTAAGCGATGATTGAAACAAGTCGAGCTCATTGTTGTCGCTTCCCTAATGACCTTCCAAAGCTCTTTACCCCCAAGTGTGGGGAAGGATAGGGTTAGGATTTGGGTAGAGAAAAGTGTATATAAAAGAGCTGAAAATAGATTAGCTTAAAATGAAAAAAGCCATAACAGTTGCAATATAACAATAATTAAAACAAATATACTATCTGCGGCGTTTATATAATTTTCGACTGATCTTTAAATAAATAAATGTTCCCCATTTGCCACATGTTTTTCCGTCTTCTACTAAGCATCGATCATAATACTAACTATCTATTTCGTTTTCTGTCTATTGCAGGTATGTGCTACGTAATGCGGTCAAAGAAATAAAATCTAGTTTGTATTGTGCGGGTAAATATATGTCTATATATCAAGTACTCGTATGTCTGGGAGAATGTCTGTTTGTATTTGGGAGAATTGTTCTTGTTATGTGTAATAGAAAATGATCTGAAACTGAAAGCTGGCCATGTGTGCAGTATTTTATGGCTTTTGCAATGGGCCAAACTAATTTTGCAATATTTTTCAATAATTTCGGTTGCCAAAAACAAAAAGATGTTGCCCCCGGCCTCCCTTTTCCCTCGAGATCATTTGAGCAAACGGTTGCATTTTATTTTTGAGAAAACAACTTGAAAATGATTTGCTGCTTGCCAAAAATTTTTGAGTTAATAAATTTTGTAACGCTCAAAGGCTGGATGGAACGAAATATGCTTATAAGAGGAATCGTTTAATGACGGCATTACTAAAGCCTAAATAAAGAATTATTTTCAGTTATTCCTCTGAAGTCATGCTAGATATGAGCGAATTAGTTAAAATTAATAGAATCATATTTTGGCTGAGTTCGCCTAGGTCATTTGTCAAGTTATGACATAATAGAAATAATACATCTATAGCGCATCTGTTAAAACAATACATGTTTGTTAATTACAATTTGCTAGTTCTTCTTAGTTATCGCAGCTTTATCTGGAGTGTTCTTCGTGTCACTTGCACGTGCCCCTCGATAAGGTTTCTCCCATACAAAGTATGAAATGGCTTTGAGCACTCCAATGAACATTAACCTAAATCGTTGCATTGTCTGTTTGTATAATATATGGTGTATAGTACGAGTACAGTATTATTATATCTTGCCCCCTTCTACCATTCCATTCCACTCCATTTCATGCCATTCCATTTCGTTCCATTAGATTCCATGTCGGCCCGCACGTTGTCTGCCCATCTCAGCGTGTGTTTTTATTGATTTCGGGGCCTCTATTTGGCCCGCATCGGGTGGGGGAGGGAGCGGGTATAGGGGACTCACATGTACACATCAATACATACATGTGTGTGTGTGAGATTTTGCCATATATGCGTTAATTTTCATTTGCTGTTTGCCCAGATCTTTGACGTCAATTGGAAACGATTGTTTTTTCCATTCTCATATGGCCTAAACAGATCTGTTGAGGGTGGTTCGGTATGGTACAGCATTGCATGGTGGTTGGCTGGTTGGCTAGTGCTGTGATTACACACTCGCTGTCTGTGTGGTGACTTGCCATGTGGCCACTTATCAGTTTTCATTTGCTTTATTTTTGGGCTCTATCTGTCCGGTATTTGTTGTTGTCTAATTGCTGGCCCGGGCCTCTCTTAACGGGTGTGTTGTGTTGTTGCAGCTCGTAAATTGTTGTACACGTACACAATATGTGTGCCATTTTGATAAAAGTAAAATCAACGCAGTCGCAGCTGTAGTTGATAAGGATGCGAGTCGAGGGAATTGTGACTAAGTGGATCGATTGCTAAATGCTACTCCGATAATGGCTCAGCTGTAGAATCAGCATGTGCTTTGAAATTCATTCGAATTCTCCAATCACATTGCTAGATCTGTTGCATTTACTTTGACAAATTTATTTAGAAATTTGTTTATAAAGCAAGTGGAATAATCTAATGAAGTACACTTAGTTAATTGAAATGATTAACATATTTATTTTTCAGCTAAAAAACCTAAGTCTATTTGTAAAACTCCTTTACAGCATAATTGACAGTTTAGCACACTCTCCGCCTAACTTTAACCTTTGAATGGATTCGACTGTGCGGGCTCTCTCTTTGTTTTTTTTCAGCCCAATTGTGCCTGGCTATCTTATCAACAAGACCCACGTTCTAATCCAATACAATATGTCCGATTTCCGCCCCGCCCTGCCACTTTGATTACACATTGACTTAGTCTACTTGTACAATGTGGCTGGTAAAATGTCCTCACATACATTTGATTTCCAAATGCGTTTTGTTTTGTGCCTTTTGCGATTAGATAAGAGCCCCATGCTATGGCCAAGGTGGGGGGTTGGGGCACTAAGGCAGTTGGTAGTTATGCGGATTTATTACGGCATATGTTTGCATATCTGAGAAACTGAAACTGAAACTGAAATTGTGCTGCCAGTCAGTCTTATGTTATGTTATATACTGACTGTATAGTCAGTTGACAGTCGGTTTCTGAGCGAATTTCTTGACGGCGAGATTACAAATTGAATGTGGGACAAATTTTACGAGGCTCTTTTATGTTCTAGATAGTACATCTTTCAGTTTGAGTCAGCAGTAGAGTGAATAATCTTTGAATCTCCCTGCTTCTACACTTTTACAGTAGTTATTCAAGTGTTGTACTTGCACATTGTAGGGGCTAGTTCTGCCCCTATTAAAGTTACATTATGTGGGCTATGTTTGTGTGTGGGCCAGGGATATGGTTAATAATACTATGGAATGCTTAGTTACATATTATTGCAGAAAAAGGGTCTCTTTCTGCTTATGAAACTGTGGAATCTACTCAAATGCATGGATGTTTTATTTATTCAATTCAGCTACATGCTGACACGACAGTAAAAATAATAACTATTCAAAGTACCAATTTATTAGTCTGAAAAATCAGCTAGAAGATAGTTGTTTATAAATTTAACATACAGCTTTATATGTACATACGAATTCATGTATTCTATCAAAGAGCACAGGGTATCTCGTAGTCGAGCACTGCTTGTTCTTTATTAATGTTGTTGCATAATTCACTCAGCATGTAATTCTCTACCCCTCCATTCAAACCTCAACTTTAGGTTAATTAACATTCTTAATTTTTGTAATTTATACTATTCAATTTGTTGCTTGAGCCAAGTGGCTCAAGAAGTGCCGGCTTTTAACTAGTTATTAACTGGCTTTCGATCCATTCGTTCAAGTGAAAGCATCGTAACGCCTACTGCGCAACTCGAGGTTGAGTTCGTGTTCATTTTCAGCTTCTAGCTCAATTAATTTTTGCTTAGTTGTTAAGCTTTTTCGTACATTCTATTTTCGAATTGCTTTTTTTTGTTTTTCTTTCGTTTTTTGGCCAAGATATTATATAAACGGGTGTCGAGCCCCAGCACCATTTCGATTCTGTGTCTTAAATTGAAGATACAATTACAAGTATATAACATGAATTTCCTCTAATTGAAGCGAACTTGAAGCGCTGTTCATGGTAATTTATCATAAAGCCGGCATTAATTAGCTAATGTGACCCTATCAGTATCACCAATGGAGACTCAGCTCTGACCCTCAGCTGACCCAGCCGCTTTCCTGGAAGAGACCTAGAGATAAAATGACGTTAGTCATTTCTTTAATGAAATTGATAAAATTCCGTCAGAAATAATCTTTTTTCCGACAAATAACAATAATATTTTAAGACTAACAGCAATATCATTTTTTTTTGTATAAATGTTATAAATTGAATTTATGCGTTCATGGGAAATGAACAGTATAATCTATAGTACAGTATAATCTATAAATGTGCGTACTTAATAATTATAATATTAACTTAATTGGTTTCTAAATAGCTCGAGTTTAAACCTAACTTCAGTTTTATCTTCAGAGTGCTAATACGAGGTTTTAGTCTTATTAAAAGATCAAATAATACTTTTTACAAAAATCGAATATGAAATAGTTTCCAAAAACTATTAAATATATTCTCTAGAGTAAAATCAATAAGCTTGATTTAAGTTCAAAAAACAAATGAGTACCGAATTGAAAACAATTCTGTTCTATAAATCTCAGATTTATCAAACTTTTGGCAGACCAGATGACTATATGGCCAAATGTAAATTCACCAATGCTAATAGCTCCAAGGGGAATTCGAAAAAAACTGTGGATCATAACACATAATATGGAATTGATTAATGTTTGTTCTAATAACTAATGGATAATGGATAAACATCCATTAAAATAAAAATAATGCATTAATGATGTCCGTATAATAGAAACCCCATTTGGTTAACGTCTAGATGTCTTCACATTAGCGAGTCTCCGAACAATCGAGATTATACTGTTATCTCTCTACGTTTTTCTACCCCACCTAAATATCTACTAAAACTACTACTTGTAGAAAAGTCCGCACTGTTAAGTTAACAGTCTATGTTAAGGCGGCTTTGTCCTAATGCTACTTTGGTATATTTAGATCTGTTATCGATAATTAACATGGGACGTTGATGACCACAGCAGCAGTCTATGATAACGCAGCTGTGTTACATAATATTTATATTTATTTGTTATATTTAACACTGTTATCGATAAATAACCTACAAAATAAAATGAAATTAAACAAACGAATTGTTTGCTGAGCTGATTTGAAGTACCCCGACTAAAAGCGGTTAGCATTTATGGCATTCGGAATTAAAAATATGACATTTATGATTATTAATGTCATTTGGTATGTGCTAAGCCACGTTTATTATTGCCACGTTTATTACGCATTTACAGGGTATACAATGGCTGCTTTTGAGTTGAGAAGTAGCTTTATGCGTTGTGTGCTGTTTGTGTTGAGTTCTGTTCATAAAAGGCACAAATCAGCATAACAAACAAGCATTATGCGCATCATCATCATCATAACAGCCTTATGTACCGAATATAAATATACATAAGCGTGTGTGTGTAACATATACATCTGTATATAGCTGAGAACAAACAAGGGCCACTGGCAACCGCAGTCGTAGCCGCAGTCGCAGCCGCAGCAGCAGCACACACATGACAAAGCAAATTCTCAAATGTTGTTTGCTTGAGTTATTCTTTTGGCTTTCTACCAACACATGCAGAAGGAGCTGCTGTTGTTCTTGATGTTGTTGTTCCTGTGGCCGCCACGGCAGCGTACAAAAGAAAGACAGCGAGACAACGAGAAAAGACCAAGGCAGACAGACAGACACACAATCACAAGCAGGCGCACAAAACAGAACGCAAAAGCAAAGAAGAGGGAGCGAGCGGGAGCGCGAGAGGCGCGGACAGACGACCAAAGAGGAACTCTCATATAACAGACCCCCACACAAACACATGCATACATACAGTCACAATTACAAGTAAATGCATAAGTATATGCATATCATGCTATGTATTAAATAAATGTCTGCCTACAACTACAACAAAAATGTACCTGTTGTGCGTTGTGTAGCAGCAGCAGCAGCAACAACTACAACGACTACAACAAGAACTACAACAACAGAAGAAAATATTATTCAAGTTATAAAGTTGCCTTCTGAAAGAAACCGGTCGCTGAACATACAAAAACAACTACAGCATCAAGATCTGCTGCTTCGGTGTCTGGGAGTCGCTTTTGTTGTGTTGTTGTTGTTGTTGTTGTTGCCAAACCAGTTTGCAGCTTAAGCGACATTTATGTCTTTGGTTTGCCTGCTTCTTCTGCCTCGCTGTTGTTGTTGCCCATAACTCCATGAGTTCCATGAGTCGAGCTCATTAAATTTGTACCAAGCGATCTCACACGCATACACACTCACACACACACGCATTCGCACTTAGTAGCACTACAAGGAAGCCTCTCCAAGGTTTTATGGATAATCGATGTTGATGTTGTTGTTGTTGTTGTTGTGCTGCAGATCCTACCGATTTTTGAGGCAATATTTTTAACCTTGAAACCCTTGTTGTTGTCTTTATAAAATTTTCTTTAATTTCGCTTTGAGGACCGAACACTTGAGCAACCACATCCACATCGAGCGTCATCTTCAGTTCGTTCTCAAGGCTCTGTTATCTACCTACTTGCAGCGATTGTTGCCTCTCAAGTGGCACCACCAGCATAATTTATGCTGTTTTTCAGCTCTCGACCCTTTTTTCTCCCCCTTTTTTTCTTGAGGGTAACAAAAACACTTTAATTTAATTTTTCGTTAATCAAATTTAATTGCTGTTGATTGTTATTGTCTCTATGGCAGTCGCCCCCGTCTCCCCCGCCTCTCGACATTTCCGCTTGCCAAAAATAAAATTGCAGCATTCAATTACGCCTGCTCCCTCCTCCTCTCTCTCCCTATCCTCTGCCCCTCTCACCATTCGTTGCACTGCGCTTAAAATGCATGACATGCAACAATGTTGCTGCTGTTGTTGGTTCTGCTTTTAATTTGCATAACCGGTTGGCAACTCATCAAGTCATGCCCCAATACATCCATCCATCCATCCCATCCCATTCTACCCCACCACTGCCACCAACTGCCATTCCATTGTCCAATGCAGCGGCCATTGGCCACTTGGTGTTGTAGCTGGGGCAGCTTGCCACCTGCTGCATTGATTGCAACGTCGAACCGGTTCCACAACGAATAGGAGCAAACACCGCCAGCCACAACAACAAATAAACAACTACACAAAAACTTATGACTTATTTAATTTATTTGCACGATTTGTTGTTTACTTTTTTTGTTAGCTGTTTCTAGGCTTGGCCATAAAGGGGGGTGGCGGCCAAGTGCAAGCATTGGCTGATCCTCCATTCCCAGCCCATTCCCAGATCGATTTCCATTCCCACATAAATCTTTCAGCTCAAGACCTGGTCAACATCCATTTGCCATTTCTGTCTCGTGACGCTTTTTTCTGCCATTTGTATTAGCCGGCCATCAGGTGGCCAAGTGTTGATATTTACTGTCTCTCAATGGACAACATAAGCCTTTTCCATTTTTGGCACAATTACAATTGTCATTGCAACATTATTTTATTGTTCAATTTACTTGATTGATGCAGCAATTGTTTGCTTTACGTTGTTTGAATTTAACAAATTGCAATTGTTTTCTCAATAAAAAAACGGGATAAATGTTGCGTTTAATTGATCTATTTAACATTTTTATTATGAAATAAAGTTAACTAAGAATTGCCAAATGAATTTAACTGTCCATGCAACAAATTGTAGAATATATTCAGTTTAATTTCTATCGATCCTCAAAATGTTCATATCAATTATAAATGTTTAAACCTTTATATATTTATCAAGACCATTTAATGCAGATATAATTAACAGATCAGTTTTTACAATTTTAATAATAATATTGCAAACTCTAAAAGGTCTACAATTTAAATGTGTTTGTCTTACATTTCGTTTAAAAATACGATCCCAATATTGTTTTAACATAGACTTAACCTGCTTGTTCAATTTCAATGCCAAGATTTCACTATCCTTTGCTATTTTGCATCTGGAGTTGTTTTGGCAGCACAGTGACCTATTGAACTCTGCGGCTCACAGTCGCCTTGACAGCACCTCCCCTTCAATCATGCCCCAGGCTCTGCTAGCATTGATCACAGTGATCAATCGCAGCTTTTGGGTAAATGAAATTGCAGTTGGCAGCTCTTTAATTGCCAATGACTGTTTACTGTAGTTTGTTTTGCTTTTATTGTTTGTATCTTAGCTTTCACCCGATGAGGAGCAGTGTTGCTGCCTCCTCTGCGTTGCCATCGCTAGACAAGCGTGCCACACACAAATTGAGTTGGACATTCGAGTGCGTTGCACTCGATGCAGATCGCAGTGTTGTTGCTTTTGTTGTTTCAAAGTAAAAACAACAATAATAATTATGATTCATCAAGCGAAGGCAGTGGCAAACGAAAAACAAACATACATAAATAACGAAATATAAATCCTAATAATAATAATAATACCCATAACAATTTGTTGTCTCTACGTTCGTGTTTATTTCCAAGCAAATTGTTATGACGGCTCGCGATGCCAATGATGAGCATTGAACTAATTGTGCGCTCAACAGAGACAGAGAAGCGATTCGAAACTATAAAACCAAACAAAATTAGGAAAAACGACAACTGAGATGGTACCAGATAAACACGCTATTCGATACGAAGTGTAGATACTCTGCTGTACACTGGGGCTTAAATTAAATGTTATTATTTAGACAACTATGTTATTTACAGTAAAAGCTGCATACTCGAAGCTCAAAACCTCTCTAATTTACTTGAATCAAGGCTATGGAATAAAACCCAAAATCAGTTTACTTAGAAAAAAACTGAAAATTAAAAGGTCTATAGATTCCTTATCAGAAGTATTTAGAAGTATGAGCGAACCTATTTAATTATTTTGGAAATTCCATTTCAACGAAATAAACATTAAATCGAAAACAAACCCAAGATTTCATCGAATCCATATCTCATAAAGTTCTCACGAAATACCAAAGCAGATTGATAACATTAGAACTAAAAAAAAACACAAAAGCATTAAATATATTTTATAAATAAAAAACTAATCAAAAGGCTGATACATATTTGTCATAAAATTGTTAGATTTTATGACGGAATTGAACGATTTCAATTAGGCTATATGTAAAGTAATAAAGACGGCGCAGTCAACTAATGCAAGAACAATGACGACAATAACAATATGCAAATAAAAGAGGGGCGTTGACCTGACCCTAGTGGAGACGATTCCATTGAAGGTTCCCCCCAAAAGTGTCGGTTGTAGCCCACGCAAAAGCGTCTCGGAATCTTTTTTCAAGTGTCTCTCCCTAGTGAGGTACCAGCCCCCAAAAAGAAAAGAGCCCAGAGCTGAGACCCAACCCACCTGGTGTGTTTGTTAATTATGCATGTCTGGCTGGCAATCTATTATTTATCTATAAAAACCAATCTGTGCAACATACTTGTATTTATGTTAATTTCCAAGACGTGGGCTCTCTACGAAATGCTTCAATGATTTCTCATTCTTCCGAGCTCGAGTTCGAGTTGATTTCTTAAGTGGGCGACTGCAATGACGGAAGTGAAGGATGGAGATCCAATAACCCATGGGTCATGGGCTTATGTCCAAAATTGGAATATCACTCGATTAATAGATGAAAAACTATACAGAAACTGTCGTCGGTTTGGTGTAGTTGCCTCTGTTTTCATGAGGGCGTTGTCAGCTGATTTTATGTTGTTGTTGTTGTTGTTGCTGCTGCTGCTGCTTTCATATAACAGTTAAGCTGATAAAAGAAAACCGAAACGAAACGGACAGAACAGAACAGAACAAATCCAATGTGGAATGCATAATTAAACAAGATTGCATTCGGTTAGCAATGGCTGCTGCTGCTGCCGCTGCTGCTGTTGTTGTTGTTGTTGTTGTTGCTGTGGCAGCTGCGACAGCAATTGCTGCAACAAAACGCAAAACGACAGCAAAAACAACAACTGCAAATGCTGCTCAGTTTTTGCCGAGGCCAACAAACCCAAACTAGAACGTGGGTGTTAAATTGAACACTAAACCCAATTTCACCTAAACTCACGTTGTAGTTGTTGCTCTTAGTGATGTTGGCTGCACGCGACATGGCGCTGCATGCCACACTCTGCCACACACACTCACACACTTAGACATTGCATAAGCAACCAGCCAAAACAAATACTAGCATTTATTAAATCTAAACAGCATTTATTTTAGAGCTAACGAAGTTTGCATACTCTTCTCGTTTTTATTTAAACACCTCTTAGATTGGATAGTAATTGTGATATTTAATTGTGTTCCTTACAAATATATATACAATATATATTAATTGTTTATAGTTTCTCATTTGTGTTTAAATACAATATATGTTCTGATCTTTCAAGCAAGGATTAAGTTAAAACTTCATATTTTTGATCGAATGAGTTAACTTTTATATTCTGTTTTTTTCGCTGTATTTTTTTATAATATTCTATTTTATTCGACTAAACTGCATCCTTGTTTTGTTTCAGAATTTTCAGCTTTTTCTTAGTTTTTTAGAGTTGCCGTACATTCGATTATTATTATGTGTAGTGTAGCCATAACCAAGTTAATCGTTATCGATATCGCATAGCTTAACCTGTCGTCCTATACATATTACTCATATCTTAATATTTGCCTTATGAATGCTTTAAATTTTCGACTTTTCACTTTACTCATTGAAAGGACTTTTGTTCTCTACCTTGGCAAGGGTATTCCAAGTATGTAGAGCTGCGCCAAATTATAGTACTGTAGTATTTGCGCTGCTTTCTTCCTTACACCAAAAAGCTGTAATTTTGTCAACGGCCTCAACAACAACAACAACTTACAAATGCCACTGCATGTGACAACAACAACAACGGAATATGCAATTTACAGTGCGACGACCAGAGTTCGCTAGTTGTGGGCGTGGTGGTGTGGTGGGCGTGTCGCATTTGGCTAGCCAAAAAGTTGAGCGAAACCAACAAAAATGTGCGAACATTTAACAAGTTTTCAATTTGCGTTTAAAAGCAACAATAACAAAACTTGCAGTGCAGCTTGGCAGAGGGAATAGAAGATAGAGTGTAGAAAGAGGGGGTAAGGGAGGCGGCGTCGTTGCACTCCTCGTTTTGAAGCTTGTCACGAACTTTGCAACAACAACAGCTCTAAAGACGTGAGGTACGCTCCACTGTCCGACAGGTGGCGCTTTTCTGATTACAGCGCTCTCCTTTGCGGAAGTTGTACTTTTATTCCTCGCACTTTTGCTAGGCCTGTACCGAGTGCGAGTGAGATAGACTGAACTTGTTAAGTTTTCACATTAAAGTTAAAATCATTTGCATTTTTAAAGTTTTTGTTTTTGTAACTTTTGCTTTTGTTATTGTTATTGGATTTTTGTTGTAGTGTTTTGTGTGTAGTGTGCTTTTGGTGTCAATGACTTTGTTTGGTCTCTTGCAAGTTTCTTTTTGGGCGGCCGGCCGCTCTCTTTTTCATTTCTTGCTGACTAATGCAGCAGTTGACGACGGCAGCGCCGTCGACGTCGCCGTCAGTGTCTCTGCTGACCGCGACGCATGCATTTAAAATTTTAATGTTTGTATTCGTATTTACATACCCTGTGAACAACAAACGACTGGGTAGAGTATACAGACTGCAGAGTATGAATACGGGCAAGAAAAATAAATCTAGCATTTGATGGCAAAGACTCATATTTTTAGTGGGTAAAAATGTCACTTCTTACTGCCATTTTAAAGTGAGCAAATTTTTGTTTACTTCTGAGTTGAAAAATTTGTTTGATGTTGACTTAGGAGTTTTCGCTAATGTTGTTAAGCGCTTTCTTCTTGTAGCTGGTTTAAATATAATCGCATTATTCAATATAACTACAACCTTCCTTAGTTCTAGCTCTAATACATTATTCTCCATATATTCTAAAGTTACCAGAAATAATCAAGAATAATAATATCTTAATTAAACAAGATAAATATCTCATCTTGATTACAGGGCATTCTCGTGTTTATTTAAACTGCCTCAAGCATTTCGAATTGTTTTATTTGAATTTCTTTTATGATTTCTCCTCTGACCCGACCTAAGCTTCATTTGCATATTTGTCGCTTTTTGTTTTGTTATTATTGTAAGTGTTGTGTGGCTTTGTTGTCGTTATTGGACTCTGGAAGCTGTTTTTAAAAGGATGCTGCGCTGATTAGTGGGTCATTGTTGTCACTGTTTGTGATATAGAACTCTGCCTAACGAGCCATGTTTCCCTTTGCCTTTTCCAACATTTCGATCATTCTATATTTGAAATATTATTTTAAAATGTTATGTGTTTTATGTTTTATTTATGTTATGGACAACAACAGCTGTTGATTATGCTTTTTTCAAGATATTTTTCCGTTTTGTTTACGCTGTCATAAATTTTCGGACGGTTCTTAAATTGTCTATTTATGATTTGTTGTTGTTGCTGTTGCTGCTGTGCCATATGCAATGTTTCACAGTCAGGCCCCGATGCCCCCATCCTCTTTGCTTTGCCATTAACGATTGCGTGAAATTCTTTTTTTTTTTGTTGTTCATTTTTTGTTATTTGTATTTTTGGCATTGCCCTTGGAATATTTGACATGATTTCTTGTATTGCTCGTAAATTTAACAAAGAAAATGCGAAAGTTGTCGTCGCCCCATTGGGCAGAAGCAGACGGGGTTCTACAGCATAGTGAAGCCTCGCTCCCTTCCCTTCCTTTCCCTGCCCGGCTGTTGCTGCTGATGGTGCTGCTGCCACGCAATGTCAGAGCAGAGATCAATAAACTTTTGGCAAACAACAAGAAAATGGAATCGCAAAGAAAACAAAGTAAAGCGCATGAAAAAAGATTACAGCCGAACAATAAAGTGGAGAAACAGTGACAGCAACACATCGAAAGAGTGCGAGCAGGGCAGAGAGTGATAGGGAGAGATTGCGAGGGGGACAGTCAAGTGAATGCCGGGCGATTGTCATGGAAGTCATCGTCTGGTCATAGCAAACACATCGCTCAGAGTCTCCATCGGGGCTTTTTATTTATATAATCACAGACAACGCACCAATACACACTCACATTTCTACAGCTGCATTAGTGTGCGTATGTTAGTGATTTTTTTTTTTTTGGCACAGAAAAATCTGCGTCATCATCATTAAAGTTGCCGGCTTTAGGTACGTCTGAGATACACTCTCCGAGTATATTTTTTAATAACAATTCCCCTTCCAGCCCTTCTCCCCCCTCCACGCTTTCGCCTCGATAGGGCGAAGTGCTTTCATTTGTCAATTTGCATTTCTTGTGGTCTATTCGCATTGTTGGCGATATGATGACTTTTTCACGATGTTTACAATTCGATATTATCTTTGGCAGTCGAGCTTCTCATTTATGAATACGTCGTACAAAGTCAACAAAGGTTTATCGATTTATTTGCGTAGTATGAGCATATTGATCGATATGCACGACTCGAAATGAATCCAACAGAATGCTTGTCAACTGTTTACCAAGACTGCTCTTAAACTCTTCAGAGCTGATTGGATATATGGCTAATTATAATAATATATAGAAATCATTTTCGATTAATAGAATGTCGTCGATATGATTTGTTATCGATAATGCCTACTTTATTTTGATTATCAATTTGAGAGAGTATCTAAAGATCATTATATCGTTCTTGGCTTGGCTTTTATCTTACTTTGGGTTTCTTTTGACTTTAACATAATGAACAAGCGAATATCATTTATTTCTGGCTCTTTTTGGGTTTTTTCTTTCTTTTTCATTTATTTTTGCAATTTCTTGGCCACGTTTTGAACATGTTGAACTTTTGCACTTTGCAAATAGACAAAAGCTGTTGCTGCTTATCGGGTGGGGCTCTAGGGGTGTGTGGGTCGAGGGGTCGCTTCCTACTTGTCGCCGATTGTGAGTGCTTTTCATATGCAAATGTCAACGACGCTCATTAAACATTCATAGATGTTGCCTAAATAAAAAGGTTAAATGTTAAAGGCATTTTATATTAATTATGATTCTCTTTTTTTTCTATTTGCAGGTGCGTATCCTTCTAAAGGTCCAATGCCTGCCTCAAGTCCTGGATTATTGAGGCAGCCATAACTTCCATAGATTAGACAATGTATTCAAGATATTACTTAGATGTAAATGTGTAAGTCTGCATGTTAAGTAAGTTACACATTCCCCTCCCCATCGCCCGTTCCTCCATGCCGATCGACCATGAAATATGTCAAATACGCCGCAGTTGTTGCCACAAAAAGCTGCAGACACGCTAATAAAGTTGACCTTTGAGACAAGTTTTTTTATTTTTATCGCTTTGCTGACTTTTCAATTTAGACAAGCGATGAGTAAATCAAATAAAATAAAGTCTAAACACATTACATATATATATACGACATACATATTCATATTCACATTCACACAATTCATGAATAAACAACACTCTCATTTAACAGTCATATAGACAAAGTCCGCAATACGCAATAGCATGCACTGATCTTTGTATGAGAACAACAACAGCTGTTACAATTAGTCGCATGTTGAAAGTACTCTGAAAATGCGTGACAAGTTAGGATATTCATAAAACACGTTTCCAAATAGATTCCGTGAAATTTTGACAGCCTTAAGGCTTGTAATTGGAATTGTACAAAAAAAAAAACAATTTCAAAATTGTACTAGTTTCAAAATAAACTTACTGTGTTTTGAATGTAGGAAATTAGTTTTCAAATTTGAAGTGTCTAGCTCTTATAGTCTCAGAAGTTCTTATACTACAGGGAAGGACGGACGGGCAAGTGGACATGGCTAAATTAAAGCTGATAAAGAATATTCTTACATATATACTTTATAGGATCGGACCTGCCTCCTTCTGCCTATTACATACTTTCGTACAAAACTATAATACAATTTTTGTCAATTGGCACAGCGTATAATGAAAGCTCTATGGAATAATATGAAAAATATTTCATTTCAGACGATAGCTTATATTGTACTTGATCTTACTTTTAATCAAATTACTGTTGTTAGGTTAAAGATTCTCAAATCACACCAATATTGCGAATCGGTAACACTTCCTAATATCTATATTTGTATTAGATATCTATGGGTATACTAAGTTAGGGCACAGCGAAATTTATGTAGCAGGCAGAAGGAGCACATTTGACAAAATATGTTAAATTTAAATATTTTTCGAAAAATTGTATTTTTTGTTGCTCACTCTTATTTGTGGCATTCCCTAAAATTGGAAAGCGAGTAGCTCACAAGCCAGCAAACTCGACAGTTGCTTTTTCACTTGTTAGGCCATGTATTTAAAAAATAAATTAATGACCTGTTAGGTTTGTCTGAATGTGCGTAACAGGCAGTAGGATATATCTGCCCATAAAGTATACATATATTATTGATTGACCGTCTGTATGAACACCCACATATTAGAGACTATATAAACTAGAGCTACCAAATTTGGAGACAACACGTAAAAACTTTCCAAGCATATGTTTATTTAAGATTCTGGCAAGGACCCCGTAAGTTGTAAACCAAATTGCAAGCATAATCTGAAACCTAGAATTATTGTTTTTATACACAACAATAATCACCATGTGAATGATCCCTGAATATTTGGTAGCAATCGGACAATAAACTTTTATAGGGCGAAATCAGGTGCAACTGCACCTGTTCAGTTGTTATGTCAATAAACCAAGTAAAGTGCTACCAAGATAATAATTTAAATGCAGTTAATTTCGGTATATTTTTTTGTGAATGTATTCAGTATTTTTTTGAAAAATACAATATTGCGGTGGTTGATGTAAATTGTTGTGTTCAGAAAAATGGTATAAAAGTATACCTCTAGCCATCAGATTGAAAATCCACCTTATTTCCCAATTTTTTTCTTCTTGCCTTAAAAATAACTTATGAATTCATCTTGCACTGTTTATATTTTAGTTTATCTCACAATTTGCTCATCTACGATTTTCAAATCATAAGTGACAAATTGTTTGCTCAAATTTCAAAAATTTCCTTTGACATTCAAATGTGTCAACATCTCAAAAGTATGTGAAAATTAATTACGTTGCGTATTTTAAAATGTTGAAGTTTGTTTTTTAAATCAATTTGTTAAAATATATTTTTTGAGAGTAGTATTTGGTAGTTTTATTAATTGTCACGTCAAGATTTGCTGAGATCGTTGCAATTGTTATAGAGGGTACCACAATAAGAATAATAATAATAAAGTAGTAATAGTTGTCGCTATCATTGTGCATGCTGTGCATCGTGCCGTATGCGCAATGTTCCACAGATTATTCTCGTACTCGCTCTCTCACACACACTCATATACACGCACACTTGTGCCTCAATTGCTTTCAATTGAGCTCAATTCATTGACTTTTATTGCACTTGCCACAACGATCAGCTGTCTAGCAGGGGCACACAGTACGCGCCAAAAGTTTATGGCCAGTTCAACGATAATTGTTAGTCGCTTGATCGTTAATCGTTAATCGTAAGTGGTTGCGGTTGTTGTGGTGTGGTGCTGTGTCGAAAACTGTGACCCACTTTGGACAAACGATCAATGCGATTCGATTCTTGAAACTGGTTATAATGAGGAAATCAAATACAAACGTTAAAACAGTCAACAACGCCCCAGTCATAAAAGTGTGCAAACAATTTTGTTGCCGGCTCTTTGTTTGCTCTGAATTAGCATAATTCAATAAATTAGCCAAATGAGTTAGTTTCAAAGCTGAAGTTTTCAAGGCGTCCGCTCCTCTGATTTATATGGCTAAGATCCATCTGGCTCTGCGGTCTTTGATCTTCATCTTCATCTTTGTATTGTTGCCCAGAGGTGACTTCTCGCAGTTTCTTTGTGCTGGGTCAATAGACCTGGTAATAATGTTGGCTCTTCTGTTGGCTGTTGCTCTGTCTATTGTTTTAACAATTTCTAAAAGAGATCCCGGTTCAAAGTTAACTGTCCACACCCACACATCTACCTCACGTTCAACCTCTCCTCTATCCCTCCACACGCTGCATTGTGCCTCACTCACAGATCTTTGTGTGTATCTTTTGCAGGTGCTAGGCAGAAATTTATTAAAATGGAGCAACAAATGCAACAAGATCAAAGCAACAACAGCAACAGCAAGAACTATCGCCCCAAGCAACAGAAACTCGAGCCACAGCGACCATCGCAACAGCAGCAAACAAAGTGCAGACAACAACAAGAACAACAGCAAACGGCAGAAGCAACATTAAGTGCTTCAACAACAATAACGAGTGTAAGAACATCAGCTGCAATTGCAACGTCAACTGCAACTGCAACTGCTAGTGCAACAGCAGCAATATCAATGGCCGTGCATTGAATTGCATTTTGTCAGTTGCTCAAAAGCAGTTGCTGTCTCTCTCTCCCCCAACTATCTCTGTCTCGGCGAGGCAGTCGCGACTAAGAATTCAAATGAGAAAGCCGAAGAAAAAAACGTTTTACATTGTTTAAAACAACAAATTAATTAACAAAAATATTGAAAAGATAAATGAAATGAAATAAACGTGGCAAGTGTTAAACAAACATTGCAAACAGAAAACAAATAAAAAGAATACTACTAAAAGTGATTGCGACAAAATTGAAAAACAAACAAAGAAACTCCTCGAGAAGAAGCAGCAGTAGAAGAACAGATAAATAAAGAGACAGCAAAATTTAAATTAAAACAACAGCAAAAACGAAAAGAAACTGCGGCAAAATTGAAATTTGAATTGAATTTTTGTGATGTAAGTTTAAGAATCTCATGATACCGTTTTCTTTTAATAAAACGTAACGTCCATAAGCTGCTAAAAGTGGGAGAATATTAATAGCAGAGACTGTTACAGATTTGAATTTAATATTAATATCTAAAACATATGAACTATTATATCAGAGAAGCTCTTAGTGCGATATTACACCTGAGAACGCCTAGAAATTCATGTTTTTTTTTAAATAAAACATTTCATATAAATATTATTATATTTGCTGGGAAAACAGAGATTTATTTAGCTCAATTCAAATTGATTTTCTTGGCAATCAACTAATATTTAGAGTCAGTGAGCCGCTATTGAAGCTTTGGTTTTGTATTTGAAAACTGGACAGGAAAATATTAATCATACGCACCATTGGTCAGCCAGTTTCCAATATACATGTGTGTGTGTGTGTGTGTTTGGCCATCACCTGAGCAATCTCAGCAAGTGCATCTCCAGGGCATTCGACAGGCCAATCAGTGCACTTCCTTTTTGACTTATCCTGCGAATCGAGGCTCTAAGCCAATTTGCCTGCCATTTGGGTTTGCCACAATCAATCCCGTTTCCCTTTTCTCCTCGTGTCCTGGCTTGGTTTTGCCAATTGTCAACTGGCAACTAACGAAGCGGGTTGTGTCTGTCCCATGGGCGGCTAAGCTGCTGCCACGCCCAGCTTATTAGTGTTGGCCCAATCGATAGCCTGATTCAAAGGGAAGCAGCAGCCTCTCCATCACCACCGTCAACATCATCATCGTCTTCATCATCGCCGCATTTGCATTATGAAATTCGCTGTCACTTGTCAAGTTGACATTTGCCCCTTTTTCGTTGCTCAATTGATAATCATGCCCCGACAGTTGCCATCAAACCCGGAGGCGCCTCATCGCTGCCCCGCTCTTCTTCACCCTTCTGAGCTCCACATTCATTGTTCGTTTTATATTTCAATGCAACGCACATTGCACATGGCTTCATGATTAATATCAGCGCATTAATTAGCCGTTTTTCCTTTGCATCTGCACCCCTGCGCCTCCCCCTTCCTCCCTCTGCCAACTCATTTTCTCATTACTCTTGTGTTGAATTTTGCGGCAAAAGTTTTAGCTGCAGCTGCAATTCTTGACAAAATAAATGAAATGAGCCTGATGGATTGTGTGGGGTAATTTAGAAAACGACAACACAGAGAACTTCGTAATGAAAGGATGCGTAATTATTGCATCCCATCAAAGGGAAAAGTTTCTAGATAAATATAGCAAGTTAAGCCTGCACTTTTCTATAGTGAATGCAGGACGCAATTGGAGAAAATTACTGCAGAAATTATGTGAAGTATAATAAAGAAATCGTTTTTTTTTTTATTAAATAAAATATTAGCAAAAAATAGAAAAAGCGCTCTTAGTAATCATTTTACAGTGGTTAAGATATTTAGATGAAAAGCTTGCAATGGAAGAGTCGTCATAGATTATGAATAGGAATGTTAATCGTTAATAATAATATCGACAAGTAATTCCAATGCATTCTTCCACACCCTTTATCAAACACTCCCTTTGTATTTACAATACATATTCGACCCCACATTATTTCCGTTTAGTTTTTATTTTGAAATTTATTTTTAAAACCTCAATCTAGCTGAGTGCATTATCAGTTATCAAACAAAGCTTAATAATAGATCTGTTGAGTTCAATGTCACAACGTTCGGTGATCTATAAGTATTTCCAATCTCCACACACACAAATGACTTGTGGACTTAGCACAAAGCCTTAGCAGCAGCAGCTTGAACGGATCTATCAATAAATAATGTTTTGATATGTAACAAAAGTTTTGTCAATAAGACTAAAGTTGTTGTGATTCGACTGCGTTCAAGCTGCCTTGAAGGTGGGCTTAGAGCTCGGCAGCTTAATTATTATTATTTATACAGTGTACTTTAAAGTTATGAGTGTGTGAGTGCAGTGTAGGTGTCTGTTGAGCAAATCAAATTGAATTTACGTTCAATATGTTCAAACTGCGCCCACCAGCTCGCCTCTGTGCCGCTGTGTTCAATCTTTGAGTGCGTGAGACTCTGAGTTGACTTGAGTTGCCTCGACGCGATTCGCGTTGAAGATACAAGTTGCAAGTTGCAACGGCCGCTGCTGTTGCTGTTGTGAGATCGATACAAGAGCCAAGTGGCAGGTGGCAGTTGCCAGTTGGCAGCTGTCTCTTTACTCTCAAACTTAGCCCATTTAATGGCGATGGCGATGGCGACGCTTAAAGTGCGGCGGACTTTACGCAATCTGCTAGCAAATGCGTATGCAAATTGCAGACTCCTCTACTTGCCCTCACCTTCTTCACGTGGCTCTTCTCTTGGTGTGCAAAAGAAACCTCGACTCTGTCTATTGACTTTTCGCATATGAGGAAACGAACGAATGAATGAGTGAGTGAGTGAGTAAGTGAATGAATGAATGTGAATAATTGACAAGCGCCAGTCACAAACTGCACAAATGTTTTCCACACTAGGCGGGCGCCACAGCAACAACAATGACAACGATAAGCTCAACTTGATTGTGGTGTTGGTGTGGTGTCAGACCAATGCGGGGGCGTTGACTGCTTATACTACGTCTGGAGTTAACCGCACTGCACTGTGCTGTGGGTTGAGCTATTGCTCTCAGTGTTGAGGTGGTAGCTTGGCCAACACACATACGCCGCGTACGCCAAGGAAACAGAAACAGGGCCAACAAGGTGACTTATGTAATGTTGCTGGCTCTAAACATAATTAAAATGCTCGATAACAACAACAACAACAACAACCGAAATAAGAGCAGCGACAACAACCCACCAGCAAGACTGGCTGCAAATAACAGTTGCATTAACAATTTAACACCAAACATGAAATGTGTGGCAGCATTTGAAAATTGCATTAACCTGAAAATGTCAAGTGTAAACACTGAGAGAAATTTATGTGCATTTGGCCAATAATAGATTAGAAGAGTTATTATAAGGCTTTAGACTGCAAATTGATAAATAATTTACATTATAACACGGTTTTTAAATAACAATTAAAAATATTTTTTTCATTGTCTTTCATCTTTTTTGCCTCGATTTCCTAACTCTTTCTTGCGCTATAACATTAGGAAACATTAACATTGAGAACGTATATTGAATTTATTTGTCGTATAAATCCCAATTTAATTTAGATCTTAGAGCCTATAAAAATGAAGTCGCAAAAGCATCATACACAAAATCACACAACATAAAATGCGAGTTAAGTAAGAAAATCAGTTAGTCCAAAAATGCAGTTAGCACAATTTGTGCAGTTTAATTGTAGATTGCTTATAGTAAGCTTATTGCTTCCCAGATTCTTTCAATTTGTTGCCGTGTGTTCTCGCATTGAAAATTGATTTAACTAAATGGGACTGTGGAAATAGATTGCAAATTCGACTGCAGCGCGGCTAAATGTCAATTTCAATGATGCGCGGCTAATGGACAAGCAAATGGACAGCTGCAGTTGTTGCAGTTGTCAGTTGCCAGTTGATCTGCTCAGTTATTTATAGTATCGTTCGTTACCAGCAGAGCAAAAACTAAGGGACAACATGCCGTATGCGTGACATTTTATTTGAAAACTGCAGCAACTATGCGTGTAGTTGCAACATTCAATTAGCCGTAAGAAAATACAAATGAAATGCATGTTTGCGTTCAGTGCCACGCCCATCTATAGAGCATGTACATACATTGTACATACTCGCATATTTCCGCCCGAAAAATGCAAATGGTTCGGCTATTGGAAGGGAAATTGCTGCAGGGGACAATTTTCCTTTAGCCTGTGTTGTTGTTGTTGTTGTTGCTGTTGCTGCCGAGGGGCACTTGCCATGTTTTTGCTGGTGTCGTAAAAATGCATTTTAAACTTTTATGACTGTTGGGGCATTGAGTAATGGCCATAAATACACGCTCTGCTCCCAAAAAAAAAACACACGTACAAAAACATTTCTTCTTGTTTTCGATGTTTTTTTGTTGGCCTTTTATTTATTTATTTATTTTCTTTTTGGCAGCTGGCAAGCCTCTTTGCGGTGGGCCAGCGGGTAGGCCACAAAGTTGTGGTTAACAGACGCCCAGTTGCCCATTGCCTCCTTCCTTTTGGGAAAATTTTGAGAAAATCTTGAGAGGACGATGCATTCTGTTTTTTCTGAATACATGTACACCAGCATTCCATAGAGAAATCAGTTGCAATAACTTGTAGTTAAATCACAGGGTAGGAAATCAGTTATTTTGTAAACAAAAAATAAAGAGCTAAAAGGAAATTGAAAAATTGTCGAAATTATGTAAATAACAATATGAAAGAATTGATTTTGTTGTACTAGAGCATTGTATACACAAGGGGAGGGCAAAATTGCGTATGGAAGCAGTTTCGCCTGTTTATCATATCGAATGCCTCTTATATTAAAAGTTGAGCAGTTTCGTTAGCGTGCAGAGTAGCCCTATCAAACGTATCCTTTTCTTTATTAGATCCTTTCAATGCCTTCAATTGAATCGCCATAAAGCAACGCACTTCTATTCATTACAATCATTCTTATTAATATCGAATCCACATGCGAGTGCACATAAGTGGATATGAAATGGCATTGCAAGTGTCCTATTCGTCCTATGCGATGCAATATTGCAGCTTCTCGGTACTGCCTTGCTCCTGTACTATATGTCTTCACTGTAGCATATCGATGCTTATGGATGTTTATCTATGCTCATAAAGTGCAAGCATATATCACATGACTGTCTCTCTCTCTGTATATATATGTTTCTCTCTCTTTTGCCGCGTACAGCAAAATATTGGAGAAGAGGGGCGTGGCAGTAGCACATCCTTTGCTGCGTTGCATTGAAATAAATGGGAAAACGCATTAAAACTTGGGCCATAATCAATCTTTATGTGGAATGCTTCATTGCCCTGCGGTTTGCCAAAGGATGATGGCGAGGGGAGGGGAGGGGCGGAGCAGTCTTGCAACTCAAAGTATAACTCATTAAATTTGAAAACTGTAAGAAAGAGGAAGAGGAAAAATTGCTGCAATCCAATGAAAATGTTTGTTGTCATGCAATTAAATGACACACACACACTCACTTGTGCATAACATATGTATATATGTGCCTGATTATATAACAGTTGTGCTCACAGTTGCGCCTCCTCCTCCCCCTTCTCGGCTGTGACTGTGCATTTCCCTGGAAAATATCGAACGGAAAATCAATTCTAATTAAATTGTCAACATTTTACGCTATACCCAAAGCTGATTATGCACCTGTTTGTGTGTCTGTCTGTGTGTATGTGATTGCATTGGACGCCCCTACACCCACCTAGTGTCTGTTTTAACTTGATTTATGTCGTGTTACAAACTTGTCAGCCAAATTGAATTTTACAGTTTAAATGTGGTTAACAATATTTAGAAACTGGCTGAAATGCCACGCGAACAAATCACCAAATACTAAATACGCCCAAGGGGCAGAGTGAGGAGAAGTGGGGCGGATTAAGGATTAAGCGTGCCATGCGGCCATGGCCATCATTTCATTTAATTTGCCAAAGCAAATTCAATTTTGCATTTTACATTTGCTTTCAATGATAATCGGTTCACGTTAAGTCCTTTTTGCTCATGTTCCCGTTCTCATCCGCATCCTGCTCGACTAATGCTGGCTATGTCAATTACAGCATATCTAATTAGTCCGCAACATAATCCTGGTCAAACTAATCCTATTTGCTGTTCTCTTAATTAATGCAACTTTTCATTTCAAATAAGCAATAGATTGATAATAGCGCAGTTGTACTTTCTTAATAAGTTTAATGTTATTAGACAAAATAAAAACAAATAAATTATGTATAGAAAAAAAGATTTTACAAACATTAATCACAATCACAATCAAATTCCGTGCGCTCTTCAAATTATTAGTGAGATATCACACTTCAAAGGAAATGCAACAGCTATAATATTTAATAATTTTATTTCAATACATTTTTTAAAATATACACACTCATTTATAAAAATTAAAATCATTTTCATTATCATCATTTTGACAGCCGTCTCAGTTAAGAATTAACTAGATAGTTCTGGCATACTATGTAAACAGTATAAATATGCGAACAAAAACTTTTACTTTTTGATAAAAGATTTAGGTATATAATGGCAATGAATGATGGCGCCAGTCCTGTCTCCTGTTCTACTATATCAAATAGTTTTTGGTATATTTATTAAGCGATCGTAATTTAATTATTTGAATGGAAAGAAGAAAAACATTTATACCAAAATGTAAGCTCTTTACAATGAGCGGCTGGTTTTTTGGTTGAGATAAAGGTTCTCGTCTATCTGGACTTTTCAGACTCACAGAGCACAGCTCTTCTACTTATGAAATCATCTTGTAGTACACCTTTCTGGTTACAGGGTATGGGAATGAAGAATTTACCACATTTCGCTTGTAATCCATTGTTAATGGCCTTCCATTAAATGTAAATGCTGCTCTTTAACTTATGTGCTGGAGCTTATGTACATACATGTATTAAATATGTTGGCATGTGCATACTTACATAAGTACATACACATGTGTATATAAAATACGTATTTGGGAGTGGTCTGTGTGCTGTTGTTGTTTCTGTTAATATTTATTTAGCTCGACACACGCTGAAAAGTAGGCAATGAAAATGTTTGTCGTTGTCCTCGGCAGTGTCCATGTTCATGTTCATGTTCATGTTCGCTGTATCTGCCTCGCATCTCTCGCTGTGTATCTGTGTCTTTGTAGCTGTACTTTAAAGCCACTCCCAAGTTGCATATGATACATAAAATGTAATGCAACAACAGCGACAGCGTCAGCAATAACAATGAGAGACAGTCATTGTTATTTTTGTAGCAGCCCCCAAAAGCTTCATTAGATTTTGCACAGAGCAAACATTTTCCTGACTACGTGGAGTTCGTTTTGCCGGCATTAGCTCGGCAAGAGGAGGCTGCTGCTGCTGTTGTTGCTGCCTTTAGCATTGGCTCGAACTGCTTTCATTTTCCATTTCCACGACCTCATTTTAGCTGCGGCAGTTCCTGATGGTCTCATGGGCGGCCTGGCAGCGACATGGGCTGCAATGTTGTTGTTGTTCTTGCCGTCTTTGTCTCTAGTGCTAGTGTTGTCGTTTGCTCGTTTGCTTAGTCGCCTGCACAAATTTTTAGTAATTTCTCGTCTATTTTTGTCTTTTTTCCCGCTGCAATTTATTGTTATTGTAGTTGGTTTTGTTATTGTTTTTGTTGGTGAGACTGCTGCTTCTGCTGCTGTGACGCCCTGCGGCTGTGGGTGGCAAATGTTATGTACAACACACATACAATGATATGTATGCCTACTTATATATATGACTGTAGTTACATGGTCTCCTGTGCGTATACATAATATTGCAGCGCATGCGCCTCTCTAGCGACTGCGACGCCAGCACTGACTTCGCCGTCGACGTTGACGGCGACAGCAACAGCCAGCCTCAGTCAACGTCACAACAACAGAAAATTGTTTCCTGTCCAACGCCAACCTATAGCCTCCTCCAAGTTCTTTCCACGCCCCGCACCACTTGATGTAGACACAAGTTTCATTCAATAGCACGACGTTGCCGAGCTCAGGATGAGGCATGTTTGCAGCTCCTGCTGCGCCCGTGCCGCCCACTTGCCACACACATAGACACACACACTCACACATCGCCTCATCTGCTTCCGGTTGCGTCACTTGCCCTCGCCAGGCAGCGCTGCGTCATTTTTTTGTTGTCGTTGTCGTCGTTGTAGCTTCAACTTTTATTCAACTTTGCCCTCTGACTTTGTCAGTCCCCGCACACATACACCGCCCCACTCCCTTTCCCAGCTGCTGCACACATACGTAACGCATCTTTTGCCGCATTTGCCAGAGCTTTAATTGAGGTCGCCAGCATTTAAGTTAATAAGAGAGCAGATGCAGGCCCAAAAAGCTCAGGCTGGAGCTGTGGCTGCACTTTTTGCTGCATTCTTCAGGCCGCCGCCCAGGGCTCGTTCGGCCACCCACTCGGTTGCAGCTTTTATGTAATTTTTAAAGCCGCTGCCAGCGTCGCAGTCAGCAGCAGCATCAAGAGCAGCAGCAGAATTCCGCATCCAATTCATTGCTTTAAATGCGCATAATATTATGTGAAAATGCAAATTTTGAGTGAAATTCAGCTCACTCTGTCAGTTGTTGCCGGGAAAATTTAATTGTTTATATCAGAAGTTGGCCTAAAAGCCTGCAACGCAAATGCACACAGCTGCAGTCGAGATCACTGTGAGTAGCGATATTTTTACTTTTATTTGTTTATCATTCAAGGGAAGTAATTTGAAACTATAGGAAAAACTGTATAAGAAAATGTTTATAATTGAAATAGATAGAAGAATTGAAACGAAGGATATAAAGAAACAGAAGCAAAAATAAATCAATAAAAAAGATACCACTCTTTAGACGTTTCCATATTCTCTGCAGTAGTTGCTTGGTATAATAAATATATAGATATCCTAATGGTATCGGAGATATCTGCTTGCGCCGTATTTTTTGCATTGTTGTATAATATTTGATAAAATTGTGTGCTTTAATTGACAGAATCTCTTCCAAGATCGCAAAGCAACACCCTGTATGTGTAGGGAAATATTTAAAAGAATGCATTATCAGATCATTAAAACCTTCCAGGCACGACTGCTTATGATTGATGGGATTGTGATATGGATAGGGATTAAATGTTGCATAGATATTAAGTATTCTGATATCTGACAGCCAGCGATGATGCAGAGTGATTGTGTGAATGGGATGCTCTGTGCTACGCTTATTTATAAGTCTCGTATTTCGTGTTTACGTTACGTTTCCCACCATGTCCTGAAGGCGCTGTCATTCCCGTGTCCTTCAACTTGCCAGAAGCGATTGCCTCTGATGCTGCTGCTGTTGTTGCTCCCTCTGCCTGATGTTGATAAATTTCACGCCCCACGGGCTGTGGCAGAGTCGTCAAATTACTTTGACTGCAGCAGTCCAAAGCCCCCGCATTTGATATCTCCAGTGGGGCCGTTGCCGTTGCCGTTGCCATCGCCGTCAGCCTCAGCAATGATTGAATGAAAGGCTAAAAGGGATTTCAGGAATTTCAAGTTGCAAAAAAGTTGTGCACACGCACACACACACACACACGCACGCTGGCTATTTACTAGCTAACACGAATACAGAGAAATAACCTCAAACAAGGACGTTCGCTGAGTTGGCAGCAAACTTTTTAGCCCAGGATATACCAAGCCAGGCCCAGGCTACGTCGCTGCTTGGGGGCGGTGTTGTCGTAGCTATGTATGTTATTACATAAGTCCCCCACGAAGCACACACATCCTCAAACACATCGAGCGTCGCAGTAATGCAATTTACGGCAATGGCCTGGACCATTCCTTCCACCCAACAGACAGGATGCCGGGCTCGAGTCTTTGCGACTTGGGATTACTTTGCTCTGCTTCTGCTTCGGCTGGCGCAACAAATGTTGCCATTGTGTTGGAGCTGGCTGCGCTGTCCTGGCCTTACTTGGCCTGGCCCTGCACTTCCCTAACCGGGAGCACTTTTAGCTGAATTGATTTTTCGCCCGCCTCACTGCGCATGCCGGGCAAGTGGCAGCAGCAGCAAGAGGCAGTTGCCACAGCCACGCTCTGTGAATGCAATTGCTCTTGTCTATATCGTATATGGTATATATCCGAGTACATGTGCATATATACTCATGTTTGTAACTATATGCCATTTACCATATACAGCTGCCCATCCGCCTGACTCATCATCATCCCCCACGCTCGCACACACACACATAGTCACACACATGTTTTCCAACAATAACTGAAACTGGAAACTGCAGCTATATCCACGACATATACACATACTGTTGGGTATATAACGTATGTATATCGTGTGTGTGCTACATGGGCATATTTTAAGTACTGTGGCTCCCTGCTCCTCCTACCCCCATTATGTATTTATGTCCTGGCGCGCTTAAAGCGCTTAATGCGGCTTTAAAAATCTTTCGGATGGGGCTTCAATTCATCAAATTTGAATGTGTGTGTCTGTGTGTTGAATACAAATACAAAATTGCATTTTCCCAGCAGTAAGCCAGGATATTTACTTAACTTTAACACAACAAATTGTATTTCACATAAGAGATGGGAAAAAGCAATTTCAGCAAAATTATCACTTTAAAAAGGATAAAAGATTAATCCCTTGATTATGGGCGGGTATTTTCTGCAATCTTTTCTTTATGCAGCTGAATTTACTTTTCACATGCGAATAAGAATAGTATTAAATCATGTATTAATGCTGTTAATTTTTAATTAATTAAAATTGAATTGTTAATTGCACAATTTAATACACATAATTCGTTGATCCCTTGCATTTCCATATGTTTTCCCTAGTTATAAATAATATTCTATTTTTGTATAATTTGGAGTAATCTGTATTATCTTTATAATATCTTCGAGATTAAATGTATAGCCTTTATTTATAAAAAAAATGGACCGAACATGGTATAATAGTTGTGCTTTTACGAATATAACAGGCAGAAGGAAGGTCCATATAAAATATATATTCTTTATCAGCATGAACAGTCGATTTTATTTAGCCACGTCCATCTCAAAGTTTACAAGGGCTACACAATCCAACTGGCACGTAGATTCCTACATTCAATACAAAGATTTATTTTATATTCTGAATGCCAAAAATCTCGTCAGCAATTTGTTTTAATTTTCAAAATAAGTTGCGAACAATTTTAACAATTACTGCACTTTGCCTAACGACGGTCTCAGCTTTTGTTCGATGTGCTAAAGAGCTGCGTACTAGGCTAAACAAATTGCTCATTTGTTGACAGAATTTTTCACACGTCGCTTCAGTTGCGGTGCCCTTCAGTTTTAATGACAATTCTATGGGAAACTTGTAATTACATTACGCCATGATTTCCATGTAAGTGCACAGAAGCATATGCATGAATATATATGTATGTATGTAGGTATGTATGTACATATGTATATATCTGCAAGCTGTAAATGATCGCCGTTTTATCTCCTGGTGCAGATGCAGCGGCAGATTAGAGAACTGTGTCATAAGCAGTTGCCTTCGTTTGTCATTGAACGCTTTCCCTGCAAATAGATCGTTAAGGCCATAAGGGCGCTTCGACACACACATCGACGAACAAACGTACATTTATGTAAATGTGTATGCCGTTTCTAATAATGTTTGCCCTTTGCCTTTCGTATTCAGTTTTTTACGTAGTTAGGAAACGTTTTCTGTTCAAAGGGAAACAATAGAGACTACTTTAGTTAAGGTCGCGCCTGTTTTCCCTTGTGTGAAAATAGGCCTGTCATTGGGTGCCCCAGAGCCTTCTTTTGCGTCGCAAGTTAATTTATGACGGGGTTGATTTTCATCCAGGTAGTGGCAACATATAATTTTTACCTGGAATATGCGTTGTTAATTTTTTCTTAGCTGTTTCTGAGCTACCAACAACAGTCCTTCGGTGCTCACCCTAATATTTAATAGCAGTGCGATAAGCGCTAGAATTACATTAACAGTCGTTTGAACTATGCTTAACAGCGAGCTGTTATCTGCCGCTGTTTTGTTTGTTATCTTTATTGTCACAATTTAAATTGTTTTATTTAATAGTAGCACTTTATGCTTTACACGAGTATCAAATGCCAAGCTAATTTAAGAATAATTGTATTAACAGTTGAAGTTCTGCTAAATAACATACACAGTTCCAAGCAACATGGCAGGCCGGTCTGTGTACACGCTCTTGCGCTCTCTCTCTCGTAGTGGCGATATTTCAAGGGTCTGGCAACGTTGATCAGCGGCCGCTGCTCAGTGTGACCATTGTTGGTATATTACTTGTCAGTCTACATTTCAACTTCATTCGAATGAAAAGATGTCATTATTAGTTTTTCGGTTTTGCAGTTTTTATCTATAATTTGACGGAGTTTGAAGAGAACAGCCAAAAGGTTAATCATTATGTTGTAGACCGGTCTCCAAATAGTAATTATAGAACTGGTACATTCCGGTATTTTTTTATATCAAAATTTGTATTTTTTTTTAAATTCAACATGCGGTCACGCTGTCTCGGCTCGTGTTTGGTTACGCGAATATCGGCATGAAAGAGATCATCAAATATAGCGGCATAAGGATTTACGAAAATTTAAATATAACAAAGAAAATTAATCACAATATCTTTATTTTCATGTGTTGTAAACTACAATAGTTGTTCAAGCAAAAATTATTGAAAGGAGTGTGTGTGTGTGTGTGTAAATAAAACGAAACCGGTTTATCTTCAAGCCAACTGAAGCAGCAATCTCTTCGCTCTCTTCAGCACTCTGTGTACCCGGCACCGGCTCATGTTTATGTGTATGTGTGTGTACGTGTGTATTTGAGTGTGTCCGCAATAAAAAAAAACGAATCGAAAAAAAAAAATATTAAAATACTCGCCAAGTTCTGCCGCGTAAACAGACGACGACGTCGGCAGACGTTAAATTTGGCGCCGTTTATTTTTTTCGCCGGTGAAATTTTTCGATCTAGTGTGCTTTAAGTAAAATTTAATCGTATTCCATGGGCTGTTGGCATATGCAGCAATTGTTGCAAATGAACGACATACAATTGCCTCCATGTTAGAGAACAAAAGGCGCCCATTTGGCGCGAGGCTAAAACCGATCCCCAACCGGATATCCTCTTCCACATCTAGTAGCAGCCGGAGCAGTAGCCGCAGCAGAAGCAGCACCAGCAGCAGTAGTAGCCGCAAATTGACAAGGTTTTCTGTGTAAAAACGTATTATGCGGAGGTGGGTGGGGCCAATAATGATAATAACTATGCATATCGATAGCAATAACAATCGAAATAAAAAATAAGAGCCATAAAGCTGACAACTGTTTTGCTAAAGCCAACTATTCTTGATGTATAATTGCAGGTCTACAGAAGAACCACCGACAAACAGCTTCGAAAGGAACTACTACGATCGCAGCCGCATAGTCTACCAACAAGCCACCAGCAACGCAGCAGCCACAGCCGCCTCAACAGTCAGCAGCAATATCAATAACAGCAGCAACAACAACAGCAACAATAACAACAGCAGCGAGAGATCGCGCGCCCGAGATCGCCTGTACAGGAATGGTTCAGCAGCAGCAGCCGCAGCAGCAGTTGGTGCGTCAGCGACAAGCAGCAACACGACGACAACGACAGCAGCCACAGCAACAGCAGCAGCTGGTGCGGGAGCTGGAGGAGCACAAGCAACGGCTACGGCAACAGCATCAGCAGCGCCACAAGCCTCCCCAGTGCCGCCGCAAGCGTTGGGCGATCGCAGCAACAACAACAACATTAACCAAAACACACGCGTACCGCAGTCATGGTACGATTCTGCTGCTTCGACGACAGCGCATCTGAAAAGTCCTGGTGGCAGTGGCAATGCCGGCGTCTCAGCAGCTGGCGGCATAATGAGCTCACCGATCAATCATCATCCACATCCACATCATCATCACTACAACACATCCGCCTCGTACACAACATCACCCGCCCACGTGCATACGCAAACGAATACGCACACCACGATAGCGGCGGTGGCAGCGGCGGCGGCGGCGGCAGCAGCGGCGGCTGCAGCAGCATCATCCACCACAACCGCCATGCATCGCAGTGTTGCGTATGCGGGCAGTGCAACGGATGAAACGGCGACAGCGGCGTTACGCAAAATCCACCTGCAACACAACAACAACAACAACAGAGGCGCCGCTGGCGTCAGTAAACTAAATAAGCTGCTCAAATCGGCAACTGGACGCAGTGGCTCCGAGTCGCCGGGCGGCGTTCCTGGCAGTGGTGGTGCGTTAGCAGTTGGAGGAGGAGGAGGAGGAGGTAGTAGTGCACAGGCAGCAGCAGCAGCGGCGGCAACAGCAGCAGCAACTGCTGTGCCAGCGACGACAAGTACAATCACAAACAATAGTTTTAGTAGTAATAGTTTAAATAATACAATAAACACGGCCACTCCAACGATGCCAATTGCAACGACAGCAGCCGCCACGGCGACAGCTTCAAGTGGCAATGGCAGCAGCGGCGGAAGCGGAAGCGGCGACATTTTAAATGTTGCCGCCGCCTTGGCAGCAGCAGTCGACAACAGCAACTCGACGCAAGTGGGCGGTGGACGTGCGCCGCGTCATCACTTACATGGCAGGAGCACAACATCGTCGAGTCGCTCCCATTCGCGATCGCCGAGCAGCTACAGCAGCTCACACAGCTCCTCGTCGGCCTCGTCCCACTCATCGTCGCATTCGCACGCGTCCAGCCCGATATCGGGCAATTGTGCTGATGTCGTCGTTGGTGTCGGTGGAGGCGGTGGCGGTGGCAGCGGCGGTGTCTCCTCATCGTCGCGTAGTTCACGCAGCCTGCAGTCCTGCGTAGCAGTTACCAGTAAGTCGACCGATAACCACATCCATTCGTGCCTCAACTAATAGTCTTTGTCTTCTCTTCCAGGCAACTCTTCAAATCCCAGTGGCAATGTCGGCGGTGGTGGCTGTGGTTCCAGCAGCAGCAGCAGCAGTAGCTCGAGCAGCAGCAGCAGCTCCTGTCTGGCGGCCAATCCGGTGGTGCATTCCGAAGATAATCGGCCGCTGGCGATACGAGTACGCAACCTACCCGCACGTTCCTCGGACACATCCCTTAAGGATGGTCTCTTTCACGAGTACAAAAAGCACGGCAAGGTCACGTGGGTGAAGGTCGTGGGACAGAACTCGGAGCGCTATGCGCTCGTCTGTTTTAAGAAACCGGACGATGTGGAGAAGGCGCTCGAGGTGTCACACGACAAACATTTCTTTGGCTGTAAAATCGAGGTCGAACCCTATCAGGGCTATGATGTCGAGGACAATGAGTTCCGCCCCTATGAGGCAGAACTGGATGAGTATCATCCGAAATCGACTCGTACGCTCTTCATTGGCAACCTGGAGAAGGATATCACGGCCAGCGAGCTGCGCGTGCACTTCGAGAGCTTCGGCGAGATCATTGAGATCGACATCAAGAAGCAAGGACTCAACGCCTACGCCTTCTGTCAGTATTCCGATATTGTTTCCGTAGTAAAGGCCATGCGCAAAATGGATGGCGAGCATCTGGGCAGCAATCGGATTAAGCTTGGCTTCGGCAAATCCATGCCCACGAATTGTGTCTGGATTGACGGCGTGGGCGAGAAGGTATCCGAATCCTTTCTGCAATCGCAGTTTACGCGCTTCGGCACCGTGACCAAGGTGAGCATCGATCGCAGCCGACAATTGGCACTCGTGCTCTACGATCAGGTGCAGAATGCCCAGGCTGCCGTCAAGGATATGCGTGGCACGATTATGCGTGGTCGCAAACTGCAAGTGGACTTTGCCTCGCGCGAATGCCAGGATGCCTTCTATGACAAGCAGGAGAAGCAGCAGCAGCAACAACAGCAGCAGCAGCAACAACCGCCGCAACAACAACAGCCAACTCAGCAACCAAATGCGGGTAAGTTTAGAGCGCGTAAAGCCTGGCAAAGGGACTCTCGTTTATGGCATTCTGTATTCGCAGGCTCCTCCTCCACGTCGTCGTCGACGTCCACGTCGCGCTTTAATCGCTACGAATCGTCACAGTCACGTTCGCGAGCCTCTTCCTTTAGCCGACATCAGAACTCCAACGATGGCTGCTCACCGGGCAACAGCACGCCTGGCAGCAACAGTGGCAATGGCACAGGTGGAAGCAGCAGCGGTGCTGGCGGCAACAGCAGCTCCACTGTGAACAACATTAGCAGTATCTCATCCAGCAACGCCATGCCCGCGCCAAGCATTGCTTCCGCGATTGTGAGTAACAGCAACAGTGGATCGACTTCGACAACGTTGCCTTCGGTGGTGGGTCAAAGTTCGATGCCCATGTCCCCGGCTGCCGTGGTGCAGGCGAGGATGCGTATGGCGCGCAATGCACGACACACCATTGACTTTGACTTTAACGATGTGGGTCGACGTTTTCGCAACTTTGAAGAGTACTCAGGCAACAACAACAGCAACAGTAGCGGTCAGGGTCAGGACGAGGATACGGGCAGCATTGGCTTGCGTTCCGACTCACCAGTTATAGCTCGTCTTGGTCCAGCCGTCAATTGCAGCAGCACCGGAAGCAATTCTGGCGAAACTCTCGAGGTGACGCTGAACAACAGCAGCAGCAGCGGCAGTAACAACAACAACAGTCGCCGACGTTGTGGTAAGACTTCAGTAGATTTGCGCCATCATGTGCACAATCAACGTTTCCAATTGCCAGAACAACTCGAGGAATGCCCGTCCAGTGGTGATGAGGGCGTGGTCAGCCCGCGCAAGCGCATCAAAATGGATTACCATCATCATCATCATTCCAATTCCAGTGCGGTAAGTTGCAACAAGTGCACCCAAAGTTATCCATTTGCTTAAATTATGAAATATACTTAATAACTAGATTTAATAATAATATTCAATTATTATTGAATTCTGAAGTCGACAGTTGAACCATAATTGCCTTAGCTATTAGCGAAACAAATGAATTGATTGTCTTCCTAAAGTGTATTGAATAGGGCTTTTCGACACCCAATCATTTAAGTCATTCGACGCCATTCTTATCATTCATATACAAATCCCATAAGGATCATTCAAAAGTCATTCTTCTGAACGAAGTCATTCGCATCGATGTTTTATGTTAACTTTATATCGAACGCAAAGTAATGATAAGCTTTAATAATTTAGAAATACATTGATTACTTGTGCCATTGTTGTTTTCTTGTTATCGTCAACATTATTTTGTTTACAAACGATAGCAATTGTTTGTTTCCACGGTGAATGGCGATTTGGCAATTAATAATAAGGATGAATTGGCTATGGAAAGGCTCATCATTCTAAATCTGTTTGAAGTAGTCATTCATAGTCAATTAAAAAGTAGCATTTAAATTGATATTTTGTGTATCAAAAGTTGTGTGCACATCATGTTATCGGCAACAGCAGAATATTATCGATAAGCATGGGCTCAACATATGTTATCGATTCTAATTTGCAATCAGCCGTTTTCGATATGCATACAAACTGAATAAAATATCATATTTAATTCGCAACAAGATTAAGTTCGGTTTGACTTCAACTGATGTCTCCCTTTCGATCTCTCTTCGCAGTCGCAGCTGATGGACACAAGCAGCGATACGCCGTCTGTTGGCCACAGCAACAAGCCCAATTCATTGTCCAACTGTGATGTCATACACGATCCGCTGAATCGCAAGAGCGAAATCCGACGCGTCTCGGAGGCGGGCAAATTTGCAGCGGTGGCACCGCCACCAACGCAACACCACAACATGATGTTGAGCTGTCGCCGGCCATCGATTGATGTGGGCGCCTTGTCGGCTCTATCCAACTCGTCGGCATTTCGGCACGGCCTGGTTGGGGCCAGCAGCATGGAGCAGCAGCATCTGTTGAATGCCTCACTGGCGGCCAAGCGACGTCGAGTGACAGGCACATTGCAGCTGCAGCAGCCGATGCAGCCGCAGTCCACAGCCTCCTCAACCACCTCGAACAGCAGCAGCGCAGGTGGCGCCCTGACGCCCACGCTGGCAGCACCCACGCCCAACGATGACTACCATCATCATGCGTCGCGGGGTCGCGGCCATCAGCTACATTCCCATCATTCGCATGAGGCCAGCGGAGGCGAGAGCGCCGATGGCTCACGTCCTGGCACGCCGCTGTGCGATGAGCGACCGGAGGTGCTGCCAACGGAGCCGCGTCGCCTGCCCCCGCCAAGAGAACGAGCACGGGAGCGAGTGCGCGACATCATGTGGCTGCCATTGCCCAAATTTGGCGTGCTCTTCTTTCAACAGCAGCGCAGTGCCGGGGGCAACAATGGCGGCAACAGCAGCTCGTCCAGCAGCAGCGGCGTCTGCGGCTACTTGCAACAGTTGACGACGACAGCAACGTTGCTCGCCAGCAACAACAATAATAACAACTCTAGTCTAAGTGCAGGCGCCGCTGCAATGACCTCCAGTGGCTCGTCATCAGCGACTGCGTCCAGCTCGGCGTTTCTGCCCAGTCCCTCCTCGCGCTACTGGCGCTCCAATCATCACCATCACCACCACCACCCACAGCAGCAGCAGCAACAACACCACCAGCAACAGCAACAGCAACAGCAGCAACAACTGCAACAGCATCAATCGCTGTCAGCTGGCCTTATGGCCAGCCCAGCGCGTCCTCGCTCCTTGAGCTCAAACTCCAGCGACTCTGATGTGCCTGGCGGCCAGACGGGCGGCAGTCCATCGTTGGACGAACGCCTGCGCAACTTCGAGGAAAACTACGAGCGCTGGTCAGGTGGCAGCAGCAGCACGAATCCCGGTCATGGCCACAGTCATAGCCACAGCCACAGCAGCGGCAGTCAGTCGAACACGCCCTCGTGGCAGCTCTCGATGCACACGACTAACCTGAGTGGCCTAAGCTCGGCCCATCAGACCGGCTCGGGGAATAGCAACAGCTCCAGTGGCACGGTATCCAGCTCGACGAGTAACTCACGACACAAGTTCCTGGACATTGACGAACTGCAGCCGTCGGAAATTGTGAAGTCACTGCTGGCCAAGAAATCCGTCTTTGACGATGATTTCCAGCGCTTAAAGAAGAATCAATGGTACGAGCCGGCGATGACAGACTTTGCCAGCGGTTCCACCCTATCTGGCAATGCGCGTCATGGCCTCTGCAGTGGAAACACGTCACCGGCGCTACCCAATCTGGCGGCCACCAAGACGACGCCCATCATTGGCAACTGCAGCAGCAGTACGAGTGGCAGCAGCAGCTGCAAGACCACCGGCTTGTTGCAGCGTCTGAGCAGCTTGTCGCCCATGAACTCGCCGCAGGCCTCGATGTCACCCTACAATAGTCCATCGCCGTCGCCCTCCGTTGTGAATGCTGCTGTGGCCAGTACTCTTGGACAGCTGGCCAAGTCCAGCGGCAGTGTCGCCAGCAGCATCACGACGGCAGCAGCAGCTGCCACGGTTGGTGCCACCTCTAGTGGCAGCTCTGGACCCACCAAGGGGCTGCAGTATCCGTTTCCCTCACACCCGCCATTGCCTAACACTGCTGCGCCCCCGCCAGCGGTGCAGCCTGCACCCCCACCACCACCGGAGGTGCCCAAGTCGAAAGCAGCAGCTACAGCATCCTCAACTGGCAATCTGCAGCCGCAGCAGCAGCTCAACAAGAGCCTCAGCGTGCCTGCAGCAGCTACCCTGGAGCCGCGCACGGTGCTGCAGAAGTCCAGCTCAGTGCCAGGCAGTAGCAATGCGGGCACCACAGGCAACACCAGCTCATCCTCCTCCAACGGTAACAGTTCCTCAGCAACAACCACACACGTACAAAAGCAACCGCCAAACAACTCAATGGACGAAGTGGAGGCCAAGGGTGTCAGCAAAAATGCTGGCAACCCAATTGCGTCCACATCCACGTCCACGTCCTCATCGTCATCGAAGAAGAGCAGCAGCGAGAAGTCGCATGGCAGTGGCACCAGCAGCAGCAAACACAACAATCGCTCCGATACCGAGAAAAAGGTCAAAAAATGCTCCTCCTCAGACAAGCGCAAAAACTCGGTCACGTCCCAGTCTTCGAAATCGGCAACTCCGAAAGGTGAAGAAGACTCCAGCGAATCCGACGAACCCGTTGAGAAGGTCGACAAGGAGCAGCAGCGTCAGGAGCGGGAGAAGGAGAAGGAGAAGTCGCAGCATAAGGAGCGTGAAAAGCGCGAAAAGGAGCAGCGCAAGCAGCAGGAGCGGGAGGAGAAGGAACGCAAGATGCAGGAGGAGCGAGAACGCGAAGAGCGCAAGGCCAAAGAGGAGAAGGATAGGGAACGGGAGCAAGAGCGAAAGGCGCAAGTGGAGAGGGAACGTGAAGAACGTGAGCGTGACAAGGAACAACGTGAGCAGGAGGCGCGACTTGCTCGCATGCGCGACATGTCTGCCTATCACAAGAACAAGTCCGACGCCAGCTCCGAGGCCAGCAGCTTCTATGCCCACAATCCCAGCACGCCCAACGACTGCGAGCGACAGAACAACAAGGAGAATGCCGCAGCTGGCGATATGTCGAGTGCAGCAACTCCTGCAACTGCTTCAAGTTCAACTACTGCTGCTGTCGATGGCAGCAGCAGCAAGAATCGCTCAAGGAAATCCTCACGTAACTCCCCTGTGCTCATTGCTCGGCTGCACAAGCGACGCCTCAGCTCACAGGACAGCAATCACAGTAGCGACCGAACGGGACAAAACCACGAGGATTATGTGAAGCGCATCCGCATGGAGAATGCCAATCAGAATCCGAGTCAGTCGCAAAGCAACCATCAGCGTCTCGGCGATCGTCGTGACTCCAAGGAACACAAGAGCAGCAGCAGCAGCGGCGGCTGCAAGGAGGAGAAGAGTAGCAGCTCCAAGTCGCACGGCAGCAGCAGCAGCTCAAAGCATCATCGTCGCGAGAAGCATCACAGCAAAGCCTCCAGCACTGAGCTCGCCAGTTGCAACTCCAATGCTGAGATGGACACCTCAGCAACCGTTGGTGCGGCGAAGCAGCAACAGTTGCACACTCTCAACACCAGCGAGGAGGAGCAACAGCAAACACAGCAGCAGTCGCAGCAGCAACAGCTGTCGCTCCATAAGCAGCGAGAGCATCATCATCATGGCAGCTCCTCCTCGTCGTCGCGGCACAAGAGCAAGCGGGATCATCATCACCATCGCGAGAAGAAGCGACACTCGGTGGCCGAGTCCACGAACACGGACGAGGAGCCCTCGCATAATCCCCACAGACGCATTTCCGCAGCAGGCAGCTCGGCTGGCGAGCTGAGCTCCACAAATACCAACACCATCGGTTCGAGCAGTAAGTTGCATCATCTTCAGCAACAGATGCAACAGCAGCATCATCACCATCATCATCATCATCGTCGCAGTGTGGAGCGTAAATCTTCGCGTGGCTCTGATGAGGGCGGCGTCTTCTCAAAGACCTCCTCCCATCCACGCAAGATGATGCTCAGCTCGGCGGACTCGGATGACACGGATGATGCATCGAAGAAGCATTCCATCTTTGACATACCCGATGATTGCCCTAATGTCTCCATGTACGATAAGGTCAAGGCGCGCAGCTGCAAGAACATGCAGCGCCAGGCCGAGGAGAAAAAGATCAAGGCAAAGTTCTCGCAGCTGAAGCAGTCGCGTGCCAAGAAGAAGCGCTCCACCAGCTATGATGGCGACAGTGACACTGAGTTCGAGGATCGCCATCATCATCGCAACAGCGGCAGCAGTAGCTTCCATGGACGCCATCACGGGCTCAGCAGCAGCGACGATGGCAACGAAGATGACGAGGGCTATCGCAAGTTGTCGCACAGTCGAATCTTCTCTGACTCGGATGCGGATGCCGATGGCGATGTCGATGCGGAGACTGCTGCTCTCAATGCGAGTCGCATGCGTCAGCAAATGCAACAGAATCTGCGCCGTTTGTGCGATGGCGATGACAGCTCCGAGGATGAGATACGCCGCAATGTCATCGGACATACGGGCAAAAGGAATTGCCATTCCACGCGCATTGCCTCCGACTCGGAGTCACAATCGCAGCCGGCCCCAGAGCTCACCACTAACGTCAGCAGCATCAAGCAGGAGCCGGAGATCAAGCAGGAGCAGCTGTCGGACACTGAGCTGCCAAAGTATGCCAAGCTGCGACACGACTCGCACTCCTCCAACTCCAACGAGGAGCGCAAGCTGAAGACGGAGTTGAAGAAGGAGTTTGAGTACTTCAACACCAACTTCACGAGCTACGTGGGCGATGGCGAGGCTGAAGGCGATGCCGATGGCGCGGCCAAGCTCAAGGAGTACTCTCCGGAGACCCGCAAGAAGCACAAGAAGAGCAAAAAGCGTATCAAGTCCTCAACGGATACGGTGCCTCCTGCCACGGTGGCCTCTTCCAGTGCCGGCACCAGCAGCATCTTCGATGTCGCCGACAGCAAAGTCAACAAATTCGACAGCTTCGATGAGCTCAAGACGGAGCAGCAGCATGTGGTGAGTGCTACCTCACTGGAGGCGACAACGCCGAGTGCTGGCGAGCGACGCAAGCACAAGGAACGCAAGGAAAAGAAGCGGGAAAAGCTGCGAAACCTGAACGAGACGACTGCCACTGGCACTGGCTCTGTGGAGCAGCTCAGCGAGAAGCTCTCCAAGGAGGAGCGTCATCGACTGAAAAAGTCCAAGAAGTCCAAGAGTCTGGACAGCTCGACGCGTCTCTACAACGCCAATACATCGAATGCCTCACCTCCAACGCCCACCTTGACCACGCCCGCACGGGAGACCGCAAAGCGCAGCAGCGAGGATAAGATGGAGGACATTTTCGGCATTATCTCAGACGAGGAGGAGGAGGAGGAGGAATCACAGTTGACGGATGAACAGCAAGACACGACTAAGGTGCAGCTCTCCACAACGGGACCCATGGTGTCTGCTGCCTTGCAGACCTACAAGCAGGAACCTCCCCTCATCAACCTGAACAGCAACAAGGAGCCAGCACAGCAGCAGCAGCAACAGCAGCAGCAACAACAACAGCAACAAGATGAGTTGGAGCTGGAGCGCAGCGAGCGGGAGCGACATCGCAAAGAGAAGCGAGAGAAGAAGCGACGCGAGAAATCCGCACGCGAGCAGCAACAGCAACAACAACAGCAGCAGCAACAACAGCAACAAGCTGCTAGCAAACTGGACGATGACAACAGCGTGGACATGGATGAAGCGGGACGTGCACTAGAGGCACAGCTAATGGATGACTTTGACAGCAACAAGCTGCCAGAGGATGCCACGCCATCAACGGCCACCACCTACCGCAGCGACATGACGGACGTCTTCCGTTTCTCCGACAATGAGGACAACAACTCTGTGGAGCAGCAGCAGCAGCAACATCAACAGCAGTTGCAGTCCAGCGAGAAGCTCGAGCCCAAAGAGACCACTTCCACAGCAGCGCACAAGAGCCGGGACAAGAAGAAGAAGAAGAAGCGCTCCAAGGAGGAGAAGCAAGAGAAACTGGACAAGCAGCAGTTGCAGCTGCGTCGCGATTCCGTGTGTCCAGCAACATCCACTCCAGCTGCAGCTGCTTCGGTGACCTCGCTGACCATCAATGTGCAGGCAGCCAGCAAGCATGCCGAGGAGCAGCTCGAGAAGGAATCGAAACGCAGCTCGCCCCTCTGCAAGCCATCGCCCAGTTTGCCCTGTCTCCTTGGCGATGACGACGAGGAGCCCATCTCTGTGCCAGTGGTTAAAGCTTCCGCCAGCTCCAGTGCAAGCAGTTGCAATCGTATGGCCGGAACCAATGAGCTCTCTCCGACCCGCGAGAAGTCGCGTCTGATCAGTCCGATTCCCAAGACTCCCACCATCGGCCAGGGCAACAGCTCCATGCTGTCCACTCAATCGGCCGAGACGCCAGTGAGCAGTACTGTAGCACCTCTAGTGACCACGCCCACATCCTCCACAGCCGCAGCTGCAGCAGAGTCGAAGGCAGCAATCGAGAATACATCGCCAACCAGCGCCAACTTGAACAAGAAGAAGGAGATCTTTATACCCGGATTTGATGGCCAACTGGATGACAAGATCAGCGAGTCGGCGGTCCAGTCTATCTCGGCCGAGTTCAACAATGCCCTGCTGGATACGCTGGCGGATGAGCCCAAGATACCGGTGGCGTCGCCACCAGGTGCCATCAAGTCCGTGGACAAGATTGAGGACAGCAAGTCCCGCGTAACAATCTCGCAGGAGGAGACCGAAAGTGCCGTCTCGGCATTGCTTGGCGAAAGTTTTGGCACCTCCTCAACGGCGGATTACTCGCTCGATGGCATGGATGACATGACTGCGGCGGTCACTGAAGTTGTTGTTGCCGAACCAGATGAGGAGGCAGCATTGGCCGCCAAAGCCATTGAATCAGCCGTCGAAGAAGTTGCGACCGAGCCAGAGCCGGAACCTGAACCCGAACCAGAGCCCGAGCCTGTTGTGGTCTCCGCGGGCGTTGTGCTCGATGCCGAGGAGGTTAACAAGGCGGTACAGAGTCTGCGCAACGAGGACATGGACATCAAGGCTGACACACCGCAGTCCGAAAGGGATCTACAAATCGATACGGACACTGAGGAAAATCCTGATGAGGCGGACAGCAGTGGGCCCAGTCTCAAGATTGATGAAACTGTAACGCAACACAGCGGCTCCTCAGATAAATCCTCGCCCGTGGCCAGCAAGTCAACCGACAGCGAGTCCAATGCCCGACCGAATCAGACGCCATCGTCACCGCAACCCTCGGTCATCACGAAGTTGCCAGTTGCAGTTCCTCTGGCGGTGGCAGCAGCTGCGCCGCTATTGAATGTCTCGGCGAAGCAGCCGCTGAAGATTGAACCACCAACCATCAGCAAGCTGCAGCAGCCGCTAGTGCAGCCCGTGCAGACGGTGCTGCCTCTACCAGCAACACCAACAACAACAGTTGCTGCTGTATCTGTAGCTGCAGCACCAACAGGCGGCAGACCGACGACGCCCGTCATCAATCTGGATCTGTCGAATGTGATAGCCAACTGCTCGAACACTAGCAGCAACAACAGCGCTGCTTCGTTGTCCTTTGGCAGTCCCACGACAACACAGAAGATCATGCCGCAAGCATCGACGCCCAAGCAGACGCCTGCAACAGTCCAGCAGCAGCAACTTCATCAGTTGCCATCGCAACGCACACAGTCGCTGATTATGCAACCTCCAACCATATCCATACCGGAGCAAGCGCCGCACTTTGTGGTTCCACACTTGATACTGTCGCCACACCAACAACACCAGCAGCAGCAGCAGCAACAACCACAGGGTCCGCCTTGCGCCCCCTTCATGGTAGGCATGCGTGCGCCATCTCCGCATAGTCCGCTATTGTCGCCGGGACGCGGCACGCCTAATCGCCAGCTCAGTCCGGCGGGCAGAGCTGTGGTGCCAGCACAGCAGCAAGCAAACCAACAGCAGCAGCAACATCCGTTGCTGACTTCTCCTACTGGCAACATGAGTCCATTGCCGAGTCCCACTGCACGCGGAGTTGCACCTACAACCAGCTCGCCCACAACAACTGGCAAATTGCCAACGCCCAACAATTATCTGCCTCGTCCCCAGCTGCCACAGCAGCAGCAGCAACCGCAACAAGCATCTCCCAGCATGCCCAAGTCTGTGATTGAGCTGCAGTCGAGTGCAGTGGCCATCCAAGGGCCCCAGTTGCTGCCGATGCCGTTGCCATTGCAAAAGATGCCGCCATTGCCGGTGTCGCATCATCCGACAATTATCAGCAAGGTTGTCACCGTGCAGCCGCAGCAGGCGACGCAGTCTCAGGTGGCCAGTTCGCCACCAATGGGCAGCCTGCCGCCTCATAAGAATCTGCATGTCAATGCTCAGCAGCAGCAGCAGCAACAACAGCAGCAGCACCAACAACAACACTCGCCGCAAATGTTGCCCAAAATGGCAGCACATCAGCAACAGCAGCAGCATCCGTCACAAGTGCAAAAATACATACAGCATCAACAGGTGGTGGATCGCAAGCAACCGCAGCGTCAACAGCAACAGCAGCAGCAGCAGCATAATATGCAACAGCTGCAGTTGCAGTTGCAACAGCAGCAACATCACTTGCAACAGCAGCAAATGCAACATCCGCCACTGTCACCAGGCGGATTGCATCATGTCCATCCATCACAGCAGCAACAGTTGCAACACCACCAGCAGCAGCAGCATCAAGCGCGCCAGCAGTATCAAGCACAGCAGCAGCAACATCAACAGCAGCTGCAACACCACGCGCACCAACAACAACAGCAACAGTTGCACAGTCAGCAGCAACAGCATCAGATGCATCTACAGAAGCTGCAGCAGCAGCAACAGCCTTTGACGCACTTGACGCCCCCACCGCCAATATTTGCACAGCAGCAGCAACAACATCAGCAGTTGCCACGCAACATGCAACAGCAGTTGAGTTCACCAGGCGGCAATCCCTCGCCACACAGCCCACAGTTACAACAACAACAACAGCAACCTCATCCCTCGACCATATTGGTGCGGGCTTCTCCTCAGCAACAGCAGCAACAACAACAGCATATACAGCAGCAGCAACAGTCGCTCAATGTCATTCAAAGCGCGCCGCCAGCACAGAAAATTATTGTGCAGCAGCAGATTGTACCCGCTCCGACAGCAGCCATACACTATCCGCCATCCAAGGAGGCAGCAAGTGTTGTGGAGAGTCCAGTGCTGCCGCTGAAGACATCGGAGGGCGTCTCTGTGATTCGCACTCCAACTCCAACCATCTGTCTGGCCAGCTCACCGCAGGCGACAAAAGCAGCTGCTTCAGCAGCAGTTGCAGTTGCAGCTGGAGCCGCAACATCGCTGCTGACCGAAGAGAATGTCATCAAGATCTCCCAGCCAAAGCAGGATGAGCTAATCGAGCAGGATTCGAAGGAGGTGGACAGTGATTACTGGTCCGCCAAGGAGGTGAACATTGACAGCGTCATCAAGAAACTGGATCCAGCTGCAGCAGCCGCTGCCAAGGAGGACAAGCGTGGAGCGACCCAGCCGCAACAGCAACAGCCGCCAATTGAGGTGCCACCGACGAGTGCAGCAGCAGAGGCCGCCCCACTTGCCACGCCACCAAATACAAGTGAGTCGCCGTCAGCAGCAGTTGCAGCTGCAGCAGCAACAGCGGCTGCCTTGGCCAGTTCCAATGATCATGATACCGAGGACGAGACAGAAACCCGACAGTTGCCACTCAAGGGAGCCACAACCACAGTCGGTCGTCCTCCCAGCACACGTGGTGCGGGCACTAAGCGCGGCAGGCAACCCCGCGGAGGCAAGAAGCAAGCTGCCGGCTTGCCGCTGCCCCAAGCAACAGATCCTAGTGTGCTACTTTCGCCTGGTGACAATGGAGTGCACACTCGTCTACGCAAGCCGACAACGTTGCCAGTGACGAGGGGTCGCAAGGGTCGCCCACCACGCAATCTGCTGCTGCAGCAACAACAACTGCAGCAACAGCAAATCGCCCAGCAACAACAGCAGCAGCAACAGCAAATCGCCCAGCAGCAACAAAAGGAGTCCGTCACGCCAACACCTGTGTTGGCCGCGCCTGTGCCCACAGCGGCGGAGAAGAAGGCGCGCAACCAGGCGCTGAGCCAGGCAAGTGGCTCCAGTCAGGACATCTATGAGTTCCATGACGATGCCAACGATGCTGAGCCTAAAGTGAAGGTCACTCCCGTCGTTGTGGCAGCAGCAGCCGCCGCCGATGATACGCGACCGCGTCTCATCCTGACCATCAATAAGATGAAGAACAGCAGCGAACTAGAGCCGCAAACACAACAACAACAACAGCCAGAGCCACAGCAGCAACAGCCACAGTTGGAGCCAAACACAGACAGCTCGGAGTCGACCAACACGCGCAAGTCGCGACGCCTTCAGGAGAAGGAGGATCGCAGCACAGTAGATGACATCATTGAGGATGTGGTAAGAAACACCAATACCCAGCAACTGTTGCAGCAGCAACAACAACAGCAACAATTGCCCAAGGGCGCACAGACGCCGCCTCGTCGCTCTGGCCGCAATGCGCAGGCCAAGAAAGCGGATACCGCCCAAGCAACGAATGCTGTGGGCAGACCCCGGCGCTCCAAGGAACGGAAGACCATCTGTGAGCCGCCAGCCAGCATGCAGGAGGAAACAGCGCCACTGTTGCTGCCTCCTCCACCTGCTGCAACAGCAGCATCACCGGCGCCCGTGGTAGTCGAGCAGCAGCCGCCGCAAATGCCGCATGTGCTGGAGGTCAAGGAGCCAACAGCAACACCAATTCCTGCTCCTCAACCTGCACCTGTTGTCACAGTGGAGCCAACGCCACCACCCCCAACCCCGCCTGTTGTCGTTTCCAAGCCGACGCCACAACATCCCAAGAAAAAGGCGATTGCTGCCGCCGAGATCGAGTCGTATCAAGCCATCAACTCATCCATGCCACCCATGCATCAGACCGCTGCCCCAGCGGCCACACAGAAGATCACTGGCGGCGCAGCAGATGCGGTGAGCAAGGCTTTAATCGATCCCGTCACAGGAGTCATCCAGGCGGGCATGCCACAAGGCAAAGAGGGCAATCTGCCCGCAGCCAATGCTGCGGCGCCCGCCAACAGCGGCAACGATGTGGCGCCGCTCCCACAACATCAGCAACAGCACCAGCTGCAACAGCAGCAACAACAGCAGCAGCAGCTGCAAATTAGCGCCACAGTCATTGCGCCTGCCACGCCCATTACGAATTTGAACAAGCCTATGCCGTTGCAAGTGCAGGAGGCGGCGGCAACATTGATCAATAAACCGATCAGTGTGCTTGTCAAGAGCAATGCCACGCCCGCTCAGCCAGCAATGGTCATACAGCAGCAGCAACAGCCACAGGGCACACACCAACAGCATCAGCAGCAACATGTGCTGGCAAACAAGCAGCCGTTGGTATTGCAGCCGAATCCGTTGACAACCGTGTTGCAGCATGCGCAGCACAGCAATGTGCGTCCGCCTCAGCCGCTTAAGGCGCACGTGCTCAATCGCGAAAAGAACCTCCAACAGCAGCAGCATCAACAGCAGCAACAGCAACTAACGCCCAGCAAGCTGCAGCCGCATCCTGGGCACATGTTGCTCACTGATGCCGCCGGCAATCAACAGTTGCTGCAGCCAAACATCATTGCACGTCACATGCTTGGACAACAGCAGCCACAACAGCACCTGCTGGTCAACATACCACCACCAACAGCCCACTCGCCGCACTCGCCCAGAATACCAGCCTCACAGCTTGCACAGCAGCAATCCAATGTGGCACCATTGCAGCAACAGCAGCAGACGCTAGTCATCAAGCAGGCGACATCATCAGCAGCACCAACACCGCACACGCAGATACTGCACGTGGTGAGCTCAAAGGCATCGGTGTTGCCACCGCAACAACATCAACTAGCAGTGCCCCCGCAGCAGCAGCAGCAGCTGGGCAAACCGAACTTCAGCTATGCACCACCGCCGCAACAGCAGCCACAAACGCAACCGCAACAACAAGCACAGCAGCTGTACAAGCAATCCGTGCAACAGAAGAGCTCGCCACCAGTGCAACTGCAGCCGCACGGTTTGCTGCTGTCGCATCCTTCGCTGTTGCTACAGCCGAAGTCAGCAGCACATCTGCAGCCGCAGCAGCATCAACTGACGCCATCGCCACCGCCAGGCAAGCCCAATCCTGTGGTGCACAGCCTGCAGGCAACTGGACAAATGCTGCCCGGCAGCGTGGGCAGTCCGCCTCCGATGAAACCAGGACAGCCACAGTCTAACCCAGCTGCAGGTAAGTCAAGAGTTGCACAGCCACACAATGAGAATGTGTACATTAATTGCAACCATTTGCTTTCAGTGTTGCGCACCGCGATTCCCAACATCAGTCCGCAGGGACAGCCGCGTGTGTCACCGCTGGTGTTGCCACCAGGAATGCCAGGCGTGCCTCCCTTCGACGCAAGCATGGTAAGTCCACACATTGCCACTAGTGGTGCTTTTTATGAGTGCCTTCAACTGCTAACTTGTACTAACGTTCAACTCGCTAACCCTAACCCTCAAACATGGACGCAGCATGATCTGGGCGCGTACGTCAGTGGACGGCGTACCCAGAGCCCGCCGCCAGCGCATCAGCAGGCATCGCCCATAACACCGGTAATGCACAAGTTTTACTTGCGGAACTTTGAAGTAGCGTAACCCAAGTCACCCAAAACCCAAACTGACAGACATGACAGATGTGACCTCATTCATTCCTCATCAGCAGCAATTTTCTAATTTTCCTTGGCTTTTTCTATTACAGAATGATACAACGTATCGTGGCGTGGCGGCCTTGTTCTATCAACATCACATGATGCGCAACAGTGGCGAGTACGATGACAAGATGATCAGCAGCAGTCCACCGCTGGAACTGCGTCGTCCTGGTAGCGGCCCACCACGCAACATTGCCGTGCCGCATAGCCTGCAAAGTCCACAGGATCGCACCGCAGCAGGTAAGTTCGCATGAGAATCGCCCTCAGGAAAACCATAATAACTTAATTCATTTCCTCCTGACAGACTCACCACAAATGGCCCAGGTGTATGTGCACAATGCGCGCATACCGCATGCCCACTTCACGGAGATGGCCACTCGTGGCGGCTATTACGAGAACGCTGGCATCCAGCTGGAACCACCGCCGGCGCATCGAGCAGCTGCTTCCATCAGTGTTGTGGTGCCACCGCCGCCCTCGGTCGCCAGCGGCAGTCCGTACATCAGTGGCGGTGCCTCTGTGTCGGTCTCGGTGCAACCGGGTCCACACAGTCTGCATTCCAGCCAGGCGAAGCTGTTGGAGCGGGAGCGTGAGCAACGCGAACGTGAGAACGAGCGACTCTCCATGGCAGCAGCAGTTGGTGAGTACTTGAACACCCAGCAGCTACCAGTTGCCTTGACTTACACCTGCCATCCCCGCACTCGTCTGCCATTCACAGCCAAGCAACAGCAGGAGCATCTGACAGCATCTGTGATGCACGTCGGCATGGAGTTGCCTGCACAGCAGCAGCCGCAACCGCCACCAGCCATGGCGCCACCACCGGGAGATTCACTGGTCACGCTGCTGCAACGCTACCCAGTCATGTGGCAAGGCCTGCTGGCGCTGAAGACGGATCAGGCGGCTGTTCAGATGCACTTTGTACACGGCAATCCAAATGTGGCGCGCGCCTCGCTGCCTAGCCTGGCGGAGAGCACAACGCCCTTACTGCGCATTGCACAGCGCATGCGTCTCGAACAGACGCAGCTTGAAGGTGTTGCCAAGAAGATGCAGGTATGTAAACAGCACATTAATATACATAAGAGGACGGTAGCTGATTTCTCAACTTGCAGGTGGAAACGGAGCATTGCATGCTGCTGGCATTGCCATGCGGCCGCGATCATGCCGACGTGTTGCAGCATTCGCGTAATCTGCAGACTGGATTCATCACGTACTTGCAACAGAAGATGGCCGCGGGCATCGTTAATATCCCAGTGCCGGGCAGCGAGCAGGCTGCCTATGTGGTGCATATATTCCCGGCGTGTGACTTTGCCAACGAGAACTTGGAGCGCGCTGCGCCCGATCTCAAGAATCGAGTTGCCGAATTGGCGCATCTATTGATTGTCATTGCCACCGTCTAACCAGGCGGCGGATCCAACCAGCTATACACTAAGCACGGAATATGTCACCAAACAACCAGCAATGATCCAACAAACTACTGAAAAAAAACCCACAATGTAAAGTAAACTAAAAACCAACCAATAATACAAACAACTACCAACTACAACAACAACCAACCACAACAACAACAAGCAAAACAAGTTACGCTCTTCTAGTATTTTAAGTAATTTTAAATAGCGATTAAACGAAGAAAGAAAGTAAAAAGTTTAAACAACAAAACAAAAAAATCAAAGAAGGTAAAGAAGAAAATGCAAACTTTATTGAATTAAATAAATGCAAGAGAAGATTAAGATCACATTTGAGGCCAAACTCATACAGTTAAAGATCAAATGATTAACGGAAATCAACTATCACAAGATCCAATGTAAATCCGTAACTCTAAATATAAACAGAAACCACACGTAAACAGACACTTCCCTATCCTCCTTAAGACCCAACATTAAGATACATTTTTAAAACGTAAACAAAACAAAACAAATGTAAAAATAATAATCTGTCAAAATTTTGTTTCTGTAATACATTATAATAATTTACCGACTTTTTAAAAGCTTGCAAAGTATCGTTAAGTTTGATCTCAAGAAAGTTTTTATTTTTGCTTAATTTAAAATGAAAATGAAAGAAAACAAAAGAAAAGGAAATGTGAAAGAAAAGCTTAAAAAACCTAACTGTTTACTGTACTACTATTACCATACATACATACATACAAGCATACATACATATATTCTGACTATCCCTAAAGAAAAAAGAAACAAAACACGTTTAAGTTTTTAATTGGTGAATAACCCATACCACACAGAAACACACACACACACACACGCTAGTTACTGCTCGCATTTTACAAAGTTTCAACATGCTTATTAAGTAGTTTATCTTCAGAGAGATAGAGGGAGAGTTTAACTATTATTTTCAATTTGTTCCTCGGCTCCATGTGTCACTCAGTCTTAGCTCGCAGCTTGCGGCTCGTGTGTTACATTGACCCGAAGAACACCAAGAGTGCCACCTGTCGCCAAACTGCTGTGTTAAGAAGCACAATTAGGTTTAAAGATGCGCCCAGAGGCTTTTTCCTACAATTACCATACAATACATACATTATAAACATAAATACACACACATACATATAAATTACATCTATTTAATAATTATAAACAAATACGTTAAGCCAAATATTTTGTAAAGTTTAGAGACAAGTTTTGTTGCTTATTCCTTTATTCGGCGCAAATCAACGGCAAAACTCTTGTTGTTGTCTTTGCGTTATTACCTCTGTTAATTTTCCAACTGTTTGCTTGATCATCCAATAGTGACTACAACTACAACAACACCATCACTGCCACAACACGAAACTATTTCAAGCAGACGATGTTTGCCCACTGTTATTATCATTTAACTTTGTTTAGTTCTTGTGCGTGAAACTTTGTAAATAGCGAGACGAGTAGGCGTATAGCGTATTTATTATATATAAATATATATATATATATATATATATATATATATATGTATATTATATACATATATATGTATATTCATATACACATATTTTAAGCCTGATGGTGACACACAAGTACACAATATACAGAAACCCAATATACAATACGTACACATATATATTTAAATGATAAATGAAAGAATTAATGAAATGAAACCCCTCTGTACACTCCTTAAACTTAAACGTTTTCACGCCCACTTGTAAATTATGTGACGAAACTGTAAAATATTTAAATTATTTAGCGTCTAAACGATAATTCATGTACATGTAAATACAGTTTAATTAGTGTTTAGCGCGTATTTAGTTGTATGTTTTAAAACTAAACTGTACATTATATAACACGATATAGATACGAGTATGATGTGAGAGTTCGGAAGTAAATCGCAAGTAAAAACAAACATTTTGTCAGTAACACAACAAGAACAGATGAAACGCTATTGTTTTAAGACATTTTTAGTTATTTTTAAGTTAATTGATGAAGAACCCGATTAAATTACACTTAATTCTAAGTGAATTAATAAACAAATTCAATAAACTTTTTCTGTTAAACGATTTGTTTCATTTATTTCTTGACTTTCCTTCGAACTGAACCGCGTTAACACCTCTCAGTTCATTCACAAAAGATCTAGGCTTATCAGCCTGGTGACTCATTAGCGAAACGCAGCCTATAAATATAAATAAACACACAAAAAAAACACATAAATATAAATATATATAGATGTTAATGTTATACCTGTAATTAAATAAATTCTATACTTATGCATTATGTGTTGCCATTTTTATATTTGAAATAATACGAGATAGTATTTAATGACGGGCTCCAAATAAATCTTTCAGATTTTGTGGAAAGTTTGACAACAGTAGCTTATAACATAATAACAGCAAAGTAATGTTGCCCCCATATACACATAGATGTCGCTTTTGTTATGTTGTGGCAACCCACTTAAGAAACACCTAGCGGAATTCCATCATCCTTCACATTCTGTTATTGTCCACGATAAATAACATAGATCAATAACCATCGTTATATTTATAACATTACCATAACTATAAGAGGCGCGAATTAGCTTAAACATTTAGACACACGCGGTGTAGTTTCGGAGAATGTTTTATATAAAATAAGACAATAAATTCAATCTTATACGTAACACAAACTAAGTGTTATCATAATAGTGGGACTTTTACTTGAGATATGGCGTCTGAGACTTTTTGCTGGAGTTATTCAATGTTGTATTTTTTTGTGTGCATGTAAGTTCATACAATTGTACGTACATTGTGTCACTAAATATTATTTGTTTAATTGTTGAATTAACTGGCTGTTCTTAGAAGTGGTGGTTAAAATTAGTGTTTTTCATTTTTATTATGAAAGTGGTATATTCTGGCGTATTTTTTGATGATTGTAGTATTTTTTCAATTTAAATATGCGGGCATGCTGGGTTCTTAGCAGTCTTACAATTATTTACGAAAGCAGAAATAGTGAATTAAAAGTAGAGTAGAGTGATTAATAGCGATTTATAAATAAAGTAAGTGACATCCGCCTGCCCACAGTCATGTCGAACCAAATATTGCAAAGTAAGTGGACTCGCTACAAACATTTTCAATTTCTCAAAATTGACAATTGCAAATGCCGCGCGGTTATACAATTCATTTATTTACCGAATGTTGCTATCTTTGCAGATTTACGCTTAGTATCGGCCCATTCACCGTTGCTTCAGTTCGTTCGCTTTCGAGGTAAAATTAATATACAGAGACCAAAGGAACCACATTATGAGCGAGCACGTGTTATCGCCGTCACCCAGCCAAAGTATTCAGAGCCACCAATGGCAAAACAATGCTTTCAATCAAGAGCACAACGCACAGGAACGGAATTGGAAAATCCCTACAATGCGATATTGGCGCGTGAAGTTCGAAACTGGTTGGATCATTCGCGACTAGTCGCTGTCTTCCACTTAAACTCGATAAACGCCGACGATATCTTTCGAGTACGCGTGCAGTTGCATAAACAGAACATGCATTTGAAGTCATATGGCCGTAAAATCATTGGACAAGCTGTGTGTGGCACAGCTTATGAAGCCATCATGCCGCTGTTTCACTCCAATCATTGCATAGTTTTCTCACCGAATCAGCAGCAGGTGGGTGCTATGCTGCGCATTACACGCAAAGTACCTCAAATGGTTCTGCTTGGTGGGATTGTCGAGAGCAAGTTGCTGAGTCGCAACGAGCTGATGAACTTTGCCAATATGCCCAGTTTACAGGTGGCACAGTCACAGCTGGTACAGACATTGAATATGGCGGCTGGCAATTTGGTGCAACAATTGCAGGCGCATCAGTGCAATCTAGTAAAGGTTCTAGACGTGCATGCTAAAGGCGATGCGTCTACAGATGAGGTCACTTCAAAGGAAACGTAATTTGAAATTGTTTTTATTAATATAAATAATAACATCGAAATAATATATTCATTTGTCTTTCACACTAAATTACAACTTAAGACTGTTTTTATGACTAGATTTCACTTTTCCACCGGCTTGAATCTTTTGCTGGAATGATGGCGTCGGTGGTGTAGCGTCCTGACTTGGCTTAGGAGCTGATCGTGGGTGCCATGTTATGCCAGCGCTGTCTGCAGTTAAAAGCCATATTGGCTAGTGCCTCAGCAGCATCTAACTCATCCTTGTGATGCAGTAGCCAACGTTCTTCACGTGCCGCTGATGTGGCATCACTAGTGAACACCATCGGGTTCTGCACGGTTCGCTCTTGACCGACGCATTTATGCCTGTGAAACATAGACATCGTTGTAGTGGAAATGGAGCAGTGTCGTCTCTCTTAATGCATTACCTGCTCATGTTCCACTCAATGTGATAATTGTGTCTGTCTGGTGTAAATCTGGCGGCGCTCTCTAACCACTTGTTGAGCTGTGTGCCATCGTTGTCCAGTGCACTTGGCGTCATACTTACATCAATGGCACTGCTGTCGCGCAGGTATTTCTCCATCATCTGTTGCTTGTATTTTGTTTTGCCTGCCGACACCGTAGCCAACATGGGCAGACGATTGCTTTGATTGCGGTCTATCAAGGACACCGATTCAACATAGAAATTGGGCTTGTATGGGGCAGAGCTGGAGGATGAGATGGCATTGTTGCCGTTGCCATCGCTACCCGTGCTACGACTGGAGAGTTCATCGTCTTCCTCATTATCATCGTCATCTGCAACACCGGCTCGCATATCCTCCTCCCAAATGCTGTCCTCAGACGATATGCTAAACTGTTCTACATTCCCCCGAGCGTTATGATTGTAGTTCTTAATGAGATGACCCCACGATTTTTTAGCCTTTTCGCGTTCAGAGTTTTTTAACTTACGCCGCCAGTTGGCGAACCAGTTGCAGATCTGTGTATACGTCAATCCAGTCTCTCCAGCCAGTTGCTTCTTCTCCTCCCTACTGGGATATGGATTCTCTCGTCGTCGGATAAGCCAATCCTTGAGCATGCGCTTTATATCCGGAGTAAACAGCCGTTTCGTAGCTCTGGAGTGATGCAGATCATCCTCTGGGGGCCAAGCACGCCTGCGGGGAAACAGAATTAGGTTCCGGCAGGATTATTGTTTTTCAATTCCACTCACCTGCTGTGACGACGATTGCGTTTGGGGCGACACGATTTCTCCATGCTGCAGCAATGGTAAGTAAAAATAAATATAAATAAAATGGAATTTAGTACATACATATAAATGATGATCGTGTGCAACCCCCATGTTATTGCTCATCCTAATTAAGCCAATCGGTCGAAATACTCGTACTCGTACGCTGTAAGGCAATTTCTGTTTCAAAATTTTACGTGGGTGGCGCTATTTCTGTCCCCGAACGCCGAAAAATTCATGTTTTTTGCTCTGATGCCGTTGTTTTACCCGATAAATGAAAAACAATTCGGCTGTGTCACACACAAACACGCACACCTTCTCAAACAGTCAGAACGAAGTGAAAACAGTGGTTGAGAGAAATGCTGAGAGTGTGTGTGGGAGCGACCTGGCGTTAGATATCACACGATTAAATCTACACAGAGCGCATCAATGTATTTAAATCAGAATATCAAATATAAATGCAAAGGGCATCAAGTCTAAATGTCAACATATGAAATATGTGCATTATTCATGTAATCAATTAAACTTCACGAGGATCAATTGTCCGAGTTTCTTAACACTGTGTTCAGTTTCATTGATAAAATTCAAAGGCCATGTTTTTCCAATATACATATATATTGTATATATATACATTCATACAAGTGTGAATAATATTTTTACGTTCATATGTACATAAGTAGAAATTTATTTATATGTACCTAAAAATCTGTTTACGTCTCTCAGCTAATTTCAAAATCAAGAACACATACATACATATGTATGTATGTATGTATATTTACTGTGAGACCCTTTGATGGCGCTTTAATGCTGATATTAAGTGCAGCAATAATATTTGGTGCAATTCTTGTTGACACTCTTTAGTGTCTGTGCTAACACCTATATAAATTATATAATCCGGACGTAGCAGCACAAGAACAATAGACTTGTTTATCATTATTTAATTCCTCTGTTTTACTCAATTGAGAGCCTTCGATATTCCAATGGCATTAAAATAGTAAAAATTTCAATGTCCCGGGGCACAGTGGGCCAGCAAAGCTGTTCACCATGGATAAATTCACCCACCTGTAAATATACAGTTTCAATCTCAGTGAAAATGTTTCTGTATTATCAAAAGAAATATAAAACACGATGAGAAAAAACGTTTCGATCTATGTACTCGCGAACTGCAAACTAAACGCTCATCCATTTTTCAAAACTGCCAAAGATGTTTTCGAATACTCGTACCATTTTTCTCGGTAATACGACTGTCGTTCGGCATCGGTACTTCGGAAAACGAAAACTCACACTTATCACACGAATGGGGCACTTTTAATCTATTTACAAAACTTGAGAAAATATGTGGTCCATACAAACATACATGCCTATTTTCAAATAATCACTGAACGTGACAGTTCCGGCATACACTACCTTAGGCTAGCCATCTTCAACGATTGAGTGTCATATGCTCACTTAAGTAGAGTACATATCACTTTCGCTCTCGATCAATTGGCCGGCTGATGGCCATGATGCGATTAATTTAAATTGTGTCGCAAGTCATTTCAGAATTTTTCACATATTCCAATTAGAAATCTCAACGAATACAATTCATCCGTTAGATTTTCAAATGGATTCAAAATTGTTAAAAGAGTAAAAGATGTATATATAAAAGATATATATATATATATAATGCATTAGCGCAAATAAAACTGTATATAGAACAGATTGACAGCTCTGCATTATATATATATAATATATATATAAAAAATGCATTAACGCAAATAAAACTGTATATAGAACAGATTGGCAGCTCTGCATTATAAGTGTGTACACATCTAAATCAGAGAAAATTCAATTGTTTATATCTAGAACGTAATAATTTGCAGAAAATTTTGTTAGTCTGACGGAAAAACTATACGGCTGATTGCTATGAACGAATCTGTGCGCTATGAGCGCTGCCAGCAGATTCAGCTGGGCGTGCTGACCGAATCCCAAGAAGGCATGAATATTGTATTAAATGGAGGACCGGAGTCTGATGTGCCCCAGGGAAATGGCAACGTAAGTTAAACGTTGCTACAAGTCTTTGTTCATAGACACTGACTCATGTTGAATTGGCCTCATTTTATTATTGGTATTATATTGATGCAGATATTGTGCACTCATGATGGCGTGCTGTTGAAAAAGGCGAATGCAGAGCACATTTCTGAAATGAACACAAGCGGCTCTTTGTCTTTGGTGGAATACAACCTGCCGCGTCGTCGTCTGTATCTTGAGTGGCAGCCAAATGATAGTATAATGATAGCTGACGATAGTCAGGATCAGGGAGACTGGGCGCTGGTAGATAGAATATCTGGCCGCACTCGTACAACCTCCGAGTGCAATGCATTCAATACAAAGCCTGTCGACATGAGCAGCAACGGAAACGGAGTATCAGTACGATCTCGAATAATGCGTGCCTTATTGGACGATTTGGCTGCAGTTGAGGTACGGCATCGTGGGCAGACAATTCGATTCCTACGTAAATCCGACAATGGCGTGCACTGCGAGTTCTTTTTTCAACACGGCAATGCGGATCTCTTTGTGCGTTCTATGCGCCAGCAGCATTTCATCGAGAGCTCAGAAACGAGTCGCAGCGGGGGCGAGGAATATGCCATATTGAATACTGAAAATCAAAAGCTTAAAAAAACATTTGCTGAATTGGATATTGGCGAGATTAAAGCCAGTCAGTTGCCTCGGGAAAGCTGGTTGCCCAATAAGTTAGTTGGCTTTCTAGGCACCATTCCGGACTATGTGCAGCCATCATTTCAACGATCGACCAAGTCGCGTCCCAGTACATTAGTAGAGGGCGATCGCCAGACTTCGCCGGACAATTATCAGTTCATTAAACTGAGCGGCAGCACAAATAGCGCCTGCTCCTCAATCAGTCAGAGCCGTGGAGAAAGTGCTGACAAATCCCCAGCAGATAGTGAGCTGGAAAACCTCAACGCACAAGATGAGAAAATAGTTAATAATTTGCCAGCTCGCCAGAGTGTGAATCGCGGTAAGATAACTCGTAAGTCGGTGGAATAAATAGTTTGGACTTATATCAATATTTTCGCAGGTCTGCCACTAAATGAAACGCAGTGGTTGGAGTTTCAGATGCCGGATGGACGCATTTCAGACAGTGCACGCATCAAGGAACTCATCTTTCGCGGCGGTATTGTGTCCAATCTGCGCGCTGAGGTGTGGAAGTATTTGTTGAACTATTACCAATGGTGTGACACAGAACTGGAGCGCATAGAGAGACGCAAACAAAAGTCCGTTGAGTACTATAAAATGAAGGCACAGTGGCTAGCCATGACTCAAGCCCAAGAAGCCAATTTTAGCGGATATCGCGACCGCAAGTGCCAAATTGAGAAAGATGTGAAGCGCACAGACCGCACACAACAGTTTTTCGCCGGCGAGGATAATCCCAACCTAGCGCTTTTACAAGGCATACTGATGACCTATGTGATGTACAATTTTGATCTAGGCTATGTGCAGGGTATGTCAGACTTGCTAGCGCCTATACTGGAGATTCAAGTGAATGAGGTGGACGCGTTTTGGTGTTTTGTTGGCTTTATGGATATGGTATTGAACAACTTTGATATTGATCAGGCCGGCATGAAAACACAATTTGCCCAGCTTCGTCGCCTGCTGGAGGTAGCCAATGCTCCGCTCTTTAACTACATGTGCAGCCACGACTCTGACAATATGTACTTCTGCTTTCGCTGGCTGCTAGTGTGGTACAAGCGGGAATTCGACAATGATGATGTGCTCAAGCTATGGGAATGTCTGTGGACCCGCTTGCCTTGTGCCAACTTTCACTTACTCGTCTCTGTGGCCATACTGGATCAGCAGACTAATGTGATTATCGAACACAAATACGAATTCACTGAGATATTGAAACATGTCAACGAACTAACCGGCACTATCGATTTAAAACGTACTCTGGAGACGGCCGAGGCCATCTACCTGCAGCTGAAGGGCTCAGAAGCGCTGCCCAATGACATACGCCACATCATTGGAGAACCACTGCTACCACCTGCAGCTGGTGAGGTTCCAGCCGCCGGCGAGGATGAGGAAACTGCTTATTCGGATGATGGCTTTGACGAACTGCGCGAGCTGACTCCAGAGGAGAAGCGTCGTCATCAAGAATTGCTCGAAGAGGCATTCGAACGGTCCATGTTTCTGAATCATATATAGTTCGCTAGCTGTCACGAGCTAGGTCAAAAAAGTATAATTAAAGCTGAAGCCATTGGCAAAACATGCGCAAATTATTTAGCTGTAGCCATTAAGACTCAAAGTTTACTATGACGTCGATGCAACTTTTCTCCTCGCATGGCAGGGGGCGTTGCTGGAGAAGTGCTTTAATTGCTAATACACGAGACAGATTTATACATTGTATATTATACATATTTGTACTTTTTGTATTTATTGTAAGTTCAATTTCCTATTACACCTTCCTTCATTGGCATAAACAATCGCTCCCAAACAAAATTATGAAACTACGTTATCAACGATTTTTCAACAGCAAAGCGAACTGTGCATTTGTACATTTGTTTATTGTGAATTTTGCGAAAAACTTTGTTTATCACAATGCTTAAAGCAGCTTTTGTTGCCTCTAATTAAGTTAAACTCAATTACTGTGAATAAATCTATATATAAAAAAAAGGAAGAATACAAAAAGCTATAATAGATTTATGTAATTTATTTTCAATATAATTTACTTATTTTTCCTCCTTATTTGATCTGCAAAGAGTAGAAATAAAGAAAAATTATAGTTTTTGAAATATTTTTGGACTTTTTAAGGTCAGAATACCGGTAAAATTTTTTATAAGTTATTGCACATCGAAAATGCATGTGACAGGCAGAAGGAGCAATCTTGATTAGCAAGTCAAGTTTGTCAAGTTTGTTTTTGACTTGGCCACGAGCCCTTCTGTATTTATAGCAGCATCTGTTTAGTTGCAACAAGCAAAAACGCTGTCGTCGAGAGTGTTCGACTACGAGATACCAAAACATTATCATAAAAACACAAATAGCGTGAAATTATTGCTGTAATCATTTTTGTCGATCCGATCAATACGAAATGTATTTATATATTTATAAATCTTATAAAGTGAGCAACGTTTGTGAGCAATGTATTTACATACATATATATTTATAAAGCTTATAAAGTGACCAACTGCGTTACTTTAATAGTTGCTCCAGCTATACCCATTTTATTAAAAACAAGTAAGTAAGCTACAGTCCAGTGTGCTCGTCCCGAATTGTAATACAAGATTTTTTACGTGTTCTTTTTATAAGTTCATTTGTGTACATTATTGGGGTACTAACCATACATACAATACGTATTGTATGGTTATTAGTAACTATAACTTTTTTATATCATTTTTAATTGGCATATGGGCATTTCCACAGAAAGGTCCGCCGCGGCCAAAAAATTAAAATCTATTAAAGTATGAGGTTTTAACATATTCTTATAGGGAATCTATTAAATTCAAATCAATTTTACATTTATTCATAACGTATTTTGAAACATTCGCTTTGCAAAGTCGAACAAGTACAAAAATTATGTTTTTATCATTTTTATGGTAATTTCGCTTTGATCTACAGACTTAAGAAAGACGTTATGCACTGATCTGTAATCTCTTAAATCTTCGTTAAAGATCAAAGAATTTAGGAAATAAGATAAGACTACCCAATAGCAAATTCCAAAAATAAGTCTAACAACTTAAAAAATTTAAAAACAAAACATTTAAAGTATGATGGAAAAAAATGTCCCGTGCGACAGTGATACAAAGTCAATTAAAAAAAAAAGTATACAATCTTTTTGCTTCAAGACAAAAACATTATTAAGATAAATGATGGCACAACATTTTAAAATATTCCTTAAGGTTTCGCTAAACTTTGACTTTGAACGGTAGGCCGACAAAACTACTTCCATTTTTTGTCCCGTGCGACAGTGGTAGTTTTTTGCAATTATCTTGAAAATGAAAAGTTGGCCGAACTCAACTTTTTTCCCAATAGTAGAGCTATGGAAGAGTAATAATTTAAACCTACTTGCCAAATTGGAATTGCTTTAATTGTGTTTTTTTTTGCTTTAAAAGCGTACAAATCTCCCAATGTGTCAATATATGTATGTATGTGCATCCGACATTTAGTAAGCAGTTTTGTGAAAATACCAGATTTGACAAAACCGCAGATTTCATATCACTGATATCGACTTTACAATAAAAATATCAGGCCCATAAAAATGAAAAATGAACGCCATGAGCACACATGCCTGACCACTCTTAGCATCTTTAAGGCCGCATCCTTTAACAAACAAGTAAGAAAGCTACTGTTGAGTTTGCTCGACTGTGAGATACCCGCCACTCAATTTTACTGAATGGAAGAATAAATAAGAGAGACCATCGAAATATTATAATTTCAAAATTATAATATAAAAATACTAAAAATTTACCAAAAAATATACCGAAATTAACTTTATTCAAAATGATGAGCTTGGTAGCACTTTATTGATCACCATTATAATGTCACTGTATCAGCTGATCAGCTGCAGCTGGCCTTATAAGAGTATTTCTTTAATAACTCCCGTGTTTTATATCCGATAAATTTTCAGAGATCATTAAGATGATAATTAGTATTGTTCTGAACGTTTATGGGGGCGGAAGGGGGCGTGGCCAAAATCTAAAACTAACTTGATCTGCGTGCAACAATAAGACACACTATTCCGAAAAATTGGTTGCTCTAGGTATTATAGTCTCTGAGATCTAAGTGCTCATACGGACGGACAGACGAACATGGCTATATCGTCTCGGCTGTTCACGCTGACCAAGAATATATATACTTTATGGGGTCGGAGATGCTTCCTTCTTACATACATTTTCGGCTGGCACAAAGTTATAATACCCTTCTACCCTTTGGTAGTGAAGCTCTCCAAAACATCAAATATTCTGAAACAATTAAAAATTCAGGAATTAAGGATTAATCATGAGTCCCAGACTTTTAAAATTTAAGTCAATTAAAAATCCGGAATAGCTTGAGAAAAAATGTTTAAACAAACGTCCTTTAGCCTGTTTGTAGTTCTTAAAAAGATAATTTTGCAGTTTTTCTACTTACATACGAAAGTCCTTATGGGTTTGTGCCAACCGAAAATGTATGTAACAGGCAGAAGGAAGCATCTCCGACCCCATAAAGTATATATATTCTTGATCAGCGTCAACAGCCGAGACGATATAGCCATATCCGTCTGTCCGTCCGTATGAACACCTAGATCTCAGAGACTATAAGAGATAGAGCAACAAATTTTTCGGGACAGTATGTCTTATTGTTGCACGCAGATCAAGTTTGTTTTTTATTTTGGCCACGCCCCCTTCCGCCCATGCAAATTGAAAAAAACTGAATTGCAAGCGTCGTTTTAAACCTAGAACGTTTCGGATAAAAAACACAGAAGTTATTAAGTTATTACTTTTATAAGGCGTTACCACGTGCAGCTGCACCTAGTTAGTTGCTATTACACTCCGCGACATAATAATGGTGTTCAATAAACCAACTAAAGTGCCGCCAAGCTAATAATTTCGAACAAAGAAAATGTTAATATATTATTTTGGTATTTTTTAGTATATTTTTTTTACTATTTTTTTCAGTATATTTTTGAAAAATATAATATTTTGATGGTAAAATTGGACGGCGGGTATCTCACAGTCGAGCAAACTCGACTGTAGCTTTCTTACTTGTTTATATTGTAAAGGAAATCTGTGGACCGAAGGATACATCGGTTAGATATTTTAATAGCCCTCTTAAAAATTGGCAGAAAAATCCTTTAAGGTTTATTGATAAATTTGAACTTTAATCCTAAGGATCTTTTGCTCTGAAAACAAAAATAATTAATAGGAGAGAGAAAAGGCATGTTTTGTTGTAATTTTGAAAATTTATTTTTCATATATTTATCTTGTTGTTGCTGTAGTTGTGTTGTAATTATCATACTTTAATTAAGATTTATACTTAGCATCTCTAATTTAAATTGTTATTTGCTCTTGTCTGTTGGTGCAACTGTTTATGGGTTTTATTTTGTTTACGTTTGTTTTTGTTGAATGGATCAAAGTGCAAACAAAATAGTATATTCATTGGATTTATATAGTTTATGTATTATTCAATCAATATTTATGCTTTTGTAATAATCGCGCCAATTGCATATACATACATAAAAAGTATTAATTGATTTAATTTAAAAGAATTCTATTTGCTCTTCTCATTCGCTTGCAATAAACATTTGTGTTTTTTGTTTTGCTCTCATATAATTTTTGTTTACTGATTGGTTTGATGGTTGGTTTCGTTTACGTTCCAAGTACACAAAAATAATTTTCATTTGTTAAAAACATACAAAATACAAATTAAAACTTATACAATAATATAAATTGTTCTCTAATTACATAGTTAAAATTAAAAATTAAAAGCGATCTTGACAATGAATGTCAGTATTGTATATGTATATATATATATATAGTATGTATGGATATATATATATATATAGATATAGATATAGGACTTGCGCGAGTATACAAATATAACATAGGCAGGACGACGAATGTGTGCGGAGAAGAAACGAAGATGGTCTAATGATAGAGCTTTTGTTGGTTTTTACACACACACAATTAATTATACATATATATGTATATGCATAGTAAAAGTAAAATAATTATTCAAAACAGAAAGTAGTTTGAAATGAGAGAGAATATATGATTCGATTCGATCTGATCTGATCGAGGAGAACGTTGAAGTGGCGCGAGAGTCTTTTAAAGATACTAAAATATGTACAGGTTTTTCATTTTCTTTCGATTTGTTTTGTTTTGTATTGTTTCGTGATTAAGATTAACTCTTGTGAAGGACGACAGCATTGAACCCAATTAATCCTATATATCTATATATATGTTTACATAATATTAGGTGTGTGTATCTGTATGGGGTGTAAATAGTTCGAATCGAATCTGTAAGTTAGTTTGCTGTTTCTCTGCTTTTTGCCATATTTTGCTTATCAGTTAGTTTAATAATTTGCAATAATTTAAATCGATAACTCTTCTCTTCTCTGCTTCTTCTTTGCGGGTCAGCAAGTGCAGCAGCCTACGTCTACCCTTCTCGTTTGCCATGCTGCCCCGCCATTACAATTAAATTATAAGCGCTTTTTTAATATAATATATGAACCGTGCGAAAACATCGGCCTGTCCCGCAATTAGTTGCAGCAGTTGCGGCGCCAGGCTGATGCTGTTCGCTGGGTTCTCTTTCAGCTGAGGATGCCTAGATACATGGGCCACCTGCCGGCTATGGGTTCTCCTGGGCCGTCGTGTCGTCTTAGCAGAGAGCGGAGATGCAGCAGTGCTCGCTGCTAGACACACAGTAGTCGCCAGAAGAGTTGTCACCGGACAGTCGTGGCACAGCAGCCATATCTTAATCCTCCTACTCGCTACATACACTTGTTTATATATAGATGCATATATAATATATATATTTATATATATATAAATATTTATATATGTAATGGGTTATACTTATACTTTACACAACTTTAAGCTTAAGGGATCTACTACTCATTCTTGCTCGAGCTCGCGTACTCGTACTCGGTCTCGGTCTCGTCCTATTGCCGGAACTCGATCTCGTCCGGGTACTCTTACTCGCTCTCGTTAGCATTGTCGCACTCGTACTCGCACTCGCTCTCGTTCTCTTGCTTGTGCATGTACTCGTTACATTTAGCCTTGATTTCAATGTAGGTGCCGTTGCTCCTCGATTTGCGTTTCTGGTGCGGATGGCCGCTGCCTGTTTACGTTGCTGTTGTTGCTTCTGCTTTTGGTTAATGTCCGTCTTCTTCTTCCTCTCGTTGTTGTTCTTGTTTTTGTGGTGGTGGTTGCTTTTGTTGCCTTGTCTGGTTCGAACGCCCGCCACTGGGGCGCTGTCGTTTGGCTAGGAGCATCGTGTTACTCATTCATTCCGCTCCTCTGACTCGCTGCCCGCCGACAGATTTAGCGTTGCAGCATCCGCGGATTGGCGAGTGTGCCGAGTGGACCGTAGCTCTCGACGCTTTTCGGGCGGCTGCTCCGCCGCCGAGGCGCCACCATGGTCGGTGCCCGATCGCGGACGTTTCAGGCGATTCGAGGAGCGACGATTCTCCTCGGCCGCAGCCGCAGCAGCAGCAGCTGCTGCAGCGACCGAAGAGCTGTTGCTGGAGCCACTCAAGTTGGCCACACTACCGCTGGCATCCAGATCCTCAACGCTGCCGCCATGACTGCTGCTGGGTGCTGCGGGCTTTTTCAGTATGGGCTGAATGATGAGCTCGTCGGCCTCCTCGTAGGGTGGGGGCAACTTGGCCGCATCCGCGGCATTTGTGATGGTCAGCGAGATGCGCGATTCACTGCGCTCGGACCGTTCGCTGCTGGTGCTGGCACCGCTGCTGATCGGAGGCGCAATTGTGATGGTCGTCTGCGAGGGCAGATTGGCTGCAATTGCCGCATTGGAGGCGGCGCTGGAGCTCGTGTTGAGTGGCGTCAGCGTTACCTTGTCCTGCTCCGGGGTGGGCGTGGGCGCTGGCGTCGAGGAGCTGCTCGAGCTGACGCCACGAAGGCTCTTCTCGATGCTACTCATGCTGGCGCCTAAATTGAGCGGCAGACCCGCAGCCAAGGCGGCAGCTGCCAGCTCATCCTTGGTCGGATGCAGCTCGCTGCGCGCTCGCTTCGACTTGTGCTGCTGTTGCTGCTGATGTTGTTGCTGCTGCAGTTGTTCGGCATCGAGGGCGGCCGCATAGGCAGCCGCGGCGTTAAGGCTGCTGCTGGCCGAGGACGTGGGTATCAGCGAGATACCCGATCCTAGGCCCAACGACTTGGTATAGAAGTCCATCTGCTGCTTAAACGCATCCTGTTCGCGCTGCCGCTTGGCGGCTGAACTGCTGCTGCTTCCGCTGCCACTTGCCGAGGACGATGCGCCTCCTGTTAGACCGGCCAGGCTGGCCAGTGACCCTGGTCCGCTGAGTGGCAGTGAGCCGCCGGCTGCGGCCATTGCCTGGGCAGCCATCTCGGCGAGCAGCGCCTGCGAGAAGTCGCTGGACATGCCGGGTATCTGCGGCAGTTGTGCCGCTGCAGCAGCTGCTGCTGCAACCGCTGCGTTGGCGGACTTGGAGCTCTTGCTGACGGAGGAGGAGCTGACGCCACTGTTGGAGTTGCCGCTCGCCGAGGACGCGGACGGCATCTTGCCCTGCGAGAAGGCCTGGAGGGCAGCCAGATCCGTGGGGAGCGCACCGCGTGTTAGACTCTCGAACCACTTCTGCTGCTCCTTGGCGGATGCCTCGTTGGCTGCTGCCGCAGCGGCTGCTCGTTTGCTGGCGGCGCTGGAGCTGTTGCTGTTGGAACTGCTGGGCGTGGGAAGCGGCGGCATGCCGAGGGAGCTCATCAGACGCGTCGCCTGCGCCAGATCCATGCTGCTCATGCGACTGAGCGACTCCAGCAGATGCGGGTCTGCGCCAGGCATTAGCAGGTTGGACAACTGTGCCATATCAGCGGCACTGGGCGTCGACGATGCGGCCGAGTTGCGCTGGCTGTTGCTCTGGCGACTGCGACTGGAGCTGGAGCTGCTGGATGGCGTGGTAACGGTACCGCCACTCATGCTGGCCATGGCGTTCATCAGATTGGCGGCCGAGTTGGCTGCCGAATTGGAGGCGCCGCGCGAGTTGCTCGACTTGCTCGACTGCGACTGGTGCGACTTTGATGACTGCGTGGATCCGGTGACCGCCGCCGAGGAAGTGGCCACGCCATTGAGCAGATTGTACTGCTGTGCCAGTTGATCATAGGCGGAGCCCAGTCCGCTGGAGCCCAACGAGTAGGGATTAAGTCCGCCCAGACTCATCGGCGGATACAGTATCGAGGGATTGGGGAAGAGGAACGGAAAACCGGCGGCCAGCTGAGCTGCTGAGGCATTGGCGTTCTTTCCGCCGCCCGAGGAGCCGCCAGCACCGCTATTCACAACCGCAGCGGCGGCAGCAGCAGCTGCCAACTGTGCGGCCTCGTTCTGTTGTTGCTTCTTCTTGTTGGCGGCCGAGGAGGATGAGGCGCTAGAGGAGTTGCCGCCAGCACTGGACTGCGACTGGCTCTTGCCGGTGCCCGCACCCGTGCTGCCCGTGAGGCCGCCGAGCGTTGGTCCCGCAGCAGCCATGAGCGCAGCCAGCGACTGGGCATCCATGCCAGCCAGATTGCCCAGGCCGCCCATGCCGGCCAAGCTGGCAAATAGATTCATATTGTTGAGATTGCTCATGCCAGGCAGACTACCCAGGCCGGGCATGCCGCCGAATGGCATGGATAGCAACGGATTCTTCGGATCGAAGGCGGCCAGCGGATTCTTCGGATCGAATGCACCCAACCCGGGCAGATTGGCCAGCAAACTGGGATTCAGGCCAGCCAGCGAGCCAAACTGCAATGCTGCCTGATCCAGCGCTGCCGCCGACTGCGATTGACGCGACGACTTCTTGGAGGAGCCACTCGAGTTGCCTGCCGGCGACTGAGCAGCGCTTGGCTGCTGTTGGGTATGACTGCTGGAGGAGGCATTGCTGGAGTTGGAGGAGGGGCGACCGCCGTGCGATTTACTGCCGCCGTAGCTGCTGCTGTTGTCCATGGCGTTGACGCTGGGCTTGGGCGAGGGCGCCGACATGGGGTTCTGCATTTGCTCCAGCCACTTGGGATCGACCTCATAGTTTGGATTCTCTGTAAGCCTGCAATGCAAGAGGGGAACGCGCGGGTTAAACTACTTGACTGGACTGTCTAAGAATTGTGAACTTACCAGTTCATCAGGCGCTTGAGCTGTGGCGCCTTATTGCCGCCAAGTCGCTTGCCCGTCTGTTTGTTGATCACCGGTACTGGTTCCTCGCCAGTCAAACCTAGGGGTCCGCTCATAGACTGCTGCTGCTGTTGCTGTTGTTGTTGCTGCTGTTGTTGCTGCTGTTGCTGCTGCTGCTGTTGTTGTTGCTGCTGCTGCTGTTGCTGCTGTTGTTGCTGCTGCTTCTGCAGTTGCGCCGCATTCGCTGCCGCCTGCTGGGCGCTGGAGCTGCTGCTCTGCTGGCGATTGCCTCGCCGACTATTGCTGCTGCTCGCGCCGCCTCCGCCGCCCACGTAGTCAATGCTGAGCTGATCGCAGAGGGGGCTGCTCATGTCCGAGAGCCACTTGTTGACCTTGACGTCGTGCGACGAGTTGAACTTGGAGCTGAGTTTCATGGCCTGCTCCATTTCGGCCAGCATATTCTCGTAGGCCTTGCGCTGCGCCGGCGGCAGATATTGCATCATCTTTTGCTGCTGCTTGAGGAACGACTGCGGATCGCTGGCCATTGTCTGGGCGAGCAGTGCATTGAGACTGTCCTTGCTCGACAGACCGCCCATGGTCATGTTTTGGAGTGCGCTTAGGCCGCTGCCCGACGAGCTGCTGGCGCCTCCGCCGCTTCCGCTGCCTTGGCCTTGCCCTTGGCTGCTCTTGGATTCTGCAAAAAGAAGAAGGAGAAGATTGACGGTTGTTTAGTGGTTGTCGTTTGGCTGCAGCTACGGTCAGGGATTAGAAATGAAAGCGCAGAGACTCAAACTCACTTCCGGGCACTGTCGTAACAGTGATGGTAAAGGGTTTCTGGTTCGACTGCTGCTGGCTGGGCGCCTGCAAATTGGCAGGCGTCACCGACACACTGGGTGGTATTTGTGGCTTCTTCGACGACGGCAACGAGGGATCCGGGAAGGTCTTCTGCTCCTTGGCCGCCGACAGGCCCAGCACTATCTCGTCCAGCTTCTTGCGCTTCTTCTCCTTGCCTATGACAGGTTCCTCAATGGTCTGTTGAATGGTAATTGGTTAATCTCAGGCTCAACACTTCACCTTCGTGTGCAACTTACGCAGTTGTTCTTCTTCATCAGCTTGTTGAGCGTGTCGTCCAGCTTACTCTTGCTGCCACCCATCGAGGGGAAGGCAGAGCTGAGCGCGGCATGCACGCTGGACTTCTTTGAGGGCATGGAGAAGTCCTGCACCTCGCTAAGATCGATGGCACCCGCGCTTGACGCCGTCTTTAGCATTTCAGTCATGTTCATTTTGGGCAGGCTGCTGTGTGGGAGGCCAAGTAGTGATTTAGTTGATGCATGTCTATGGACTAGGAGAAGATGATGAGGAGGGGGTACGCACCTGGAGGACAGATCCATGGGAGCACCCATGGAGGGTGGCGGCGTCTTTAGTGCCGGCACGGCGGGCTTATTGAACTGTCCAGAGGATTGTCGTGACAGTGAGGCATGCTGATGCGCTGGCGGCGGTTGCATGCCACTCAATGCTGCGGCCGAGGCGGCAGCGGAACCGCCACGTCGTCCAGAGGAGCCGGTCAATGCCTCCATGTTGGCGATTTCGCTTTCCCAGTCCTTGGGCGCCACTGTGAAGACAGAGAAAAGAATAATTAGTTGAAGTAGTTGATTGAAGTGAAGGCTTAGGGGGACTATAGTTCAGTTCCCTGCTCACTTACTTGTTGTGCTGTTGAGCAATGCGTGCAGCTTGGCCCGCTCTGTTTCGACGTCGATGGCAATGTGACGCTTGCGTTTCTTGCCCGCACTCGAGACGGTGCCAACTCCACTGGGCACATTGAGTCCAGCCGCATTGCCGCCTGCTCCACTCGCTCCGCCTGTCGCCGCGCTGAGGGACATGCCTGGCAGCAGCGCGGACAACGAAGTGGCATTGCCACCACTGGCGGCGGCTGCAACGGCAGCTGCAACAGCAGCATTGATGCTGTTGGCATCCAGCCCTGGCAACGTTGTCGGCGCCGTTGTGGGCGTCTTGACCGTGGGCATTACAGCTGAAACGTTGCTCGTCGAGACGGCAGCATTGCTGGCCACCTGTTGCATTTGGGAAGCCTGCAGGTGCTTGGTCACACCCTGATCCGTGGTGATGGTGATGACATCTGGTGTCGTCGAGCGACGCTCGATGCTGTTCAGATGCGGTATGGACTCGTGCAGGGCAATGTTGAGATCCGTGGCACCCTTGCAGCCGGCAAAAGCACTGTAGTGCTTGTCCACAGGCCACTTGTTGCTCTCCACACAACATACGATGTGTGCGATACGACGCTCGAGGGCAAAGTCCTTGAACCAACGGATCATGCACATCTCCAACTTGGGTTTCTCTAGCTTCTGCTGTTTGACGGTGGCTGGCTGAATGACCTCGAGATCGGGGAAGCGCGCCTTCAGTTCGGCTGCCTGTTTCTTGCACTCCTCCTCGACGGCCTTCTCCTTCTCCTTCATCACCTCGTCGTCGTCAGGATCGGTAGGTGCGGCAACCAGATCGAGAATCTCCTGTTCACTGGGCTGCTTCTCGATGGCCTTTGCCTCCGGCGGACTCTTCGCTTCGGTTAGGTCTGTGACTTCGGGGTCTGCCTCGCTTTTCTTGGCCTCACTTTCGGGCGCAGGAGTAGCTGCCTTCTCGGGCTCAGCAGAGGATTCCTTGACTGATTCGACAGCTGCGCTTTCCTCGCCAGCAGCTTCCGCCTTGACAACAGCTACCTCCTCCTTCTCAGCGATCTCTTCGACTGCTGCTTTCTCCTCTGTTTCTGTTTTGTTTACGACGCTGTCTTCAGTGTCCATTTTGGTTTCATCCGCCAGCTCGGAGCTCTTTTTCTCCTCCGCTGCAGCCTCATCTTCAGTTGCTGTTGTGGGCGTTGGTTTCTCGCTTTCAGTGGTGACTTCTCCATCGGTGACAGCTTCTTTTTCGTTGCCATTTTCCGCAATGGGTTGGTCCACGTCCATTTTCTCCTCGCTCTCCTTGGGCTTGAGCTTCTCGACTTCGGTCTCGACCTTATCACCGGACATTTCTTTGGCAGGTTCAACGGTCAGCTTGTCTTCGCTCTGCGCCTCCTTGTCTGAGCTCTCAGCAGGCACAGCTTCCGCATCGTCGGCTTTGTCTGTGTCCTTGCCCTTCTCCTGCTCGGTACTCTCCTCCATCTCGGATTTCTCAGCGCCTAGCTCTGGCTTGACTTCAGCCTTTACTGGCGACTCCTTCTTGATGACACTCTCGTTGGTGAGCAACTCATCATCTAGATCGATGACTTCGTTCTTCACTGCAGCCGCTGCCGCTGCCGCAGCTGCTTTTTCAACTTTCTCCGCTGCTGCCGCCGCAGCTGCCTTTTCAGCAGCCGCCGCTCTCTCGGCCTCCGCATTGAAGGCCTCCAGCTTGATGGTGCGCTGGATCTGTGCCTCGAGCTCTCGTATGAAGCGTTTCTCCGACTCGGAGAAGCTAAAGTTTGGGTCGTTGAAGATAAAGGTCTCTGAGCGGTAAAGGCCATGCTTGAGCACGGCCGCAATCAGTTCCTTGTCGTGACGCCCCGGTTCCCACCAGTCAGGTGTGTCGGCATTCATGGCGCACAGTTTAAGTCGCTCCTCGAGCTGAGGATTGCGCGCGACTTCGCGCAGTTTTGCCAGAAGCTCGAGGCGATCGAGTATGAGCTTAGCATGCTCCTTCTCCACCTCTTCGATGATGCCCTCGAGCCCACGCTCGTTCTCGCTGAGCTTGAGGCCTGCCTGGCGTCTGCACATGGCCACAAAGACCTTATAATAGTCACTAAGCGTCTCGTCGCTCTTGCGCTCCAGATGCGCCATCTGCTTGAACTTGGTCCAATCGGGAGTGTGACTGCTGTTGTTGTTGCCACTGCCCACGCCCATTGGAGTGCTTAGCTGCATGTCCACGCCGTAGCCTGTGAGCACGCGCAGGAACTCGTATTCCTCGCGGCGATTCCACTTTTTGGGTATGAGCTGCAGGCGTTGCGACTCCCGCTCCTTGGCCGCCAGCTCCATCTTGCCCTGACGCTCCATTTTCTGGAAGAGCAAAGGAAAATCAATCAGTTGGGCATTCCAAAAAACCAAGGATTTAAAGCATGTTTCACTGTTCAGTGTGGTTTTAAGGAGGTGTTGGGATTGAGGTTAATAATCTATGGTGTGACTTGATCAGCTATGTATATTGATTGGAAGTTAGTTAAAAATTAATATTAATAGGATAAATATATTGTTTTATTAAATACATTAATTATGTTGTTACATATTGCAGTTTGTTTACAGCTAGATAAGGATACGAAAATGTCTTTATCAACATGTCCACCTGTGCGTCTGACCTTTATCTCAGAAACTATAATTCCTGCTTATCTCGGATTTGTCATGCTGGTTGGTCTACACCTGAGTACAGGCACATAAAGTGTATTTTAATGTTCTTTGCCACGCCTAACCCTGCTCTGCTTTGCAGATTTCACCATGTTGATTCAATATTATTAGATTCCCGGTTAACGATTCACAACTGTCTTATGACACCATTATCTTCTGGTGCATTTCACAAACTACAACCCTGTAATGACCATGGCTAATAACATTTAATATTCCATTGCACTCTGCATAAACACTTTTCTCATGTGCTGTGACTCACATCGATTCTTTGTAGTGGCTTGTTAATAGATTAAAGAGACATCATCAGACTTCAAGTATAATCTTGGTTACTTTACAATCGTTACCCATTCATGACATACCGAAGGCAGGCGATAAGATAAGACCCTCACACTCTCTCTGCTACATAGTAACTAATACTACGCATTTTAAATTTACAGCTATACATAGACTAATATATAGTATGTATACATAATAAATACAATATATGCTTTATTGTCATTTAATTTGATTACCGAAAAATCGAAGTCAAAAACGAAAAATGTGGAACGCAGGGTAAATTCATTACGAATATTTGCACAATTTGTTGTAGAGAAACAACAACAAAAAAATAAGTGAAATTAAAAGCAACGACGCGTCCCGGGCCTTAACATCAACATCATGACGGGATGCACCAAGGGTGGGTGCCGCTTTTAGTAGGGGGTTAGTTGGTGGTCTCTGCCTTTCTGCCTGCCTTTTGAATTACAATTTTTGCGAAAAGTACAAAATGCGAATGGCAAGCGCAAAGCAAAGGGGCAAAATGAGAGACAATGGCGTCGACGACGACGACTAAATACGAACGAGAGCTGAAACTGAAACTGGAAATACAATAAAATCATAATAATAAAAGTAAAAAATCCATTTTACACCCCTAATAACGGGCCGAGTATCAACGAGGGCAAATGGCAGCGACAATGAGCACAAGATAGAGGCAGTGGCAGTGGCAGCGCAAGCACCAGCACCAGCACCAGTACCAGAGCCAGTCCCAATGCCGGAGACAAACAAATGAATCCTGCGAGACCAATTGCACGGCCACCGTCACACAGCTCAGAAAAGGAGCTCTCTTCGCACACATATAAAGCTAAGGCGACGGCAAAGTAAACACACATTTTGTGTGTGGGCTCTGCCTCCCCTCTTGCTGCTGTTGGGTCCTCTTTTCTAGTTAGTTATGATAATAATAATAATGGTGGGCCGCGCAGGAGATACGTAGATGGTCCCCAAAATAGGTTGGCAGTCGGCAACTCTTCAGACAGCGTTGCCAGGTAGTTGTGGAAAACACAACTCAAATACATATGCACACATATTGTATTATATGTGAATGCAAATCAAAACAACAACATAAGTGCAAGCACTGTCTCTGACTATGAGCGCTAGCTCTGCACATGCAGTCAAGTGCCTTTGGGGCCGCTCTTAGTTATGTTGCCATGTCTGGTTTTGCCCTCAAGGATGCCAATTGGCGCAGGTTGGCAGCGCTGCCCGTATTCGTACTCGTTCTCCAGTGTGTATGTTTATGTGGCAGACTAACGGCTTTTGATATACAAATTCCAAACAAGAAACGATATCCAAAAAAGGGGGGCAAACAAAAACAAACGACAAAGTGAGTAAGATAAAGAGACTGAATGACGGAACGAAGGAAGGAACGAACGACCTCTTCCACTTCCCCACTATCGTTTTCTCTCGCGCCATCTCTTTTGCGCGCGCACGCTACAAGACACGCGACGCCTTCGTCACCGACATCGACATCGCCAGCGCCCTCTTCGTGCATTTTGCACGATACAAGTGCGAGCGATTGATTATGATTATTAGTAAGTAGCAAGCAATGGCAGCGGCTTGACTTGCGGCAACTGTCCAAAGAAATGGAATGGAATGGAAATGGGGTAGAAGACAGGCGGAAAAACGAATTTAAATGAGCGCTGATGCACACATACACATATCAACAAACACACTGAGACAACTGGTTACCGTGTATTTGTTTGTTTGCTTGCATGTGTGTGCGCGCCTCTTTTGCGAGAGTCCCAGAGTAAGTGAGTGAGTGAGTAAGTTACACATGCCGTGTAAGTGGCAACGTTCGTACATGTGAAATCTATAGGCATAAATTTATTGTTTTGTATTTCGCTTTAACTTTGCAGAGCTCAAGTTGCTGCTTTTGGTTGGTTGCCTCTGCCTCTGCCTCTGCCTCTGTCTCAGATTCTGCCTCTGACTCTACCTCTGCCTGCCTGCCTCGTGTGGTTATTGCTTTGAAGTTGTGCTTGGATGTTACTTTTATTTCTACTTCTTGTTCTTCTTGCTTCGGTTTCTCTGCTTTGCGTTTTCGCACGCATTCTTTGCATTCACATTTATTCGATGGGGCTTTGTCGCATTTGCCTTCAGTTTAATTAAGTTTCGCAAATTTGATACAATAAATTGCCATTGTCAATTTATTTGTAGTTATTGTTTTTGTATTTGTTATTACTGTCGTAGTTGTTGTGCTTTACCTCCAAATAAATGCCATTGTTTAAAGTGGGCGCTACAGTTGCTGTAGCTGCTGCGGCTGCCGCTGCCGCCGCAGTTGCGGCGGCTGTTGATTTATTTAGATGCTCGCAGAATGCAGAGAAACTGCTAAAATCCATGGGTTTAATAACCTCCATTTTGTATATTTAGACAGTTTTAGGCACACACACTCTACTAACATCACCAGCACAGCACTAGATTTGATATGCAATTTACAATGCATATATCACAAATATTGAAATGGATTTCGATTTCGACATTATTGATTTTAATTAAGCACTAATTATCATTCATTGCGACGACAACAACACATTTGCCTTTTGCACGTTGCTCGTTGTTGTTGTTATTATTATTGCTGTTGCTGTCGTTGTGTTTCGTCAACGACGTCTGCACTCGCCACTCGTAGTCGTGGTCGCAGTCGCAATCGCAGCTCGCACTCGACTCGTCTCGTCTCGTCGTCTACTTTTGCCTCAGCAATTACATTTTTCCATTCGTTTGATTATTATTATTTCTTCCACACAAACACACAGACACACACAACAAACACACTACATATGCATTGAGCGGGTGAAAGAGGGAGACACATGTATAGCATGGGTCGCGTCGATACCGATACGAAAACCCCGACACGACGACAACGATGTTTGGATATGGATGCGTTTGCTGCTCAAGCACTTAGACTTTTTACAACTTTACACCGCGGCGCTCAAACAAATAATGAGCGAGCGCATTGCGGACTAAATACAAGAAACACTCCTCACACACAGACACACGCTCATGCACGTATACATATAGATTCAGTGAGAAACACAGAGACCACAACGGGGACGCATACGCGCACGGAAACAGCGACGGCGGCAGCGGCACTAGCAGCTAAAATCGAATGCGAATCAGCCAGCAACAGCAACAGCGACGAACAGAACGGGGGAGAGGTCGCTGCTAGTCAACCCAGCAACTACTATTGAGCGAGGGAGCAGAGCAGAGCAGAGCAGAGCTATAGCCATAGCCATGCCAGAGTCAGAGCAAAAGCAGCAGCGCTGCGCTGAGCCATAGCCATAGCCAGAGCAGAAAAACCAAACCAAACGAAACCAAACAATCGTGAGATTAAGCCAAACGCCGTTTTGGGTGAATGTGAATATGAATGAGATGGGCAGGCAGAAAGGCAGTCACAGCCTGTCCTCAGAGGTGAATGAGCGGCAAGGCAAGCCAAGGCATGGCATGGTAAGGCAAGGCACACAAGCAAAGCAAAGCGTCACTTGCAGTGCCAAAGCAACCAACTGAGAGAGAGAGAGCGCAATGGATGCGAGAGCGACGCTAGCGAGAGCGAATGAGAACATATTATATTGTGTCAGTGTGTGTGCGAGGAGACGAGGAGTGTTGTGCTGTGCACTGGATGGACGAGTTGAAGAAGAATGAGGAGGCACCACATTGTGTCAACTGTGTAATGTAAGCAAAAGGCAATGGGCAAAGGCACAGGCAAAGGCAAAGGCAGAGCCTGCCAACACACACACTTGCACATACATAGATGTACGCACACTCACTCGTATACATATATTCACTCACACGTGCGCGAGGGAGGGGGAAGGGGGGGAGGATATATGACATACACGGCAAAAAAGCCAAGCAATGAAACAAATGTACCACAAAAACTGTTGACGACAAGGCATAAGCAGAGACAGCCGGCGCAGCAGCAGCAGCAACGGCTGCGAACTGATGTTGGCGCAATCGAGAATGGGAACAAGCAAAGGACACGGAGACATAGCATAAAAGGGATAACATAAAATAACAGCCAGCCATGCGCTTAGGCTAGCCCTGAGAAATGGATTAAAATTCAGGTATAAATGTGTGCATACACACACAGTCGCAAAGTCGCACAAGCAAGGCAGAGCTATAAGAGGTTACTAGAAATTTGTCTTTTATTCGAAAGGACAATAGGCATTGTGGACAAAGCGAAAGCTCCGTAGGGCAAGTTCTTGACCATTATTTGAGCGCCAAACGATTGTTTAATTAATGCGACCTTTGACTAGAACTAATCTACATAATGAAAGTACGTATGTATGTATTTATGTAGGTACTTATATTAGTATGCATGTATGTGTGTACGTAATGCGCAGATTGTTGGGCAAGTAATGCGAAAGATAGAAATTGCAGTAAAGTGCGATAAGCACGTAGCCACAGCTAAAGCGAGAGCACCGTCGAGTATAAAAACGAGATTATTAATCAATCTGTAAGATACAGATACAGATACAGATACTGCTACACATCGAACAATCCCACCACCAACACAATCAGCCACAGCCTCGGCAGCACAAAGCAAGCTGCCAATCGACGGCGACAGCGACACATCTTCAGCAAATGCATATGACCAAACATACACTCGCTCACTCACACACACACATACCCACACATGCATGCATGATCGGTTTCTGAGAGAGCGCAAATGCAACTGCACGTGAGAGGTTATGTCTGCGCTAGTGTGCGGGCATGACGATTTTCCTATGGACGTATGCTCGTAAATTTGACTAAAGCGTAACGCAAAACTAAATCAAAAGGCAGGTAGACAACAGCAGCGGCTCATTTAAACACGTAGCCCCCATACATACTTATGTATGTCTGCATGTATGTATGCACCTTTATATCGATGAACTGACCATTGCACACTGGGCAGGTTTTGAAAATGATACGAATTGTTTATGGATGACAGGTGTGAATCGAATGCGGCGACGCGGCAGCTGCCTTAAGATGCAACAGTCATGGCAACACGTGAGACGAGACGCACGCGCACAGTGGTCAAACGAGTGAGCAATAAGTTTTGCGTAGAACGATTGACAAATGGTGTTTGCACCACTGTGCAATGGCATATACACGGCAACAAATGCTAATAAAATAATAAATCGAATAGCGGTCAGCTAGCCATGTGAGCATCCAAGCAAATCGCAGAGACCCCAAAGATGGCGCAAAAAGAATGGCAAAACACACAGACACACATATAGACAAATACACATGAATAAATACATACTCATATACATGTGGACATAAGCTAACTCTAGACTTGTGTTCTAAATACACGTTGCAAAATGCAAAAAGGGAATACGAAATTCTTTTAAGCTGCTGTGGCGGCTGCAAGTGAAGAAAAACGAGAACGAAAAGCAGCGAACAGTAAAAGCAAAAGGAGCGGTCAGTAACAGAAGCAGCAACAGCAACAACAACAACAACAACGATGAGCTCAAATGAGCACAATTAGGCTTTGGCTTTATTGACGCGCCGCGGGCAAATATAAAGGACAGGAACGGAACAGGTCACCACAGCCAAGTCATATGTATTCGCCATCGCCATCACCATCACGTCTCGCTCAACAATTCAGCCCACGAGCTTGCCCCGTGAGAGCCGAGACACGGATATATCACACCGCATCGCGAGCCAAGAGCGGCGACGTTGCTGCTTGTCTTTTGGGTGGGCGCATGGAGCAAAAAATTAAGCATTGGATAAATCCAGAAAATGTAAAATTACAAACTCATACGAACACACCTACAGATACACACTCATGGAAAACTAATACACACAGCGCGCACAAGTACAGCCAGCAATAATAACAACAACGACAAGCACCCGTTACCGATACCCAATATGCCCAGCTAGCAGTCGGATTCAGAGCCAGAGACCAGAGCGTCGCCCGCCAACGCCGCTGCCACCGTCGCGGCACAATCATCGTCACCAAAGAAGAACTTTGCTTCGTCAATACAAGAGAAGGCGCAGGAGGAGGAGTAGCAGCAGCACCAGCAACAACAACAACATCAACATGGTCACATTTACCCATAATGCGGCTTTGGCTTTGCCTGTGTGACCGTTTTGCTTGCTCTTCTTGATGCTGTTGGCGTCGACGTCGCTGCTGCTGGCGTCGTTGTTGTTGTTCGCTTGATTGATGGCGCTGGCGTTCGCTTTGCCTTTTGATAATGGCGTCGACATGGTCGTTGTTGCTGTTGCTTTTGCTTCAGTAAAATGCGCGTCAGGTTGTACTATTGACTTCACCTCCAAGTCGAATCTCATAATTTGAGCAAGAGCAAGAGCCAAAGTATACAGGGCTTGTTTGGCCAACATGGCTGTGCTCCATTGTTTTGCACCTCCTCCTTTGTGGAGATAGGTGGCAACACCAACAACCTTTTTGGGGAGGCTACTGCTGCTGCCGATGGTGTTGCTGATGCCAATGCTGGGTGTGCAAAGTGGTTTGACATTTTCTCGTTTTGGTTGCTCATTCGCGGCCGAGCATCTCGTGTGCACCATATTTCGGGCGCTTCAAATTCGAGTCGAACTCAGCTCGGCAGACACTCGGCAGCGGCAGCAACAGCGTACTCAAACTCAACAACTCTATGTGTATTTCTTTTATTTTGCATAAATTAAGCATAAGTGTATTTGTATTTGTATTTGGCCCGTGTGGCTGTCGTTGTCGACGTCGCTCTCGCGTCGTTCGTCGCTCGTCTCGTTTTGTCATCGTTGCTTTTGTTTGAACATTCGGAAGAACATACACACATAGACAGTTATACACTTGCGTATGACAACAGGCAACGACATCCACCACCACCACCACCACCACCGCACTCTGCGGGTGTAACTTATTTTATTTATTCATTTATCTCCTTTTATTTTTCACTAGCCAGAGATTCGCTCTTTTTAGCTTTTCACACACTGCACACCAGTTCGTGAAGGGGTTTGAGTTTATCGATAGATATCGAACTGAGAGAGAAAGAAAGGAATAGTGGGCAATGGGTAAGTAAGCTAAGCATTAAATCAGGATTAACTCGCCATGGATTTCCGAAGTTGACTCAATTAGCACTTTGAATTAAGGGTTGCAATTGACACTGGAAAATTTGAAACCGACCTCGGATCTTATGCCTTGACACCCCTATTGAATGATCCCCCACACCCTCACAAGAAGAACATCACATAATGGCTTACAAAGTGAGCTTAAACAAATAGAAAAGTTGGTTTTTTTCCAAACACACACAAGACTTATTTGGTGTAACTCAATTTTTGAGAACATCCAAATTGTATAAAGTAAAATTCGGTCAATATAATTCAAATCGTATATGGTATAAGTTATTCAAGTCAATAGAGTATAAAAGATATGTATGTTATAAAATAATTGCATATAGTGCACATAAAGGTATTCTGTTCAGATACGTAGAGTAATTGATGTTTTCCAACTGTAATAAATACTTAGGATCATGCAGGTTAGTAGGCAATTTGTACACTTGATAAGCGGTTAGTTTCCAACGCAACATTTGTGGTAAATGTATGGTAAGTTATTGTCAGTGTAGGGGAGTTTAAGTGGTTTTATGGGTTGGTGGTCATGGTCTATTAAAGCCCTCTGTAAGGGTGTTTTAGGTTCTGCTTGATGTTTCCGAATAGCTGGTTATGGTGTGGCTGGTTTGGTAAGGGGTGTAATATTGTATAGTTAGGGGAGGAGTTTATGTTTTGGGGTTTGGGTTTTGGTTGGGAGGTATAATGTTTTTGTAAAGCATATTATAGAGTGGTACTCATCAGATAGTTGATTGGCGATTCACGTACATTGTTCATACTAACCAAATACATGGCCAGTTTGTTGATGTCCAAATTGGCCAATTGGCTGACGTCGGTGGTGTTGAGGATGCTGAGCATTAAGCTAATATCGGCAGCAGTCGGCATAGCCGGCACCGATGATCCACCGACACTTCCGACCTGTTGTTGCTGCTGCTGCTGTTGTTGTTGTTGCTGATGCTGGCCCATTCCGTGCTGTAAGGACGAACCGGCCCCTGTGCCGCCGGCGGCAGCGGCTGCCGCTGCTGAGGTGCTTGCACCCTGCGATTGCATCAGCGCCTGCAGGCTGCGGTTGCTCGAGTCGAGTTGTTGCTGGAGCTGGCTAACCGATCCGCCGCTGCTGCCTGTTGCGGAGCTGCCGGCACTCTGCATCTGCATTTGCATGGACTGCAGGGTCGGCGTGGTGGGCACCGACAGCGGCGGCGTCGATGAGACCAGTGCCTGTAGCTGTAGAGGCAGAGAGTGGGAGGATTTGGGTGTTTGGTAAGAACTCGGTTAAAATAACATTTAACAGCATGACAGAAAGAGAGAACGAGAGTGTGTAAGAGAAAGAGATATGGATATGGAGAGAAGAGCAACAGTTTCTGGTTGTGAGAAAAATGAGAACGGCATAGCCTGTGGTGTGGTACGAAGTGTGCTTGGGCCTGTCCTGGTACGCTGGTAGTTTTGTTAATCAGCTGTTGGTTAGGATTAGGTACGTCTGTCTGACTGTCCTTCTGTCCTTCTCTCGGTCTTTCGTTTCTTCAGTCAGCCAGTTCTCTTCGGTCTGATTTCTACTTTCACTACATGTACAATCTAAGCCAAGTAGTTAACTACGGCCAACAGCTAAACAACAAAACTACATACTCTACAAATTTTGAAAGGTCGACTTGGTTTACTGTTGTGAGATTAATTAGTGTTATTAACAACAATACGAAACGATAAAGACAATCAAAAACAATTATATCGATTACATAATTGGCAACTTTTGCTAAATAAACATATGATTTAGAAATTAAAATACAGGATATATGTAGATACGAGTAGTAGCCAAATATTTTATAATGGTATCTATACTTATTTCCAGGCAAGTCGATTGCCGACTGGTTGTTTAATTTGTAAAATAAATACTAAGTGTCTATTAATTATCGGAGAAAGGATTGATAGGTGCAACAATGTGACTTCTATTAAAAAAGTCGAAGATTTATAGCTAAACTGTGGGAATGTATATGTACAAAATTCCAATTTGCTAAACCTATCGATAGTTGCTATAATGCGTCTATCGGATTTCATTTTACATTTCGAAGGATCGATCAATTATTGACTTTTAACGAAGTGTTTGGTATTTTTAACAAACATTCCCATTATTGCTTGTTTGTAGCGCCATCGGGCTTATAGATCACACTATCCTAAACAGCGCAAATTGGAATAGTCGTAATGCTCGATATGTATGTATGTAGTTGGGACATGTTATCGATAATGTGTATGTACAACAAGGAGCATGTGATTGGATGTGAACGGAATGGGAAGAATGGATGATTCAGATGATGGAGTGGCACTTACCTTGGCCTTTTGCTGTAGCTTTAGCTCCTCTTTCTTGTAGTTACGTTGATAGGCGGTGATGACCCGCCGGAGTCTTGTGTTGAGATCCTGCATTGATGGCCAGAGCGTGGCATCCTCGACGGCCACCAGAGTGGGCGGATAGCTGCCAGCGACTGACTCCTCTTCGTCCAAGCCTAAATTTGAGTTGGAGTTAGCATTTTCGCAGTTCTGACCCGTCGACTCCCCGCTCCCAGGGGTCGCTGCAGTCGTAGAAGTAGTTGTTGTTGTTGTGGTGGATGATGGATTGGTAATGGTGGTAATAATAGTAGTAGTAGTGGTGGTGGTGGTGGTGGTTGGTTTGATGTTTGTGGTGGCGTTAGTGCATGAGTCTGAGCCGGTCTCGACCGGAGCAATGGCAGCGGCATCATCGGCATCACCATCGGCTGGCGCAGCGGCCTCATTGCCATTGGCCTGCGTCTGGGCTTTGGTCTTAGCCTCATCCATTTCAGTGTCCAATGCGCTTGTCGACGGCGACCCGGACGCAGCGCTGGCTGCTATAGATGCCGACGCCAACGCTTCAACAGCTGCCATATCACCGCTGCCTTCGCCTGTCGCTGAGCTCGAGGAGTCGGCAACAACGACGGCATCGGTACCGGTGGCTTTGGCGGCGTCTGCATCGACGTCGGCAGCGGCCACCGCTTCGTTGGCGGGCTGCTCGTCTTTCACTTTTTCCTTATCATTTTCTTTAGCATTTTCGCTATCAATTTTATCATTTTCTGTATCTGGATTTTGTGCCGATTCGTTTAGCGCTTCGTTGCCAGCTGACGCTGCCTGGGCGTCCGCCTCGACGGCGCTGCCATTGCCCTCGCCCGTGACGGGTTCCTCGATGGCTTTTTGATTTGATTTTTGATTTTTGCTTTTGGCGGCGCCGCTGAGATCGCTCTTTTCGCTCTTACCCGACGAACTGGGACGCTCTGGATCAAGCGAATCCTTGTTATCGCCCGCAGTTAGCTTGGTGGAATCCGAGTCTTTGGTCGTAGTGGTGCCGTCATCGTCCACCTCGTCGCCGTCATCGTGCTTGGAATTTGCATCGTCCTCATTTCTGTAAATCAAAGGCAACAAACATGCGTTAATTTCATTCTGCAACAAACGCAACTTGACAACGACAACGACAGCGACAATGGGGTCAAAGGGGCGCATCACATGCCGAGAGCAGCAACAACAGAAATGTGTTTTTTACCGAAAGGAAAAGACTCTCACTCTGTACACATACACACACTCAGGAGTGGCAGCTAATGGGTTCAAGCAAATGTATGTTCAGTGTGACCGTTGTATTGTTTTGAATGTGTACCTTTGTTACAGTTATACAGTGCGTGCTAAAGCTCTAAAGTGATAAGTCTAGCTATACTAATTTCTGAGATGCAGGTGTACAAGGAAGAGCAAAGACGGACAGACAGACGGTTTGTATGTTGATGCCAATCAAGAATTCATTTAATTAGCAGTGCAGCTTTTTTATGTTTGATTTGCAATTGATAATTGCTCAACAACCGCCTCAATAGACGGTCACACTGCACTTCTCTTCATGTGATGTGATTAGTATATGATATATATGTAAATATATACATATAATATGTGTAAAAATATGTAATCAAAGTAAAAACATTCCCAGCTCCTTGTGCGTTCTCTAACTAGCTTGCCAGCTTCCCTTTGGTACTTTTGCCATTTGTGGACAGCGTCTGGTCTCGATATAGTTTGTGGAGTTAGTACTTGTGGCTTATGTGGTATTATGAAATGGCAAATGGCTTAAACCTAACTGTTGGCTACAGCTAAAATGGATGAGGGGCAGGGCAGGAAAGGGAATGAGGTGTGTGGTCTTTTTGAATTTTGATCAATTGTTTTTGTTTCTTTCATCTGGACAAAACTTACATCGGCAAATTCGTGACGGCCAAATCGTCACCGGCACCGGCGCCCACGTGAGTGACAAAGCACAGGTTCGGATCGGCGCGCATTTGACGGTACATTTCACAGCCATGCTTGTAGGTTCCAACCAATAGACTCTTATCACAACAAATGGGATTCCACCATGAGGATGGCACTTGATCGGGCGTTGGCGGCGGGCGAATGGGGAGCTCGCTACATGATTGATAGATATACACACACATATATATATTTATAGAGAGAGAGAGATTATATGGATGAAAGAGAGGGAAGAAGATTTTAATGAGTTGTCAATAAGAACACAAAATTATATTGTGATTTTTTTTCAAACAAATTCTATGCATTGTTTTTGTTTAAAATAAAAATAAGAGATTTAAACGAAAAGCATAAAAAACGGTTTAAAATAATAATTTAAAAAAAAAGAAAAACAAATCATAAAATTTGTATTGTTCTTGTGTTTGTTGTTAATTGCCAATTTGTGCTACGGATTAAAGATTGTTACAAATTACACAAAACTACAAATGCAACTGAAAAATACGTGTTAAGAAAATATATGTGTAAATGGTAAACTTGAAGATCGGATATAGCAATTTGGAATTTTGAAAAACGCTTTTCTTCTGGTTTGGTTTTCATTTCATTTTCTTTTCTCTGTTGTGTGCATAATTTGAATTCATTTCGATTGGATTTGATTTGATCGATCGATGGATGGATGATTGATAGTAGGGCACGGTTATCAAATCGATTTCCCTATTTGCTTCTGATGGGCGTTTATGGTGGGCGGGGCGATCGAGCGTGCGAGCGAACGAGCGAGATGAGTGGATAGATATTACCTTTCCAGATTGAGTGCTAGTTGCTTTGATTTGGTACAGCTGCAGTTGTTGTTGTTGTAGTAGTAGTAGTTGTAGGTTGTTGTTGTTGTTGTGGTTTCCAAAAAAGGTTGTGAGTGAATGTGTGTACACATACAGTTGTATATATGCATATATATATTCGTTTTCAAATTAGCAATTAGAATATTCGTCAAAAAGTTCAAGTATAAAAACAAAACACAGCGATAGAAAATTGATGAACACTTGATATTTGTACTTTGATAGAGGATTATGAAATGCTGGGAAATGTTAATGCGAATCTTAAGTGGATAAAAAGTTGCATAGCATTGTTAAGACGTTTCAGAGAGAGAGAGTATTAATATTCTATCGTCTAAGCAAACTGAGCGAGAACGAGTAAAAAGTAACGAGAGCAAAGTTAGTAACGAGTAGTCTCGCCATCTTAAAGCGAAATGGAACCCTAAACTGATACATTTGCAACTGATTTGATCAGCAGCAAAAGTGTCAGATAAGAAGTTCATGTAATTTTAAGTTAAAGTTAACAATTAGCAAGAGACAAACAAATTGGCAGTTTTTAGTAGATACAATTAATTAAAGACTATAAAACATGGCAAAACAAATGAGAGCAATAAATTAAAATCAATAATTGATAATCAGATTAAAAATAATAAATCAATATATTGTGAACAATGATAATAAATAACGCATGATTGGGAGCGCTCATTGAATAAAGAGAGCAACAACAATCAATCAATCAATCAACGACAACAATCATAATCATAATGATGACGATGATGATGAGTATGTGGACGTTAAACGCCTACCTGATCGGCGTATTATCCTTGATCTGCTGCACAAATTCGCCAATAACCTCGTGCTGTATATAATAGAGCATTCGTACACGCAGCAGGACCCTGTGAAGTCGGAACGGCAAATAAACGAAGAGTCAAACAATATGTAATGGGAAGTGGAAGACAGAGAGAAAGAAGCGTCGAAAAGAGTTATGTTAGCAAATGTCAGCCTGGCTTATACGCGGAGAATGTTAGTTAAACAAATTCGATTCCACACGACTCACTTATTCGCGTGTCTGCCCAGGTGCTTCTTATAGGCGCCCTCCAGATACGCGTCCGCATCGTACTTTTCCTTCTTGCTCCAGTGGTTGGGATCATGAATGCTCGTTGGCGCAGTCACAACGGCAGCTGCCACCGCACTGGCACTAATGCCAACCATGTCCTTGCCATCACCAGAACCCTCGAGAGCGCTGGACTTATGGGCAGGCGTTGTGTTGCCACTGTTGCTGCCCGAGGTGGTGCCAGGAGCTGGCGTCGAGGTGCCAGTCATCTCCTTAGTGGACTTGCCACCATTACGGCCTGAAAATGTATTAAAAAAAAGGCATCGAAACTTAGTTGCAATGCTCGTGTGAACAACAGCTGATCAAGACGAGGCTGGACCAGCTGATTTGGCAAAGATGATACATGAGGATGTGTTGAACTAAACTGATCGTATATCCAATCAGCATGCTAATGTCAAGTATAGATTTAGATTACATGATAAGTTTGATTATATGTTATCTACAAATGAGTGAAACTAAACTTCGATAAGACCGAAGCTTGAGTGCTTTTGCTTTTGATGAGTTGTTAAAATATGTAAGTTATAACTTATATATAATGAAGAAAGCCTATAAAAGTAAATTGGCAGGAAAATCACCGAAATGGAGGATTACCTGAATAATCCATCAGACATTTAACAGAACAATTCCATTGAATATTATTTAATTATCAAACAGTTTTATGCATAAGGGAATATGTATGCTTTCATTATGACAGGACATATCCTTGAATATGCAGACAGAATCTACGATCGTATTATCCAGAATTTCACATCGTGACAATAACACCGCAAAAGGCACCTTGTTTAGTATTGACAAATGTGTAGGAATTAATGATAATTATGTACGAGTTGATTAGGATATGTTAGTTGTTATGTGTGTTATAGATATGTAATGATATTGATTATATAAATCATAAAGGTTATAGTAAAAGGCATACAATTGCATGGCAACAAAACATACACACACTTTTCTTCATTATTTACCAGTTTTCTTTTATCGTCTGGCGTACGTCGTGTCGTATCGAGTTGTTGTTCAAGTCGAGTCAGTTGCTAACCTAGTCAAGTTGTAATTGATGGGACAGACAGACAATTGGCCAGAAAGACCTTGCCAAACGAGTGTAATAAGTACTAAGTTCATTAAATAGCTGCCAAAGGAGCGTCTACACCCAACGCCAAGCATGACATTTCCTTGAAGTTCATTGAACGTATATATGAAATATAGATTCACAAGTATTCGGAGATAGATTGATAGCTAGATGTAGTTAAATAGTCCAGCCCAGATAGAGTGTGTAGTAATTTGTTTGTACAATACGAAAAGTAACTTCTTGTTACAGGCAGCTCGTTTTGTTTTTGGTTTCTTGTTTTGTACATAACTCTCTACGTCCGTGCAGCAGTTGGAGTGCGTGAATGTATCTTTTACCATACCTTTGGCATTCCTACCTCGTGGCACCAAATTGTGTAAGCCACTATGATCCCTGCTGATCTTCTGCACCTCTCCATCCTCCGTGGGCGTAATCAGATCCCAAATGAACGTCTTGATCTTCTCGTCCCCCTTGTACACTTGCAGGCAGTAGAGCAGCTGAAAATACAAGGATACTTCCGTTAGTTTTACTGCGTTCAAGAGGATAATGATTGTGGGTTGAGAAGAGTTCAGCCAGTTGAGAAGAATTGTTTTTACTCAGCGAAAACCTAAAGTTTTCTCAATATTAGCATGGTTGTTCATCATATTCTAAAGAGTATATAGCTATAGTCAAGGACACCCTTGCCACTCACAATGATGCGTGCACAGTCCTCGACGTCTACATCACGCCAGCCACGCTTGAATTGTCCCAACTCCAGCAGTTCCGACCAGCGTCCCCATCTGCAACCAAAATAAAAAACCAAAAGGGTAATTAGTGTAGAACGTTTTGAAATAGTTGGCTTCAAATGAAAAACAAACTTCAAGCAGATGCTAAATATATACTTATATTGATTTGGCTTACATCAACACACAGATTTTCGGTGTTCTTCAGATCATCTAGAGATAACAAGTGAAACTTGGACAGCGACTACAACATAGAACCATGATACATAGTGATTCGGATGCGGCATTTTCCCACAAATCTGATATTAAGTCAGTGATGCATACGCCACTGAATGTGGGTAAGAGGAAATCGGGACATACTCTTGTTGAGGATCAAGTGCCCACATTGGACGTCATGGCCCTTGTGTGCAAATACTTTTTGGATGAGTTCGGTCAAATGAGTGAGGATGACCGCACGGCTCGTCTGAACGACTTGGATGCCTTGGAAATGCTACAGAGCATTGAAATGTTGCAAAAGGAAATGTCTATCTACAAGCTGGAGAATCACATTATGGTTGAATTTCTCGAGAAAAATGATCCCAAATTGTTAGTGGGATTGCGTCATCGACGCACCTCCATCTTAAAGAAATTGCAAACCAAGGCCAAGATGCCACAGGACAATCTCCAGCACTCGAGTCGTCATTCCAGCTCCAAGCGCTCCATAAGCGCATCTGCACACTTGACACACAGCACAATAGGAGGCGAACGACGCAAACCGATGGAGTACAAGCTGAACTACAAAGCCAAGGCCGAACTGGCCGAGAAAGCCACGTCTGAGGTGGAAAAGCGAGTCTTGGATATCGAGCGAAATGGTAAGCCGATGATGTCGCCTAGGATTATCATGCAAAACAGCAATTGCTTTTCCCATTCCAGCCGCCGTTGAGGTGAAGCAGCTGCGAGCCAAAATCGAGGAGTTGCGCTATCGCAGCGAGGAGACCATCGAGACCGAAAAGAACTTCATGCTGCACTTTATGCGCGACGAGAATGACAAGGCCTTTCTGGAGAGCGCCACAGAGCGTCAGATTGAGCGCAAGCTGCGCAAGTTCACGGCCAATTGGTTCAAGAATGCTCGGGCTTTGCTCGGCACCATGCGGCTGACCATTGTGTCGCTGCAGGAGACATGCCAGCAGCATCGTGCTGATCTTATCACCAAGGCAGATCTAAGTGGCATTCTTACGGCCGTGGACTTTGAAAAGCTGATCATCAAACGCAACGAGCTGCTGAATGAGCTTGAGGAAAAGAATACCCATATGTCGGGCCTAAAGGGCATCACCGGCAAGACATCGCTAGCCATGACCGAGGAGAAGCAAGCCATGATGAATCTAGAGACGGAGATGCGCAATGTGCTGCAACGCACCGACGAAATTAGTCGCACCATATCTAAGCTGGAGAAGGAGGTGGCCGTTGTGCAGTCGAACAACGAGAAGGATTACGTGACGTTGGGCGAACTGCGCAACCAGCTGGATGAATATGAGGCGCCCAGCGTCACCGAGTATATTGAGAGAAAGGAGGAGGCCCTGGGACTCGAGAAGGAGGAGAAGATGCTGCAACGCAAGATCTACATCCTCAATATGAAGCTCAACAATGTGATGCGACGCTGTCGTTATCACGATGAGTAATTATAATGCAATAAAATGTAATTTCAGTTTTAGTTCTTCAACTTACCCGAAAGACAACAGACCCTTCTCCACTTTGAAGCACTCAGATTTGGCCCAATTGCCGTACTGTATCTCCTCCAGACCGAGGGCAGCCAGGGCGTCGCGCTCTCTTGGTATATACTCGTCATGTCCCTTCTTCTCCAGGTTGCGATTTCGTTTCTCCTTGCGACGACGCGAGCGCAGACCTAGAAAAGATTCGATTGATTAGCATTAATCCGTTTAAAAGCACATCATTCTTACAGAGCCTACCTATACCGCCCTCTTCATCGCTGTTCTCATTCGAGGAATCCTCGGAGTTGATCTCCATGACATCCTCGTGGCCGTAGCGCTTGATTTGTGTGCGTCTGCGTGGCTCGGAGAGCACCAAGTCCTCGGTCTCATCGCGTTCACATGCATCGGGATCAATGTCCACTCGTTTGGCCCACTTGGTCCAGAAGTCCGGATCATCGATGGTAATATCCGAGCGATTGCCGGAGGCGGCAAACGAGGCTTTCGAGAACGTTGAACCCTTCTCTGATTCCATTGTAATGACCTGGGTACGACGTTTCAAAATCGAGTCAATATCCTCTTCGCAGAACTTGTCGCCGGCATTGTCATCGTCCATGACGGCGCCATAGGCTCCCTTCTTGAGCAGATCTTCGATCTCCTTCTTGGACAACTGCTTGTTGTTGCCGTCCTTGGAGCCGTGCGTGTTCATCGACTGCAGCACAGCCTTGTCCAGGCCCAGTTTCATTGAAGCCTTGTCAAACATTTCCCGCTCGTAGGTGTTGCGACAAAGTAATCGATAGATCTTGACCATCTTGCGCTGGCCAATGCGATGACAACGCGCCTGGGCCTGCAAGTCGTTCTGTGGATTCCAATCAGAGTCGTAGATGATAACCGTATCGGCGGCAGTCAGATTAATGCCCAATCCTCCCGCTTTAGTGCAGAGCAGAAAGACAAATCGATCAGAGCCGGGCTTCGAGTAACGGTCGATGGCCTCCTGTCGCAGATTGCCCCGAATGCGTCCATCGATGCGCTCAAATGGATACTTGCGATAGACGAGATAGTCCTCGAGTATATCCAGGCAACGCACCATCTGACTGAAGATCAGTACGCGATGGCCGTTCGCCTTTAGCTTGGGCAGCAGCTTGTCAATCAAGACCATTTTGCCGGCAGAGAGTATAAGATTCTTGTAGTAGGATTCGGGATCCTCGCCATGCTGAGCCTTGAAGTCGTACTGGATCTGCTCCTCAGCACCATTAAGCAGATAAGGGTGGATGCAGCACTTGCGCAACTCCATCATGGTATTCATTAGATTGGGTATGTTCGCCGAGGTGGTTCCCTTTTTCAGGAAACTAAAGTTTTGCTCGAGAATGCCGCGATAGTATTTCTTCTGGATGTTGGTGAGCTCCACCTCGATGATGGTCTCCTCCTTGGGTGCCAGAGACTTCTCCACATCGTCCTTTAGACGACGCAGCATCATGGGCTTGAGCAGCACCTGAAGCTTGTTTACCTCCTCCTCGGTGCGCAGGCTGCCAAACTCGGACATGAACTCCTCCTGCGAGGAGAACTGACTCGGCTCCAGGAAGTTCAACAGCGAGAACAACTCGCTGATGTTGTTTTGCAGCGGTGTGCCCGAGAGGAGCACACGATGCTCGAGATTCAACTGACGCAGTCCCTCGAGCAGCTTGCAGTTGCGATTCTTAAGGCGATGCGCCTCATCGATCACACAGAGGCGCCAGTTAAAGGCCTTCAGATCCATGTAATCGGTTACAATCATTTCAAAGGTGGTGATAAGCACATTGAACTTGATGGGCTCCTTGAGCACCTTTCCGCTATCGGTCTTGTAGTAGAACTCATAGTCCTGTATCATCTGTTTGCTGGTCACGGAGCCGTGATAGACCACCACATTCATATCCGTCCAGCCCTCGAACTCACGCTGCCAATTGGGTATGGTCGAGAGCGGTGCAATGACCAGGAACGGACCCCGAATGCCATACTCATAGACGGAGTGAACAAAGGTAAGACTCTGTATGGTCTTGCCCAGACCCATCTCATCGGCGAGGATGCAGTTGTGTGAATTGTACCAGGAGAACTTCAGCCAGTTGAGACCCTCCAGCTGGTATGGCCGCAGACTGTTGCCACTCTTGTATATGGGCGTCTTCTCCAGCTTCTTCCACTGCTCCGGATGCGGACGCTTGCGGCTCTTCCACTCGCAGCGCAGCGGTATCTTGTTGAAGCGCAGATACTGCTCGATCTTGTCGTTATCCACATCCTCTTCCAGCTCCCAAGTGCAATCCTCGTAGGGCAGCGACTTCCACTTAACCAAATAGTGTTTTGTGGTCTCCCCACTGTTCTCGTCAGTGTGCACGGACATGTCCAGCACACGATCCACCTCCACAAAATCGGGATTGAAAGGCTCCTCCTCGATGTTCTCGAATATGTTCATCTGCTGCGCCTGCTTCTGCTGGAAGCGCCGGATCTTTGCGGCCACCCGACGATCACCCTTGAGCAGCTCCTCTTCGGTGCGCCACTCGCAGTGCAGATAACTGAAATTGCGGTACTTCACAAAGTACTCCTCCACATCGATGAACACCGGCTCGGGTTTATCATCCTTTGGCTCATCGGATTCCTTGGCCTTGTTGTCGCCCTTTTCTGTGGCACCCTCCTCAGCGGCGGGCTTCTCTGTTGCTGTTTCTGTCTCTGCCTTTGTTTCGACTGTTGCATTGGCTTCAGCTTCGCCATCGGCCTCGGTATTTGCTTCTGCATCTTTCGGCTTTTCTTCTTTAATTGCCTTTTCTTCGTCCTTGCCGTTGGCATCCGCATCCACATCCATCTTCTCGGCAACTGTTTCGGGTACTGTTTCCTTTTCTTTGTCGCTATCTGTGTCCTCTTTAGTTTCCTCTTCGATCTTTGGCTCAATTGGGCTTTCCTCCTCATCTATCTTGGACTCCTTGTGCTCCTCCTCAGTTTCTGGAGTCTCTGTTTTGCAGGACTCTGTCTCCCCTGACGCCTTCTCTGCAGGCTCGTCAACATCCATTTTGGATTCCACTTCCTTTTCGGGGGTTTCTTCCGAAGTCTTCTCTGACTCCTCAGGATTGATCGTCTCGGGTTTCACATCCACATCCATTTTCTCTTCGGATCCTAGCTTGTTCTCCTCAGACTCAACATCGGTTGACTCCTTGGCCTCGTCCGATTTGGCAGCTTCCTCTGTTTCGGTTTTAATTGCTTTCTCTTCAGTTTTCTCCGAGGATTCGACTGGTGTTTCGCCGTCTGTCTCGGGCTCGGGTGTCTTTACCTTTGCTGCTTCTGGGATAAGCTCACGCTTACCCATGCGCAGAGCGAGCACTAACTGCACCACCATACTGTCCTCATCTCCGGTGTTAATGTACACATAGTTGGGCTTCGAGGACATGGATGCAGCTACGGCTGCATCGTTGGCACTTTGGCGCTCCGCTTTCTCGGCAGCTGCCGTACTGGAACTGGCCTCGATTAGACTGTTGTTGTCTTCAGTGGCCACCGAGGGCTTCTCTTCGCCGGCCGAGCTGCCAGCCTCGCCTTCAGCGCCGGACTGTGGTTCTGCCTTCTCCACATCGCTGCCAGCATTTGAGTTGGCTGCATTCGCCGAGGATTTTTTCTCTTTCTTGACAGGTGACGCCACAAGCAGCGAGTTCTCGTCATCGGAGAATCGGAGCATGACATCGTCAATGTACTTCTTGCGTTGAGTATTCCGGGAGGAACGTCGTTTATTCGAGTCGAGCTCGGAGTCGGGTGGCGGCGACGGTGGTGGCGTACGGTCCATGGTATCGTCCTCGCCATCCGACTCGGGCACAATGCGTCCACGATTGCGTCGCTTCTTGAGCGCCTTGGCGCTGAGAGATCCACGATTCCGTCTCGCACTGCCGCCCTCCTCGGAGGTAGCATTGCGTCGACTGCGTGCCGTGGAACGCTTGCGATCCCGGCGACTGGGCGTGCTAGCCGCATCGCCGGCAGAATCGGGCACCGAGTCCACGGTCTCATCGCCGGCCTCGGCATCCTTGTCATCCTCGTTGGCGCCCCGGGGTATCTTCGAGACGGGTATATCGTCGTAGTCAGGCGACTCCCCATCGACGCCAGCGCCAGCGCCACCACTAGTCTCGGCCTCTCCGTCGCCACCTACGGACTTGGGCAACAGAGGTTTGTTGTCCTCCTGCTCGCTGCCCTCACCGGTCTGCTCCGACGCCTCGTCCCCGAACGGCTTGCGTCGCTTGCTTGCGCTGGGACGCTTGCGCGCTGCAGGTGACTCCGTCGAATTGGGATCGTTGGGATCACGCGACTTCTTCACCTTGGGCGTGCGATCACGGGGCGGCTTATTGGGATCCTTGGGTGTGCGTGGCTTACGTGGCTTCTTCTTCTTGCCGCTGCCATCGGTGGACGTGTCCAGCTCATTGGCCGAGTGCACATCCTGCGACAAATCACCCATGCCCTCGCTGTACTCCAGCAGACCCACCACGCTGGTATCTCCCGCGCCTTGGGTCACACAATCCTCGGAAACGGGCAGCTGGGTGGTGGGTATGCCACTGCTGCTGCTGCTGGCACTTGCGGCAGCCACAACTACATTTCCACTGATGTCCGTCAGCTCCTGCTGTTGTTGCTGCTGCTGCGCCTTGTCGCCCTTCTTGGCGCGCGGCTTGCGTGGCTTATTGGCCCCCTTGCCGCGTCCCCGTCCTGTTGTGCTCGAGACCTGTGGACTCTCGACCATCTGGCTGTGCAACGCACTGCTGCCGTACATCGGTGGCATGCTCTGGTAGAGCAAACACTGCGGTCCGCCTGCACATTGCTCGGCCAGCTCGTGCTGCTGCAGCAGATTGAGTCGCTCCTGCAGTCGCATCAGCTTCTCCTGGTGCTGATGCTCATGCCCGGGTGGCATGCAGTACAGTTCCTGTATTTGCTGTTGCAACGCTGCAATCTCCTGCTGATGCAGCATCGGATACGGCGGATACATGCCACCAGCGGCACCTGGATACGGCGGCATCATGGCTGGCATAAGTGCAGCGGGACCCTGCTGAGTGGCGCCCGCCTGCTGTGCATCGTAGCCGGCCATGGCATGTGGTGGTATTGCTGGCATGCCCATTGCAATGGGCGTCTGTTGGCCAAGTGTTTGCTGCGTCAGCGAAGAGTCCATTAGTGGCTGCTGCGACTGCGACTGCGACTGGGACTGAGCCTGCGCTGCCTTTTCCTCGGCGCACATTTCCTCTGTGGACTTGGTCTCCTCTCCAGCAACAGCGGAAAGTTCGCTTAGCGTTTGCTGCGTCTGCTCGAGCAGCTCCTCAGTGTTCAACTGCTGCTGCTGCTGCTGGTGTTGCTTGTGGCACGAGTCGTTGTCCTCCTGCACCGGCAACGTCGTCTCGCTGAGCGTCTCAGCCTGCGGCTTGGACATGCTATTCTCATCCTGTGCCAACTGAGCACACAGTTCCCCCGCTGTGGTTGGCTCCGGCTCACAGACGCTCTTCTCAAACTCTGCATTCGAGGACTGCGAATTGCTGTCGAGCAACGCGGCCGCCGCCGAGGCAGCATTGGAGGCAGCTGCCACAGCTGCTGCGCTCGTTGAGCTCATCGAATTGTTGTCGAAGAGCCCCACATCGACGGCACTCACATGATGTGTGGTATGCGCCGAGTCCGAGTTGCTGTTCAACATGCTGTTGGCCACCGCATCCATGCCGGAGAGCAACGGTTGCTGGTTGTTGCTGTTGATGCTGCTCTGCGAGTTGCTGTCGTGCACCGAGGTGGGCTGATTGTTGACAATGCTGTTGGTGCTGCTGTTGCTGCTACTGTTGTTGCTGTCATTGGCAGCCACCGCGAGCGTGGATGAATCATTTGAGTTGGCAGTCTCGTTCAGTATGCTGCTCAGATGATGTGTGGGTGTTGACGGCGTCAGCGTCGCAGGCTGTTGCACTTGCAGCTGTTGTTGCTGCTGCTGCTGCTGTTGTTGTTGCTGCTGCTGCACACTAGCCTGTTGCTGCTGCAGCTGTTGGTGCTGCTGCAGTTGCTGTGGTATCGGCGAGCTGACATGCGCTGGCGACATGATCTGCTGCGTGCCTGCCGTGGCAGGTGGTTGCTGTGCATCGCCGAGTATATTGGCAAAGGCATCAAATTGCTGATGTTGCTGCTGCTGCTGTTGGTTGCTCGACTGCGCATAGCTTGGCAGAAGTTGCTGCTGCTGCAGCGGCGACTGTTGCTGGTGTATTGGAGATTGATGCTGCTGCAGCTGTTGATGCGTCGGTTGCTGTTGCTGCTGCTGCTGCGGCACTGCAACTGGCGCCACTGCAGTGTTCGCCTCCATCGAGGGCTGCTGCTGTTGATGATGAGCCGCACTCAGATGGTGCATGCTCGGCAGACTCTGTTGATGCAACGGCGAGGAGGACATTTGTGCAGACAGTTGTGCTTGCTGTTGGCTGCTGCCACCGACAATGTCATTGATGGAATGCTGCAGCTGCTCGTTCAGCTGTTGTTGCTGCTGCTGCTGCTGTTGTTGTTGCTGCTGCTGTTGGTGTTGCTGCTGTTGCTGCACTGGCACTGAGACTGGTGTCGGCGCCTGCTGCACTGGCTGTGGAGTAGGCGCTGCCTGCGCCTGCTGTTGCTGTGGCAGTGGCATAGACACGGTCACTGGCACTGGCACAGGCACCGGAACTGGCACCTGTTGTCCCATGCTCTGGCCGTACATGCTCAGCTGGTGCTGTTGGTGTTGCTGAGCTGCTGCTGCCGCTGCGGCCGCCGCCGCTGCTGCCTGTTGTTGCTGCAGCAGCGCATTAGCTTGCGCTTGCTGCTGTTGTTGTTGCTGCTGCTGTTGTTGTTGCTGCTGCTGCTGCTGTTGTTGCTGTGGTGGCGGCTGCTGTGGCGCCTGCTGCTGTTGCATGGCGGCCATGTGAGGCGCTCCCCACTGCTGATGATGCTGGGGCGAAGGAGAGGCGGGCATACGCGGTCCCATCACAGCGGCGCTGCGATACGACGAGGGATAATCCATGGGCGGCAGACCATGCGCCTGGGAGGGCATGACCATTTGTTCGAGTGCTTGGAGTGTGTTCACCGGTGGTACACCGCTGGCTGCCACACTGACGGGCACCTTGGCGGCAGACGCGGCACTGGGCGGTTGGGGGCGCGGCGAGGGCAGACCCACCATGCCCTGTATGCTGTGCTGGCTGGGCGAGTTCACCTGCTGCACCTGCTGCTGCTGGGCCTGTTGAGCCGTCTGTGGCGGCTTTGCAGGCGACACGCCAACGGGGCGAGGCGACATCTGTGGATGCGGCGACATTGTCGGCGGACGCGGCGACATCTGCGGGGAGAGCTGTGGGAATGGTGCACGGTACTGTGGCGAGGAGTTGAGCTGTGCGGCCGCCTGATGTTTGCTGCTCGACATATAGGGCGGAGCACTTTGCTGTTGCTGAGTTTGTTGCTGTTGTTGTTGCTGCTGCTGTTGTTGTTGTTGCTGCTGCTGTTGTTGTTGCTGCTGCTGCTGCTGCTGCTGCTGAGCCTGCTGCTGATGATGACTGCCGTAGCTGGGCGGCATGCCCATATGGGGCGGCGGCAAACCTGCGCCTGGCAGCTGCTGCTGCATCAGACTGACATGATTGGGTTGCTGCTGCTGCACCTGCTGTTGCTGCTGTGACTGCAACTGCTGCTGCTGCTGGGCAGTGCCAATGTGCGCGCTGGGATGGGCACCCAACTGCGCAGCCTGCTGCTGCTGCGCGGTCAGATGATGCGTGGGCGGCGCTGCACTGGGCACATGCTGACCATATGCACTGGCCTGTTCCAGAGCCGCATGACCGTAGCCCAGTTGCTGGGGTGCGCCACGACTTGGTTGATGCTGCATCGGACTGCCGTAGGGACTGTGCGCATAGGCTTGCGGTGCAGCCGGCTGGCCAGCCTGCGTCGGCGCACCCGGATACAAGGGATGCTGACCGGGCGCCTGTGGATAATGCTGCGGCAGTCGAGCCTGCTGCTGACTCTGCTGCTGCTGTTGTTGCTGAGGCGTGGGCGGCTGTTGTTGCTGCTGCTGCTGCTGGGGCGCCAGGCTGCCGTAGCCGCTGGCCCCCAACCCACCCATCATGCTCTGCTGTGCGCCATAGGGCGCCAACTTCTGCTGCTCCTGTTGTCCATAGGCGGGCATGTGCTGGCGATAGGCGCTGGCGTTACTCTGACGCTGCTGCTGCGTCGGTGGCGCCGCCTGTGGATGTCCATAGGCGCCTAGGCCAGCGCCCGGGTAGGCTGCTGCCTGCCCTGGCACTGAGGGTGCCGCTCCCCAGCCGCTTAGATCACCCATGCCGACACCCATGGCCGCATGCTGATCGGTGGCCCCCAGCCCGTACAGGTTCTCCGCCGTTGGCTGGTACGATGGATATTGTGGCTGTTGCTGTAGCGGATGCGGCGCTCGATGACGCGGCGGATAGCCGCCTGGTGGGCCCATTGCCCGGGGATTTGCCGCCGCGGCGGCTGCTGCTGCGGCGGCCGCATCATAACGGTAATAGGGATCTCTGAAAGCACAAATAAGAAATGTTTCAGTATTATGTCAAATAGACTCTACATTGATGCTCGTATGTTATAGGTCTTCTCAAATGCAACTATTTTCTTCAGATTTATAATCATAAATCCCCTTTCCACGGTCATTGTCATTTGTCAATTTGCCTTTCGAATAGAAGGGAATATGGAAAACAGCAGACCATGAATAGCACATGTCATCAATGTATATACTTCTAAATTATCATAGAATATCTTGCAATTACTTGAAATTAGTCGAAATATATGTTTAACATCATTGTGGCGAATGTCTATATTCAGCAGTATGACTTTCGAATGATCTATTCTCGCCCTATGGTATTTGTACAGAAGACAAATTATTCATTATGGTAGAATGCTGCAAATGATGTTTAGATGTCTATTTAAAAGTACATCACACACATCAATAATTGTATTTGACCTATAATATCATTGAAATATTTATTATTTCAGAAATTTCATCAAGAATGCAAATACTCGTCATGTGTTACAAGTGCATTGGATTAAACAAGTATTTCTTGCTTCCCTCAATTACGATTAACATCATTTTTTAAACAGCTCAACATATTGAAATTATTTACTGTTAAATTCCTTAGCTAATCAAATGGGAAATATCCGCAGTTATGCAATAACAGATTTTGTTTTTAAATATGTTTCTACTGCGGCATGTTTTCTCTTATTATTTGTTCTTCTTATTAGTTTAATTCGCAAAAAATGAGAAGATTTCACTCTTTCATAAAGTCGGCTTTTCCTAGACCAGCATAAAAATAAAAAAAGAAGAAATGTTTCGAAACATTAAAAACGAAACTCGACTGCATACTTTTTGGTTGACAAACAAGCGGTTTTGCACCAGTGTGCCAAAACACAACAAGGAACATACTACATGTAAAATTCGTAATCTTTAATATGCAATAGAAAAAAAACTATAAAGTTCGAGAAAATAATTCACCTAAATTCGTGATAAGTGTAAGTTTATTACATTGGGTTTTTCCAACAAAATGTGAAGGGAAAATGTATGGGGGTATATTGAACACAAACTCACCCTTGATGATTTCCGTGAAACATATTTTGTGCATTTCCATCCATCAGATTTTTGAAACGCAGCGCACACAGAAATGTCTGTTTCGCGTCGATGGACGCGACGCTGCGTTTTAGGTTTGGTCGTCTATTGGCTTAATTTTGATGCTGCTCTCTGCGCGTGGCCGTTGTCAAAGTTGTTGCCACACCGCTGCCAAATGCTGTTGCACTGTCTCGACAAAGGTGTTGGTTGTGGGGCGGATGAGACTGTCGACTACCGACTATCAACTATCGGAGTGTGTTGCACGCTCACCACGCGTTCGGTGCGGCGGCTTTCGTCGTACTCTGATTCTGATTCGGTCTCAGTCTTCGATTCGCAGCTTGTGTTCCGCCGCGACGTTGACTCATTTAACCACAGCACAGTGCTGGAAGGATGGGCACTGTCGGAGAATCCCTCAAAGCTCAGTTAATTGTTGGTGTCGCGACTTTGCGATTTGGTCAATTGTTGTTGCTTGTGTATTCTGTTGATGTTGTTTTTAACTTTCTTGTTTGTTTTGATCTAACTACTAAACTTAATTACAGCTCATGTGCAGATTATTGGAACGTTTTATCGTTATTATCTTTTATAATGTTTACACATTGGTTTTTGTCCTTTTTGTTGTTGTTTTGCACACTTCATGGCCGACCTTTGACATATTCGCAGTGAAACATTTGCTCACAGCTGTAAAACATAATTATAAATCGACGATTTCATTAATAACGAAAGCTCTCTAAAAACACATCAAAACTTTGCGTAAGACGGTGCAGTATTCAACTATTGAGCGTATTTTAAGCGTAGATGCTGCAAAGAGAAAAAACAACAAAACAAACATTAGGCTTGAATTAAGATTATACTTAAAATAGTCGTATTATGCTAAAGTTAGTTAAGAAATAATCACATGTTGCAGAAGTACCCACATCAACTTTTAAGGGGAAAAGCTATACGCTTATGAATTTCAACATTTGCACATATAACGTACAGTTTGACCCCCTAAACATTTGTGTGTTGGCCAATAGATTTGACTTGGATTCATATGATTAACAATACACTTGATTTGTTTTATTGCTTGCCAGTATCTTTTGATATCAGTGAAAGCTTTTGAACTTGGTTGCATGGCTGTACTTAAAGAATACCATCCCTCAAAAAAAGGATACACGAAGCTTCATAAATGAGCTGAAATTGTGTAGGAAAAGGCTAAAAGGAAAGTGTAACCAATTAATGAGTCGTGGATTAAACCTACTGGTTTGAACCCCTTTTTTAGATTCGGTCAGGAATTTCTTATGGCTTTGCTCTTTTGCTGGTGAGCCCTCACCAGGGAGAGCGGGAGGGAGTTTTGGGATTTGGTGTTGGTGTGGATGTGGATGTTAATGTTAGTATTGGTGGTGGCGACATCTTTGAAGTGAGAAAAAACAATGGTAACTCTATCGATTTTTCGCATTGTCTGCGCGCTAGCCCAAAAATATAAAGTAGCAGCAAAGCAAATGGAAAAAATAACAACTGAAGAAGCAGCAGTAAAATGATGCGGGTGGGTAAAGATATGCAAATGTTGCAAACAGCAGCCCAGCTAAGGTGAATGTGTGTGTGTTCGAGTGTATTTCCAAATGGAAAGTGTATGACATGTAGAGATACAGTGAACGAAATAGTACACACACACACACACAATTGTTAGATATGCACTTACTAAGTCACGCATACATATGCACAAACCCTGATGGCGCTCTGTGCACATATTTTGACTCCCAGACATGCAGTCAGCCAACCACAGCCACACACTAAACCATGCACACACACACATGTAGATTCGCATAGACACACGTAGCCAAAACTTATGTGGAGTGCATGACATGAGCGCTAAGCGAGCTTAGACTATGCCTCCCGCTCCCACACTCTCCCATAGCCATTCTGCCTGCCTTCGTTTTCTGCACTTCTCTTTTCCTTGCTTTGTGAGTTATTCGCGCTCGCGCTCATTGGGCAATCATTTAGTAGTCGACGTAGCTATCGTTATTATTATTACTGTTGTTGTTGTTGGCTGTAATCAATTACATTTTGCTTTTGCAATTCCAGCTATTTATTTATTTAGTTTCAACTTTTTTCCATTATTATTAGTAGAGGTATTTGCGCTATAATTGTGTCTGTGGTAGTGTGTGTGTGTGCGGCAAAGTTTTGTATCTCACTTTGCACAAAGTGTGTGTGTCTGTACGTAGATATGCCCGGTTCATGTCATTGCGTTTTTGTTTTTTCTTTTCTTCTTCATTTGCTTCGTTTTTGGCGTCGCTGACATCGTCGTCGCAGTCGCAGTCAAGTAATTGCAAAAACAATAAACTAAAAGCGAAATAGTAATATGTAAAGCAACAACTACAACAAAAGCAAGCATCTGAAATATTGTGAAATAATATGTACATTGTACATATGTTCGTAGATATATGCATATCATAGGCATGTACACACATACCCAATATGTATTAGGTATATTTTTATATCTCTGTATTGGCTATGAGCGCAACTGTACTTTTGTTTTAAATAAGCGAAAAATCGATTAAAGGTGATAATAGACAAGCAAATTTCTGTGTGTCCAACTTGGTGACGACAACGTCGTCGCTGCCACCGCCGCCTCTGCTGCTGCGACTATGACTGTGACCCGACGACGTCGACATCGCGATGTGCTCTTGTTGCGGTCGGTGAGCAATAACAGCATTAGGTTTCGGCTTTGGTTTGTATCTTGTTTATATATTTTTTTATTGTGCGACAACATTTTATGGGCCATGAAAACAGTTGATGCCCGTAGAGACGTGCCGAGTTTTACTCAATAGTTTTGTAAGTGCTCAAAATGGGCACCTCGAGCATCGATAGTCAAATTTTCTTGTGTTCTTCTGATTAGTATCGATAACCAACGCGCACAAGTGATCGCAATTTGCAGCAACAACAATAAAGCTCAAGTTGAGTTTTATTACATCGGAGAAACTGACAAAGCAACACTGACGAAGAAGAGAAAAAGTCACGAAGATGAAAAAGAAGGAAAATCGCATCAAACTACAACGTCAACTACTAACAATAGAAGAATATGATTAAACATTTTGCAACAGCAGTAGTATCAACAATGAGAGCGAGCAAGAAAAGTTCATTAACCTTTTCCCAAAAATAAGTTTTGTTGGATTGCTTTGCTTTAGTGTTTTGGGCATTTGAGCTTTGCTTTTGATTATAGTCTTCGTTGTGAAATGTAACCAACATTTGACCCACAATAAATAATAAAGAAACGGAACAGAACGGGAATGGAAATGGAATGTGTGGAGTGTCACTCAAGAATAGAAAGAAATGCGAGTTACATGTGTTTGTATGCTATGTGTTCACATTGCGCTCTAATGGCAATCAAGTCAAGTAGTCAAGTGGCTTTTGGTCGTGTACCGTGTGTCTGCTGCGGTGGTACAGTTGGTTTTTGTGAGAAAAGCAATAACAGCAGCTACTCAGCCAACCGGCCAAAACGGCAGATGATAGGTGCTGCGCGCACACATAAAAAAAATGGTAATAAAATAGGTAAAGTAACAGCCTCAACACTGAGCTACACATACACACATACATATGTATGTAGTTTTCGGAAAAGTCAAAGAGCAGCAATACATAAATTACAACACGTCTAAGCTTTTAAATAGCTTGCAGCCCAATTGGGTGGCAACACTGATATCCGCTTTTAACGTTGTTACTGTTACCAAAGGAAGCAAAATAAAAAGGAATACCAAAAAGACGGTTGTAGAACATGTGACGACTGTGACATAAACTGACGCCATGTTTCCCGCTAGAATTGCCGAAATAATACAGGGGAAACAACCGTGTAGAACAAATAACCATAGCCTGACCCGATTATCGAGTTAAACTGTTGTATAAAATTTGCACCTGGACCTAAACCGGATAGTGCCATTGTGTGTGCAATAACAATAACAACTACAACAAAAATACACTCAAACACACATCAGACAAACTTGCAAACAGCCGAGAGATAACGAGAGAGCACTACGAAATGAGAGAACGAGAGCCGTTATATGACGAGAGCAAGAGAGTTCAGCGCCGGTTGAGAGAGAGCAACAGCACCAGCACAGAGCATTGGCGAGTAAAAAGAATATAGCACAAAGGAAAAGAAAAAAACAGCCCAACAAGTGAAAAAAAAGGAATAAAACCAAAAACAACAAAAACGTCCGGTTAAAGCATAGCGTGCGCTAAAGAGCCAGCCAAAAGCGAAATTACAAAAGCAAAGCGAGTATATCACGTGCTGCCACAGCCGATAGCATGTTGAGTGGCATGGGGAGAGCCGGCCGGAGTGGGTTGGAGCAACAGCAACAACGTGTGCCGGCCTTTGGCGGCAGAGACTGACTGAGCAAGGCAGCGACGTCAACTGAAGCGCCAGCGTCATGTTAGACAGATGGCCGACAATGTTGGAGGCGACGGCAACAACGACGACGACTATGGCAGTGGCGACTGAACGTCAGACTGCGACGTCGGCGGCTTTCGTATAGAAAGAGCGTCGAAAAGAGACGACCAGTGACAAGAGCAGTCAAAACAAAAATGCGAATGAACTGAACGAATAGCATGGCACAATAGACGAGGTGATAACTTTTAAAGTTGGTATGTAGTTGTTTCTAGAGACGTTTATTAGTATTAGTATCTGGGCAGATGGCTTGGAGAAGGGTGCAAGTAAAAAGTGTATGTAGTTATCTCAATGTACAGGGCGATATAGAGGAAAAGCGAAATCTGAAAGTGCGACACAGACTTCTGAAATGAAATGAACAACAAGGCGTCGCGTAGAAACAACAAAGCGCGTAGCAGGCATAACCATGATGGCGAGAATGGCCGGCCAGCGACGATGATGACGAAGACGGCGACAAGTACAAAACATGTATTAAGTATGCAAGTATATGTGTATTGGAGATTCGCATGATTCGTGCAAATTCGCCGCATAGTTGCCCTGCTACGAAGGAGGTGGAGGTGGAGACAGTGGCAACGGCTGCCATTGGTATGCTGTTTGCTTTTTTTGTTGTTATTTTATTCGCATTCGCATATCGTTTATGTAAGTGTAAGCCTGTGTGTGTGAATAAGAGTGTATTGTGTGTGAATAAGTGACTATTGTGTGTGTGTGTGTGTGAATAAGTGTGTATCGTATCTGTGTTCTGTCTTGAGCATGGGCTGTATTTATGCGCGCGAGTGTGTGTGCGAGTATTTGCCTGTCATTGTGTGTATTGGTGCGTTGGGGTCGTCGTCGTTCATATGTTTTTGCGTGTTGTTTGGTCGGTTTTGATTCGGTTTTGGATGGATGATATGGTTTGGCTTTGGATCGCCGCCTGCCTCTCCCACCCCGCCTGTCCGTTGACTGGCTGCTGTTGCTGCTTTTCATCCATCCATTAGCGCTCTCCATTTGCTTCGTTTGGCTCTCGCCAGCGACGACCGGTCATGTGTGTGTTTGTGTCTGTGTGTTGCGCTCTTGCTGTGCTTCGATGAATTGCTCGTTTTAATATTGTGTGTGTTTTTTTGTTGTTGTCGCCGGTACCGTCGTCATCGTCGTTCTCATTTGCACGTCACGTAAAGCGCGATGTAGTTTTATTACTTTAATTTTTCGCCGCAGCTCCACAAACACCCAGACAAAAACCCAAAAACTCAAATGCTTGGCCGGCCTCCGCCCGGTCTCTCACTTACACACATACTCTCTCTCTCGCTCTCTTTTTGACGCTAACTTCGTATGTTGATGACGTTGTTGTTGTTGCTATTGTTAGTGGGGACGACACGTTGTTTGGGGGCCCGTGTGACGTTTATTTCATTTTTTTTTTTGGACATACTTCTGTCGGCTACCCAAGCAAAGCAAAGAGTTGATTGAAATTATTTCGGGTCTGTGTGTATGTACATTTGTATGTGTGAATGTATATTCGCTTTTCGCTCAATTCGTTTGATTATGTGAGTGTGTGTGCTGCTCTGCTCGTTCATTTTTATTTGCTGGCTGAGTGACTGACTTCTGGCGTGCTTGCGTGTGTGTGTATCTGTTTTTGGTTAAAGATACATAATTATTTCTAAAAGCATTTTCTGCCTTGCCATTGTTGTAAATTTCTCTACATTTCACGATTTGCTTTTGCATAGCATTCGTATTCACATTCTAAATTTCATTACCGCGCCACATTTAATTAATTATGCCTATGTTCACATACTACATACCTATATTAGAATACAAATAAATATTTGATGTTTAACTTACCTTTCTTTCTATGGAACTGCTAATCCGTATGACTTTCAAATGTTTATTGGTTGTTGCCCACACATACACACGAACACACACACACACACACTAATACAACACACCAAACGTATACGTTAGTGATTATGCATTCGCTTCTGGCTTCTTTTTTTTTATTTATTGTGCTGTTCCCACCGATTGACTGAACAGGGAGAACCTATCGATAGTTATGCATGCAGCGGCGCAACGCCATTTGCCTTTTGCGACATCGACAACTTTGAAATGTGAATGATGACGAACAATGACGGACGGCGGCGAATGCGAGTGCGAATGGCAGCAACAATAAGAACAACAACAATGCTAATTCGAGTGTAGATACACGATGGAGCAACACAGGCGAAATAATAATTGTAGCACAATTGCCACACCAACGACAACAATAACAGAGGGATCAAAATGCCTATGAGCCAGAAGTATAAAAACGGCAATGGCTGGCAACAGTGAACGCATCGCTGCAGCAGTGAAAACTATAAAAGCACAACGACTGACGACTGAGGCTGTCCATTGCTTCTTCCTCATTCGCCTCTTACTACTGCTGCTGTGACTTGAGCAAATAGCTCACACACACACACAAACACCACGCGCATACACACATACATACATACATTCAAACGCGATAATTACAATTAAACATGATATACGCGGAGCACTAGAGAGTTGGAGAGGAGGGCGGAGGAACCAGGGCTGTCACCGGTGCTAGAGCCAAACAAAGAAATCGATAGATATTGCTGGAAAGAAGTGTGAGACATTGCGAGACGTGAAAACGTTTGTGTAATTGGAAAAGGAAAAGCAACCGTGGCAGCCTCTTTGTGGATGGGGCACAAGCAGAAGCAGCTTAAAAGAAGTCATGAAAAAAAATGTTACAGCCGCCGCAGACGACGAGACTGCGACTGCTGCTACTCTGCCAGTTGTCGTTGATGGCGCCGAGAGCAGCGGGAGCGACGAGCTCATGAAATTTACGCTCTCATCAATTGCGCGTAGTGCGAGAGCGCGGACGACACAACAGCAAGCAGCGAGTGCCCCGGCTAGAAAAACGTGTAGCTGCTGCTGGCCCATGTATGCGTGAATGTGTTGGTTGGGTTTTCGTGTATGCATGTGTGCAAAGGGAACAGACAGATGACAGGCTGCGACAGAGACGAGACAAATCAAATGACTCTGAGGAAAAGACAATGTATGCGCTTTTCTAGGGTCCGGTACAGAAACAACAACAAATGCGCACTGTCATTGCCGGAACAACAGCAGCGCACTAGCATCCACACACACGCATGAAAACATATGTATGTATGTGTACATATGCGATAAATGGATACCGTTGCGCTTGGATTGTGCGAACGCGTAAATCAGTAAAGATGCACATACACTCACACTCATTACACAAAACACGAAATATGAATAGAGACAAAGAAGAAGAGCAGCACCAACCACGCAAATGGTCACACAGCGGGGGCGCGCTGCAAACTGAACGACATGCGACGACAACGACGGCGAAGCATTTGGTGAAGAGCTTGTGCTTGTTTTCGCAGCACATTTGCACAGGTGTGTGCATCTGCATGCGAATGTGCGAGTGTGGCAACGCTGCAATGAGAAGCCAATACATACACAAAAATGTATGCTGGCCTGCGAAAAGTTTTTGAGCATTGCAAAATCAACGCGGGACACACGCCACTCACAAAAAGATACAACAACACTGCAAATGTAGAAAGAAACAGCGGACACAAAGAAATGAAAATATAAATGGCGAACTCGCCTCGGCGAATAATTACAATATACACGCCAGAAACAAGCAAATGTAAGACATTTTATTGCATTCGCACACACACAATCACCACACACACAAATTTCAAATTTGAAAAAATCATTCGCCGCTGCATATTTTTTATCTTATTTTATTTTTTTTTTTTGACTGAATTTCAAAATTGTCTCAACTGATTTTCCACAATTAAAAATGAAACAAAAAAAAAGTAAAAATTATCAGAATAGAAGACTAAAAAATCAACTTCATCGTCGTCACCCCCACAAAATTATTTCACTGACAAGAAGCAAACGAAAACGTACCCGACACTCACTCACACACACACAACGCGAATAAAAAAGACAAAAAGTCAGGGAGGCAATAATCATTATTATAATCAAACATCATTATCAAGCGAAAATCGAGCATCGTCACACAGAGACATAGACTCACACAACACGAGCAAACAGATAGATATACGTACAAACACAAAGTAACAAATGAAATGCACTAAACTTGGACAGCTACACGTACATATGTACATATAGACAACAAGGTCCATTTTTAATTATACAAAAGGTAACGAAAATGTAAAAGGCGTTGGAGAAGCGACTTCCATGGGATCGCATTAAAATCAATTCACGTTTATGAACACATATTCGTTTACTTTGATTTATAATTTGTCTAGATATGCCAATTAATTAACACACACATAAACGAATTTGTACATATGTATGTATATACACATGCACTTGGCCATAATTCGGAAAAAACAATTGAACATTGACTGCGGCTACGGCTGCTGCCGCTGCGGTCGTCGTCTCGCGAAATACATATTTCTTTTGCCGTTTTCTCGTCGTTTGGTTGTCGTTGTCGCCGTCGTCTTGTACTCTCGCTCTCTACTTCTTTCACATTTTTTTTCGCTCAAGTGTCTGGTTTTCGGTTATTGTTTGGAAAATCATATAACACTCAAAATACGCTCAATTTTGGTTTGGTTTTTAGCGCAAATTGTTGCCGGCAACTTTATTTGCATTTTATTGTAACTTTTTATTAATTAATTCATTTATTTTCACCGTTTTACGCAAATATTTAGCAGCTCTTCGTCAGACATGTACGCACCACATCAAAGACCTCCATTTTGTTTAGAGTTGTGTCGTTTCGTTCAGAACAAGTTCACTTGAACGGGTCATTTAAGCGAACTTCTGAACCTATCGAGCAACTTAGCAACAGATTAATCGATTCAGGGGAACTAAAACAATAAGTTATCGATTTTTCATTGGCTTTTGGAATAATGTAAACAATTTATTTGAATAAGTAAAGTAATTAACGTTACAAAATTAAAAATGACTACATTCATTAAATTCATATTTGTAAATGTGTTTTTATTGCTTATATCTTTTGTCGAGAAAAAACTAGTTTTACAACGAATAATTAAATGAATAAATATCAGCGTGACCAGAAATATGTGAATAATGTGTTTTCCGACATTTTTAGTATTTTGGTACGAAAAGTATATAATACTGTCACACTGCTAAAATGTAGCTAAGAACTTCATGCCCAATTTCCATAGGCAAAACAGGGAATGTAAGTTGGGTCAAAATAGCATCTGCGATCATAAATAACCTGTCACTAAGGGTCTGTCTGTTTGAATCCGAAAATCTTTTAGACTATAAAATCGGTAAGCATGTTTAATGGATAGTTTGCTTGTTAGAATATGAATAATAGGTATCTTGTTTTTTGCTTGTCTGTTTACGTCTTGTTAGCCGCGAACTTATTAAGGAGAGTTTTAATGCTGATTGTAAGTCATTGGTTGCAAGCCGAAAAAAAAAACTAGTAAATCTGAATGTCATAGTTTGTGGTTTTAAAAATAAACATTTAAACCATTTTCCATATCACACATGGATGCAGTTGGACTCACTTGAATGCACTGTACTCGAAAACATGTTTTCACAGTCAGATGCCGAACTGTAAATTCCTAACAGAAACTGGTCTCACATAAATCAAATGGTAAACATTGAAATAATCGGTTATTGATAAACACAAATTGTCTGAGATATAACTTTAGTTTGGTGCAATATTGCTGTCTTATATTAATTGCAAGTGCAGATTTTTTAAATTTTGCAGCTGGCGCTTACAGTATATACTGAAAACCTAAGCGTATCCAAGTAAATCCAAACTGGATGTACATAGATCCATAGTAGGCCAAAAGTTAAAAGCGATGCACTTGGGTACACATTTAGCCTGTTTTGAAAAAAGGCTATGACATGGTTTAAATGTAATTTAAAATAAATAAAATGTACTACGAAACATGGGATTTTGGATGTTATTTAAATTGGTAATATCGTTATCCGTATTGAAAAATTTTCGTTATTCACATATTTTTAATCTTTTCTTGGCTTGATTGTTTTCACCTTCCCCTTCGACTTCCTCATTTACCAAGGCGTCCATTTCTTCTTCTTCATCAGCACTTTCGCTGCCATCAGAACTACCAGAAAAAACAATTGGTCCGTTGCCTTTTACAAACATAATTGTTTTGCCAAGACGTCGGGACTCGGCACGTAAAAAGACCTGGCGACAGAAGCGATTGACGGCATTTTTACCCTGATCTTCAGAGAGTCCAAAAATAAAGGCACTGCAAAGTCATATTTTTAGCACCTTAGCTGGTCAGTAAGTCGTGATAACTTACAGGTTAGCGACGTCGTAGGGCCCACGAAGCTGAAATTCGTTAGCAGCGCCGCTGCTGAAGATGATGTTCCTCGACTTGCCTTTTGTGCAGTAGTTCTGGGCAACTTTAATCATGTCCTTGCGATTGTTTGAATCTGCTATGGCTGGTGCGTATTTGATTTCAAAGTAAATACCCCGGCGCACCGCAATTTGATAGGCTTTACGGTTAACTAGTAGTCGGCAGCCCGCAGTCGAATCAAATGTGACAATGTCACCATTGAATGATGTGCAACAATGCTGAAAAAGTTCCGAAAAGACAGTAAGTTATATTACTTTGGAGGGGATAATTGCTTACCGTCAAGGCGGCATCTGTTTTAGGTTGGCCGGCAACGAGATTAAACTTGCGCAGATTCATGGAAACGCTCTAAGTTGGGGATGATTTTTTTGAGTTATTGCTTCAGTTGCCAACAGAGAACAGGATTACCATTGCGTGTGATACATTTACGTCTACATATAATATTGTAATGCGTTGCAGTATCCTCAGTTTGTCCGCGAACTCCTTACGCAAATGTCCAATGCTATACGGCTCCGGAAACATTTCGGAGCCACGTTTTCCAGCTTCTTTTTTGCTGTGGTCGAAGCTTTGATCAATGGCAATGGTCTTATATCCCAACTCGACCAGTTCATATAATATTGCTCGCATAATCTTGTCATCTTTATTAAAAGGTATACAAAAGTCGTAAAATGCTTCTGTTGTTTCCATTTTTTTTTATACAACGATACTTGCAAAACGTGCGTGTCAGTGTGACCAAGGGTAGAATAAAAGAATACCTTTTAGTTTCGAAAAATCTGCCTACTGTGGCAATATATACAAAATTTGTATATTGATGCACAACTTTAAGACGGGTAAATTTTTAAAAATAATTCTCTTAAAATAGAGCAATTTTTTGAAGAGTATTTTGTTTAATTTTTTTTTGCACAATTTCATAGTTTATTAAACTAACCCTTTCATAAAATTTTAATTATTGTAAATCTATTTTTAATATAATACATTCATATTATATACATACACTCGATGTAATAATTGAACACGGATTTTATACCGTCAAAGTATAGTTAAATTTAAACTTGTGTTCAATATTCATTATTCATTATTTCTGAATAGGTCAGTCCATAAAAGTTTTCTGCTGCAATATAAGAATTAACTAACCTTCTTAGCCCAGGAACGAATATTGCCTTTTATTTGCAGTATGTTTGTATCGAAGTAATTTTCTTCCGTATCTGATCCAGACTAAAACTAAGTGTTGTCTTTCTTTCAATGAGTTAGTCCACTTATTTATAGTGTATTCTATGGAAAAAAATTAAAACATGAATTAATGGAATATTTAATTAAAATTTAAACATTACTTTTTATGCCTTGTCAATGCATCTTTCCTCGCAAAGGATTTACCACAAATGTCACAACTATTCATGGAACCTGTGTGGGAAGCAGCATGTCGGGTAAGATTATCTTTACGCTGGAACATTTGATTGCACCCTTCGAAATCGCAGGGATATAAGTACACATTCCCGTGTGACGTTCTGAAATTATAATAAAATGGTATTTGTAAACCTGAATTACTATAATCTGAGTACTTACTTGTAGTGCCGCCGCAGTGACTCGACTTTAGAAAATATTTTGGGGCAATCACTACAACCCCAGGACACTACCGGCGCACTTGGATCACTCTTTACATGAGTTTTCAGATGCCGTGTGAGTGCTGCCTTGAACCAAAATGCCTTACCACATCCAGGTTTATCACATTTAAAAGCCTTATTTTCATCCATTTCGTTTTCTAGTTCCCAATATTCTAACTAAAGTCATAAAGCGAGCAGCATCTTATTCAGTAAGCCACGTTCAATAACATTCGATCTATGGATAAGTTTCTGCCTATAGTGTTCGAGCGTTATGTTATTCTTTAGTACTTACATGCCGCTGATCCATTGATAACATATTCATGCCTTATTTATTGATGATTTACTATTAAATAATTTAATTAATGCAAGAATTTTGTTTGTTTCCCAAGCACAAACCAATGTTGTCGCCCTATTAGCAATTAGTTCTATTGAACGGTTATTTCATTGGTGAGCGAGCCAGTTCAGTTCTAACGGAGTGCATGCTGTTATGAATAACAGCTGTTACTGGTACGCTTAACACTTTTGTACGCTGTTCAGTTGCAGCGATGTTACATTTTATTGCTGGCCGTTAAAATTGAAGATGTAATTATTAACCGTCGTAAGAAGAATTGTTTTATTTCCACACATGGGCATAGGAACAACAGCTTAAGTAAGCTTCCATATTAGATGGTACAAATTTTCTAAGGTGAACAAAAGGCTATCAAGAAACATTTTCAGCCAATGCAACATTTTCGATGGTTGGCAGTGTTTCTGTTGCAACAGCTAGGTGCAGTTCGGGAACATTGTTATTTTGCTGCTTGGAATGCTCCTCGAACTTCTTAGCTTTGGCTCGTCGCGATTTGATTAGGATGCCATGTCCTGGGCAGTCAGAGTCCTCAGCATAACATTTATCCCTACAGCAAATGCGACACAGTCGAAACTCGCACTTGGAACCCAGCGGATTGGCACACTGCGTGCAGTACTCCAAGTGTCGCTCGTGCCGCAATTGAATCTGTGCATCCGTTTTATTGGGTCGACGCTGTCGACGCCGCAGCTTCTTCATGCGTTTCCGTGAGATTTCGTTACCAGCATTGTCGAAGTACTGTCGTTTGGTGCGATTCGGATCATTAGCAACACGCTCCTTCTCAGCGATCTTTTGGCGATGTGATTCAGGCGAGGCGCGTATATACGGTTGACACAGCCATGGTGGGAGCATTGGCAGCTAGCGTAGTGTAAGGAAATTGCGGATTAGCAGTGAATTAATTAGGAGATTATGGTAACTAACTTCTTCTGCGCCGCCTGCGCCCATATTAATTTCCATCTCTTCTGGCTCATAAGTAGAGTTGCCTGATTGATAGCGGTCGTATTTGTCCTTGATTTTGATCACAACACTGTGGAATTGATCCAACTGGTTGGCCGTCGCTAGCTGTTCCCGCAGCTCCGAGTTCTGCTTAATATTCATGCTGCAATAATGTTGATTTGCTTTAAAATCAAATAAGCTTTCCTCCTGATATGTCTACTTACATATGATGGAAGAGCTTGAAGAGATGGCCGCGTATGTAAGAGGTGGGACAAGGGTAAAGATTAACAAATTCTAAGTACTCTGTGGCCATTTCCCAGACAGGTGGTGCGATGCCTTTAAATATTGCGGGATTATGTAGATTGCCCTCGGCTGTCATAACACCATCAACGCCAGTCTCGTCCAGGCAGCGATGCACATCATCCAGCCCCAATATATTGCCATTGGCAAACATTGGTATGTTGATATGGTCCCTCACATCCTTAATATAGCTCCAATCTGCAATGCCAGTAAGCGGACCCTTTTGCTCTCTCGTACGCCCATGCATGGTGAGCAGCTGACAGCCGGCAGCCTCAAGCATTTTGGCATAGCTTATGGTTTTCTCTCGATCTTCAAATCTACGGATTTTGCAGGTAACAGGCACCGATAGCTTCTCGTGGAGCGTACGTACTAAAAATGGGTATACACATGTAAGTAAAAGCTTCAATTGGACTGTCGAAGAAGACCCACCGATCTGTGTCAAAAGCTCCCACTCATCCTGCAAGAAGGAACCGTAATGCCCACGCTTGGCAATGGCCTGCGGACAGCCCAGATTGATGTCCACAGCATCGCAGTAATCCTGTGCGGCCAGCGCTGCCTCCAGTATCTGTTGCGGATCGTTGCCACAGAATTGTATGATCAATGGCCTATCCTCTGGGCATGTTTGGAGTGCATCTTTCCGGTACTTGAGGTCAGTTGCAAACAAATTGGCATGGAACATGGGTGAGTAGCAGAGTTGGGCACCATATCGCCGGCACAGCATGCGCCAAGCCAGTTCGCTTTGATCCACCATGGGCGCAACAACATAGCGGGGTGAACCGAGGACTCGATGATAGAACTCATAGCCTCCCAGTTTGTTGATAGCTTCTTGATGTTCGTTTACCATTTCATTTAGCTCCTGCGAAAGACATTACTTTTTTTAGTTAGTTGCAAACTTTAATTAGAAAAATATAAATTTTGTATCCTACTCAGAATCGGACATCGTTATCAATCCTCATGTGTCATACCCAAAGAGAAATATTAAATTTGCAATTTTCTGCGTTCTGAGCGATTTTTTGACAAACACAAAAAAATTGTTGCGTCAATTGTGAGCCATTTGTTAGCCTGGTTAGGGACCACCTGGCTGGGCAAGCTAATTAGCGACACATTAGCTAAAAAGTGGGCTTAGCCGAGCGGCAGCTCAAAGCTAAACAAATTTGCATATATTCGAGGAGCCACAGTAGTGGGCGTGTCAGTTTCAGCTTGCTCCAATTACACCCATGTACGGCGGCCTACACATAACCATGCACATCCACATGAGCAAATAGTGTGTATGTGTATGTGTATGTGTACACTGTACAGCCCGATATGCATTTCACTTTCCACACGATGGTTTTCGCTTTCAGGCAGCAGCGCGCAAAGCAGCGTGAAAAATGACTTAAAGTCAATTGCAACAATGCAGCAGCTATAACAATGACTCGACTAATTGAGTTACTTCAAGTTACGCAGCGTAATTACATTTCCCATTTGATTTTCAATCCGCACAAAAGTTTGTTTAAACTGCTTAAAATACTTATGTATGAAGATGGTACTGGCCCTACAATAGGAGGGTGGGAAGGTGAGATCGAGAAAAGTTTTACCTGTGCCATGCAACAAGAACTTGCATAACTTGGCTCGATTGTAAATCTGATTTGCCGTGCAACGTGCACACAAACAAAACTTTTTGCATTCAAAGTTTACTGACCGGAAATGGCATGTAATTTTATCAATGGCAAAACTGCTTTCGCCCCTTTACAATTGTTGTAATTGGAAGAGCTCTTGTTGTTCTTGTTCTTGTTATTTCTCTCTCTGCTACTGCGCGAGTTGCAAAAGTTTTTTATTTGTAGAAAGCATTGGGTTGCCAATGTCTGCGAGTAATTAAAGTTTAAATCTAGTGAAAAGTTTTGTGCCAACGTAAATTGCATAATAATAAAATGGAGGCGTACTACAATGGGGCGTGGCTCTGTTGCAGCCATGACAGACGTTGCCTGTGTCATAATTATGCCCAAATTACAAGCAACTTACCAACAGGCAACTACTGCCCAGCATGCTGCAGGCGCAGACAGTTAGGCAGACTTCACAGCCGCACAAATGGGCATTTTGCAATTAAAAACTTTTGCAAATTGTGCAAAAAGAAACCGTTTCCCTCAGCAAGAAAGAGAAGGAAAGATCGTATACAAGTGGAACAAGAAGAAAATAGTAAAACATTGTTGCAAAAGCTGCACAAATTCCTTTTGGGTTTGTATTTGATATGAATGCTCTTTCGGTTCAATAAAAATAAAGAATTTCATTGAATCATTTAAAATATGCAGATTATTTTAACGAAAATGAAAATGTTTTCATGACTAAAATAAATCTTCACAAAAATTTCGAGTAGATGTATTTTTAATATCAGGGTAAGTTGGCCCTTATTGTTATTGTGTTTCTTCTTTAAACTTGTCCGCTATAATAGACTAAATATCAAAAAGGAAAATTTTTACTTTATATTTATTTTTAAAACCAGTCCATTTTGGATCTTAAAAATACATCATCCACCTAGGTGTAGAGTATGAGGCAAAGTACCACAAAATGAGCAAAATTCTCTTGACTAATTGAAAGACCACAGATAATGTCTGCAAGCCATCGTATCTTGCCCACAAAAAGAAAGAAGAATTGTGGCTACAAACTGATTTCTGAATCGATTTCGAATCGTTTTTAGTTAATAGCATGGACACAGCAATTGAACGTTGGCAAGTAGCATAAAGAAAATTAATAATTTCCGCACTAATTAAGACAAATCAATATCAAGTTTACTGCAAGCCAAGTGCACGTCAAGGTTTGATACATTGCTCTTGCTCTAGTCCATAGTCGTTGTTGTGACTTTCACTCGCAACGATAGATACAAATGGACTACACAGCTAGGCAGTCAAGCATGGAGCAATGGATAATACACTTCAACTCCCCCTCCAACTCATTGCATGCGTCGTTGCAGTTGCTATTGCAAAGGAGAAACCCCATTTTAGCACACACAAACCCCCTTATATTGGCCACGTTGCAAGTAATTTTCATTTTGCTTTGGCCCCGACACGCATCCCTTTTCCAATTTTTAAAATGGTTTCACTGGCTAATCGCAGCGGTCCAATGCTGTTTATTTAATGGTCACCTCCAGCACTGGTCATACAAAATTCAAACAGAAAGAATTGAAAAACGTGAAGAGAACAATCAGTATCCAGGGATGGATAAACGCGAAATCAGTTCACGTGTTGCCATTGAACTTTGAATCGGAAATGGAAATGGAACTAGTAACTAATAATGGACCCAGCGATTGTATGAACTTATTTTATATTTTTTAAAAATACTTAAACTTGTTTCTCTTTCTGGAATAATTGAAAAACTGCATTCAAATTACTTCTTGCCGGAATTTTATTCCTGAGATTTGCGAAATCAGTACCTCAACTTCTGCAACGTAATATTGCGTAATGTAATTTTTTATATGTTTTTTATTAAGCTAAGTTGGCTTTATTATTAGTAAATTTTCTGCAACTGACAAGTCTCAGAACTTGGAAAATTTAATAAACATTTTCAGCACTCAGGGAAACGCACAAAAATTTGTAGCATTGCATTTGTGGAAACGCTGATTGCCTAACATGAAGTACATTTTTATTAAGTTAAGTGATTAGATATTTTTTACCACACATACAATTTTCTAAGTTGCATATACACAAAAAATGTGTGGTTAATTTTTAATTTTATTGCCTGTTGTAATGACTCTGGGACTTGCTCATTTATAGATACATTTTAAGTTAAATATTAATTAATAGATATGTATCACACCCTGTCTAAACATTCTCGCAGAGTATCGATATCTCACTGGTGCAGGCAAAAGCAATTTGTTTTGATGCCACTCTCGAAGCAACTTGAAACTCAATAATAAAGAATATTATATAAAAATACAAAAATAAAGGAATTGGCAATGCGCAGAAAATGGGAATTAACTGGATTGCATTCAACGAGGCGTTAAATCCTTTCAAGCAACATTCATGAGCACTTGGCACAGCCACAGCCACAGTTAGAACCATAGCCCCAGTAAAAGCCACAGCACGAGTCAGAGTCGAGAGTCACTGGCTGCTTGGCATTTCAACTTTGACATGTTTTTGTGGTTTACTTATGGCACCGCCAAGGGTAGAAGGGGTCCCAATGAGACGTTGTTACAATCCTTAAGCCCCCCTATCACATACCCCCACCCTACACGCCATTGCTTTTCGCAATTACCCACAATTTGCTACTCGCAGCTGCCTTTGCTGCTGTTTTATTGTCGGTTCTGGCTTTATACATATTCGTATCTGTTTTTCTGTGGATCTGTCAGACATTCCAAAGATGGCGATGGCGGCGCCAAAATATGACCTCATTTCAGGCTGCAAACACACACGCACGCACACTTATGCATTCACACAATATAAAGTCAGCCATTACGCATACGCGCTGTGGACAAGGCTGAAGCAAAACAATAAAAAAAAATTGTTTCAAGCAAGCAGTAAAGCAATAACAAAATGCAACGAACAAAAAAAAAAAACTTTTACTTGTTTTACAGTCTGCAAACGCAATGACATTTCGAGTGCTTATACAAGGCTGCAATTCCCCAGGCGTTGGCGTGCATGGCAATCCAAATGGAAAACAGACCGAATGGGGTGAATAAAGAAAGACCTCTTTGCGTGCTGCCACAAAAGAAAAACCAGAAATGTCCATTTATTCATTGTATTGCACTCACACGAAGGTGGAAATTGCGATTAACCTATTAAACAGCGCTACTCAAAGTGGATTAAAATGCCCTGCACTACAACAGATACTCTTACTCGTGCTCATACTTATGGAATTCTTATTTTCATTTTCATTTTCATTTCATTTCCACTTCAACTGTTTTCCAACCAATCAGAGTTTATTGTTGCGCGCCTCGTGTTGCAAACCAGCTGTTCGCCAACAGCGAGCATAGCCCATTAAACTAATTGAGCATTTTAAAGGGATTATTAATTTGCGTCGTGGTTTTGCACTTTGTACAACTATTGATTGACACAGCAACTGGAGTATCTAGTATATCTGCCCATATTTGCTATATATTATGTACTTAGTGGACTTTTACTGTCCGTATTGATGTGGTAAGCCTTCACTGTGTTTTGGCCTTCAAGTAACATAATTATATTTGATTACTGAGGAAAATTTATCATTTTTAATATCTATTCATTTTATAATAAAACATCAGTTTACAATAGTGTAAAATGATGATTTTAAAAACCACAAACAGGAATGGCTACAGTCAAGTTTTAACTGTATGCATTTGAGATCAGGCATCTGAAGTCTGCACATAACTAAAGCTACATGTCTTAGAAGCCAAAAAAAAAAAAAAAACATTCAAAAAAGAAGAAAAAAAACCTAATTAAAAATAAAATTTGTTTTCACTGATGTTTTCGCCAAAATAAACAAATCCGAACCTTGCTGTTAAAAATTATATTTTGAATACTTTAATAAAAGTAAAAATTATGTTGAAAATTTCTCACTTTATTCATCAGACTCTGCAGCTAAGATGAAACATTTTGGTTGTGCTCCATTAAAAGTTCAGAATTGTGTAGAAGCTGTGTTCAGTGTGTTTTAATCTACTTTATTAATTAGTTTGTTTATTAAAGTCAGTTTTTAGTTTCAGGTGCTAGTTCTCAGGACTTGGTTGCGCAAACCTAAGCTACAATATATTTTCTAGAGTGTGCCTTGCATTTCGAATAAAGGAATTTGAAACTTTAGTTAATGAGGTTAACTCGGAGAGCTGTCAGGTGCAAGGATAAGACATTGTGAGCTGCATGCGCTGGGCGTGTTCGCGTTTGCCTTTTGTTATGTGTTATGTAACGAGGTCAAAGTCAGGGCGCACTGCCAAGTGGCAAGTAGCGCTGTGGCTCCACGACATTCCGGCTTGCGTCTCTGACGCAATAAACCACAATAAAAGGCCGCATTGTGCTCATGGCCCAAGGCCATTGGCGAATGACAACAACTAGCAAGTTGGGGGACAATTTGGTCTTTTTTTGGGGGCAGCAGCAGCTATCACAATGCAGCTAGCATCAATATGCAGTTGCTTGGAGAGCAGGAGACCACAAAGGACTCGGAAGGGTGCACACGTAATCAACGTTTATTGATTGGATAGGCAGATGGGCGGTCTGCATGACTTGGTCTGCTCCAGAGTTGGCAATTAAAATTGGTTTATTAATTATTTTGGGCGCAAGGACTTTTCGAAATCTGCAGAAGCAGTCGATTGAAGGACACTCGACTCCTTGACGCAATTCCTCCGTTTGCCTCAACTTCCAACTTTGTTTGCACACTTTTGATGAAATTTTATTACACAGCTCATTAGGACTAATGATGCTTGTTGGCCGCCTTGCTGTCAGCTCAAAGTTACAGGCCGAAAGCACAAAAAAACACAAGTAAATAAATATATAAAAAAATGAAAATAAAACGAAGTGTTGCGCAAACTTGAGCCTTGAGACTGAGACTGAGCTGAGAACGAGGCGATAATGAAGCAACTGCTATGGCCAGCATCAATCTCCATCCACACTCACGTGTGACCATGTCAGTGGGTATGCGAGTGTGCACGAGTGTGTCTGTCTGCCTGGCACTTAATTATATTTGTACTCTCGTATAAGGCCCAGACAACGACGCCAGATGAGGCCAAATTGAACGTGAAATCCACTGATTGACTATGCAAGACAACAACACCGATAGATGGGGCGTAGGACAGACTTAGAGAGATGCAAAAGAGGGATTGGAATTAGTGGCTGGGAGAACACATGAGGGTTGAGCAAAGTGCGAAGTGTGAAGTAAGAGCTAAGTGCTGCGAGGTGTTCAAGTTGCAGGTCCTTAATGCGCATTTTGTTGTTGCAATTCTTGAGTTGGCAGCAGAAGTAAGCTAAAGCCAAGTTGAAGAAACTCGACTGAATAGTACACTATTATAAAACGATAACTGAGTAATTAAGCATTCATAAGTAATTGTACAATATTGCTCAAATTGTTATTTTGTGTGTTCACTATTTGTTTTTGAAGCTAAATATTCAGCTTAAAAAACATAATGTTGATTCAAAATGCAGGTACTTGTTAAATAAGCATACATATATATATTCATCTCCATATAAACAAATAAATTATACACCATAAATTTATTTTTTTAAAAATATTAATTGACGAAGTTGATCTTGAAGCCTCAGGGCTTTTCAGCTATTATTATTATTATTATTATTTGAAAAAGGGAGTCATCCAACAGAGAAGGTGCGAGGCACTGCGACCATGGAGGTCTTTTGTGCCTATAGGCTCTCCCTAGCTAGACAAAAGTTGCTCTGCTTCCCTAATGAAGCAGAGCAGATCTTTTGTCGAGGAACGCACAATGTGCTCGGGACCTGCGGTATCCACGTGCAGATGTTTCCTCCTAGTCCACACCAAGGCTGGACAGTCGCACAGAATGTGTTTGGTTGTCTCGTCGACCTCTTTGCAGAGTCTGCACTCAGCATCAGAAGACAGACGCATTTTGGTGAGGTGATAGTTCACCGTATGATGGCCACTAAGAAAGCCAACGAGGAGGTGAAGATCCCTCCTGGAAAGTAAGCTGGTTTTCCGGTCGACCACGGGATTGATAAGCTCCTTGGCTTGCCGCATCCCTGGTTGGACCGACCAGTAGCGATCAATCAACCTAACAGCCCAAGTTTTAACAATAGCTGAGATGGTTGACCAACCCATGCCACAGAAGGGCTCAGGGCCGGAAAAAGTAGCTGACGAACCGGCCCTAGCAAGTTCGTCCGCCAGCTCATTGCCCTGGATACCAGAGTGTCCAGATACCCATAGAAGGGTGACGTTGTTAGTAAGAGACAGTCTCTGGAGGCAGTTCCAGCAATCGGCCACCAGTCGAGAGCTTACTCTTTTGGAGGAGAGGGCTAAGATGGCGGCTTGACTGTCAGAGAAGATGTAGATGTTCGCTCCTCTAATCCCCTTTTCTAGGATCAGACGGCTTTCAGCTATTAACCAAATTATAAATATTTAACATATAATAATATAATAACATATGTTTTAAATTTGTTATCTTCTTGTTCTCCCGCAGTCAAAACTTGTCATTAGCCGTTCTTACAAATGCTACATAGATATAAATATAATTTTGGCTGCAGTGAAAGTTGTGCATTACTTTACACTTAACCACTTTGCCATTATAAAATTTGTCCACATTTGTTATTAAAATGTTCGAATTAAAATTGATCACATCTGAGAACGGACCTTTAGTTTGTCTGTTAAATTATATCAGTGCTTGAGCTTCTTAATAACTTTTGAGTTTTATTAAAAAAAAAACAAAAGGAATGGAAATCAGCCAACTCCCCTATTCACATAGCTAATGAACTCCTGGCTTGGTTGGAAATCGTTGCCTAGCCAGAAGGCGTCGTGTACTTTGTTAGCCTGTTGAAGCGAATGCTGAATGAATGAAGAGCGAAGAAGAGTTTAGTTTTTGGATTTGTTTATTTGTTATTCTGCTGCCTTTCAGCCGTAAACGTATTTCGATGCGTGTGTCTGAGTGTGAACCTTAAGGTGTGTGCACCTACTACATACAAACACATACATACGTGTATGTACAAGCCGTATAATGATGCACACTTTTGTACATACCCAGGACACGGGCACGGGACAAACAAGCCAAATGACACGTACCCATAAATCCCCGACGTTTTATTGCCGAGTGTACGGCTTAAGGCTCCAAATGTACGTATGTACGTATCTATGCATGTACACATGTGCGTGTGTCCGAGTGTGGTCTTGTGTGTGCGTGTGCGTGCTGTCACATTTATGTGATTTGTTTGGCCGGGACAAACACATGACGTCGCGCCAAATGCCAAACGACGAACGACGAAAGGCAAACAGGAAATATAAAATGCCAAACAACAATTTACTTTGTTAATTTACGCAATGTATTTGCATAAATAATACATATGCGAGTTAAGTTTCGTTCAGATGACGACGCCTCCCCCTGCCATCTCTTCGCTTCTCTCTTTGACATTTATCGATATTTACTTATAGTATTTAACTGCCATTCGGCAGTTCCTCCGTCTGCCCATTAATATTTATTAATATTTCAAATTGAATTAGAGCAGGCATTAATGTTCCTTCAATATTTCTAATATGCGAGACAAACTACTTATCGATTGCCAATCTATTAGTTGTTTGATATATTACTAATCGAATTATAACTCAAATGCTGAAGGCTAACTCTGTATGGACTCTGTATGTAGTTGTCTTATTGAGTGATTAGTCAGGCTGACTCATTAGTCAAGCTCCAGTTAAGAAAATATTCTGTGGCTAATTAATGAGTCATTTGTATATATCTACTCTTTGGTCAAGAATGTTTTGACCACTCGAAGTTGTTTGACCTTTTCTGTGGTAGTGGAAGTGGTTCAAGTCTCCATGTATTGTTTGAATTTAATAATTTTGACTTAGCTTATTGAAGGAATGAAAAACCAGCAGGATGTCGTGTAGGGCGAATATAATATATATTTTAAATCTGACGTCTCTGCCTCTTATAATTTCGACGCTTGACTGACAGACACACAGACGGGATCGGGATCTAGATGTTGTGAGGTACTTAATACAAAGCTTCGTCTATCTGTTAAACTCTTCAACTTATTGCAAAGCTTCGCCTATCTGTTATAATCTTCTACTTGTGAGGTACTTAGTACAAAGAGATGGTCTATTATTGCCACAGTGCGCATAAAGTTCAATCAAATGCTGCAGCCAGGTAGTTCATCGAGGCCACAATCCGTGTGAAAACACAGGCCAGTCACATCCATGGTGGAGTGCGAGTCGAGTACGATGAGCTGAGTGAGTAAAAGGCAAATGACAACGACACGATGACGCCCCTTAATGTTGATCATGATGACCACAACGGGTCGACTTAGCTCGGGTCAATTTGCGTTTTGTTGGGTTGGGTCTGCCGTCAATGTTAGTGTCATCACATATGAACGTAAACGTGGCAACTACAACAACAACAACAACAACACCAAGAGGCAACTGAGTTGGCTTAGTAAATATTTAAAAGACCACTGGAAAAGGGGGGAGCGGCCACACAAGAGTCAAGTTTGATGACACATTTCAACTCTTCCCTTCCGTTTCACCCCCTCCCCGTTGTGACGCCACCTGGCGGCCAATGATTGTTTTAATGCCACAGTTTTTGGATAAAGTTTTTATTTCGCTCGTTCGCTTAAAGTTACATTAAAAATACCAGGCAAAAATACGAGTAGCAAGCACATTAATCATACCAAAATGAATACTCAAACTATGCTCCAACTTTTTCGTAAGCTACAAAACTAATTAGACTATATTTAAATGTAGTTCATAGACTCGTATACCCCTGCAGCATATTCTCTTTGCTTGGCACAGTTTAACATATGTAGCTATATGATTATATAATGCAAATTGACAATTTCTATATATATTTCTCTAACATATCTGCAAGGGTATCTCAGCTTCGACAAACCGAAACGAACTCTTTATTTCTATTTAATTTGCACAGTTTCTGGACTGAAATTGTTTGGGTTGGCTTTGGTTGCCGGCTTTTTAATGACATTTGATTTCATTTGAAATGTTAGTTTTTGTGGACTTTTGTGACCAAAATACAATCTAATATTCATTTATAATAATTACATTTAATTTTCTTATTCTTGCAAAACTTGCAGCACTTTAATTTCGTATTTATTTTATTTTTATTTTTATATTTATTATTAATTATTTTCTATCTTGTCCTCTCTTGCATATCTTTGCAGTCTCATACACTTGGTGTTTCTTTTAACTCCGAAATCTAATCTCACCCAGCCCAGTTTTAATTGCGGAGCCCATCTGAAATGCCATCAACTAAATTGAAAAACCATATTAAATGCTGAACAGCCTGTTGCAACGGGGAAAGAGTAACTAAGGCGGCGAGTTCGTTGAACCAACAAAACAAAAAAGGGGGGAAAATAGAGAAAAGCAAAGCAAAAAATGTCGTGGCATGCTTCCTGAGCGAGACTATACCAAAAAAAATAAAACGAGCCGCAAACAATGACAGCAAGGCAGGCATGGAGGAGGAGGAGGAGGAGAAAAAGGTGCAACGCCAGTGTCTATATCGCGTCCCGTTACAGGTTAGCCAGCCAACTAATAGGAACGCCCAAACAGCGATTGCTAATGACAACCAGTTAAAGCAGGAGCTAGATGAGGTGGTGAAGAAGGAGCAGGAGCAGGAGCAGGAGCTATAGCAGCCGCTATGGAAAGAGCTGAAGCTAGCCGAAGGGTTTGCAGCTGCAATCACGGCAGGCGTAGTATTAGTAGCTGGAGACATGGGCCACTTTATGGTAAGTAGAGACCAATCAATGGCCGGGAAGAAGCGGGACGGTTCCTATCATTGTCTATGCCTGAAGAGGCGCAGGAGAGCTCGTTCCGCTGACTGTAGCCAAAGAGCCCTGCCCCTGTTTGTATTGGCAGTAGGCGTAGGCAGAAGCGGAGGCGGAGCAGAGTGTCTGTCTGGCGGCCGTTGACAGCAGCGCCCAATTTCCAAGGAAATCAATCATAATTCAAGCGCCGCCAAATGGGTGCAGCATACAACACAACACATCCCTTCCTCACCACTACTTTGGTATCCTGGTAATGGAAAATGTGTTACGTGGCGCTCCTAAGCACCCCCTCCCGCCACTCTTGGAGAGTACCCTGGGTATGATAGATAGACAGCGACCACTCAAGCAGGTAGTTCATCTTTTTGGCAGTCTTCAGACTGCAAGCTCGGGCGATTGACACGCCTCAGTCGTTCGCTTTCCCCTCCGCGCCACCCTGCTCGCCCCCCTGCGATTTATGTATATTTTGTCTGGGATCTTGTTGCGTGTCCATTGCAAATGAAGGCAAAACGTTAAATTTATAATTGATGCCGCTGCAAGACAACAACAACAGCAAGAACAACAATTGCTCATGGCAACAACTAGCTGTTGCCATGGGGCGGCCGAGCAGAGGGGCCAAGGCTGGGCGGGTCAGGCGGAGCTCGCTTGGAGCCATAAACAAACTTTAACGAGAAGACATCGAATCATCGAAGACATCGAGGGCGTTGCTACGCAAAGGGCAAGGGCGTTTGAGCGGGGGGCATTACCAATAAGGAGAATTTTACAGTTAGCCCAAAATATATGCGCTACGTCGGGTTTAATGGCCGTGCACAAGTGACATGGACTTCAACTCGAATATGGACATCGACATGTAATTAAAATGAATTTTTCCCACAATGCACAATTCACAACAGACAAAAACAACACAACAATACAACAAAAGCAAAGGCTGTCGACTGAGTGCAGTGCGAAAAGCCAAACCTAGGTGAAAACCTGGGCATTTCGCAGGGCTAGACGGATTACATATCTGAAACGTCCTTGCCACGCCCCTTTGGCAGTCCGGTGTAGTCGCAAATCGTCCAAGTGCAATTTTCACACATAAGGCCAAACGAGAGGCAGAGAGGGAGGCAGGGCAAGCTTGACAGTTAAAAATTCAGCATTGATGGTGTTAAGGATATACATACATACGAGTATTTAAAGCAACCTTCAAAACAAAGCCTCTTGTGGCAGGAATAGAGTATGACATGGACAAGAGTGGGATACGCTTAACAGCTAATTACATGATGATAAAACAACGTTCTGTTTAAAAAACTATAAGAATTCGAACTAAAGTTCTGCCAACAGAAGTCCAAAGAGTTTAAAATGCAAGGATAAATCTTTCCACACTGAAATAAACACTTATTGCTCAGCATGTAATTAATCCCCTATATAAGCTCAAAGACATCATTTCTCATATCAATTGCTCTTTTGCCATCACTTCACTGTTGCTGATCTATTAATGGATTCCTAATTTAATAGAGCTGACAGTTTAGTCTCAGCAGCAACAATGTTTGTCAAACCGAACGGCAAGTTAATGAGCTCTTTGCTTGGCCCTAATGCGAAGGTATAAACAACTTGACAGCAAGTTAAATATAATGAAGCGGTAGTATAAGGGTGTGTGTGTTTGTATGGGTGTGAGTGGCAGCAGGTGCAGATCTAAATTGTTAATGTCAAGAGTCATCACACTAAGCATTTTAGCACAGGCAGATAGATATACATATGTACATATGTACATATGCCGCTCAAAGAGGAAACTTGCTCAAAAAAGCATGCAACACTTTATGTTATGCCATTTTGTTGCCCAACCGGAAATGAGCAAATGCAGTGAAAATTCACTCGACTTTTGGTCTCTACGAACTCATCATAGATAACGATGGGAAGTTGGTAGTTGAAGTGCAGTCAAAGAACTTCAATCCAACTTCATTTCTGAGCTGTGTTTTCTCATTTTCCATATTCTATTCATGTCACACGAGACGATAGAGTGAAATGCATGTCAGTTGTAGCTCTCAACTCGCAATGAGCAACACGACTTGGTTTAACTGACATATTGCAGTAGAGATCAGAGAGGGGGGAGAAACAGAGAACACAAATAACAAGTACGGTAACACAACAACAATGCAACTATGTATATATAACAATAGTCATGTGTGTGTGTGTGTGTGTGTGTAGATGGCGAAGTGACCCAGCTTAGCAACTTTAATTAACCTGTCAGTTGTGGCACAATTGTGTGCAGTGTGACCAGCTGCTGCAAACTGAATAGACAAGTAAATTCAGAGTAATAGAACAATTGTTACAAATTAATGGCTTTGCTGCTTGAAAAGCTGACAGTAGGAGAGATGGAAAAGTTTGCTAAAAGTGTGAGTCGCAAAGGAAGACAGTGAGACATATATTGCCTTTGAGATATCCTGCGAAAAGTTGTATGTTTAGTATTTAACAAAGTTGAAGCTGATCTATGATCTTTTGATGATTTACCATTTGAGGAGTATAGACAGAATATGTTAAGTTTTACATATTGAAATGTATTTTGTACCTTTAAGGACTCAGTGTAGTCTGCTTGTTTTGTTGGTTTTATGGTTATTTATTTCGCATAGGAAACTCTTGGGTGTCCTTTACCAATTAGAACTTTAAGTTGTAGTTTAGAATTGCTTGTAATCCGAGATTTCATAATAATAAATCATCAACTTCAAGACTATTCTAGCAGTTCCTTTTTGTAATACTAAGACCGCAGCACTACGAACTACATTCATTTATTTCTGCTACAAAATGCTGTAAATCAGTAGAAGTTGCTACAATAGCTGGTCTTAAGTATGCCATCTAATCTTGCAATGCTGACGCTGTCAGTCTCAATGGCATGAGCTGTCGACTTTAAGAGTAGATTTAAGTGTTGTCTGTCTGCCCTCTTCTGTTTTTCCTCTTTCTTTCATGACATTTGTGTGTGCATTATGAGCGTCTATCCAACTGCCTTGACGAGTATTTGCAGCCATCTATTCTTTTAGTGTGAAAGCTCTTCTGTCTGTCTGTCTGACGTACGTATCAGTCGCTTACCAGTCCCGACTCAATCACATTTTTTGACGCATCATTTCCATTTTCAACTGCGGAATTAATAATTCATTTCCAGACATATTTAATGTGAGTAAGGCATTTCCCTACTTCCGGCCAACATTCCCAAACTCAATTCTATTCTTGTGTGTTCCTCTATGGAAATGCCAAACTATGGAGTTGAACTTTTTTCATTAGCCTTGTCAAGTTTCTAAAGTGTCTCTCCTCCATCTCTCTCTCTCTCCCTCTCTCTCTCGCCGTACACATATGTGTGTATTACGCAATGCCTTCTGCTGCGGCTGCCCACACATTTTGGCCAGAGGAGATTGCCAAGTTTTGCCAGTGCATTTGAATTGAGTTTAAATGAAAACATTTGCGTAATCATTTTGAAACTGCAGCATATGTTACGTGTATGTGCTTGGCTTTTGTTTGTGCAAATATTGCAAAGTCATAACAGGACCCCTCGACATCGACAGATACAGATACTTCTGCATCTACAGTTATTCGTACGTAATCACCGACGCCCCAGCCAAGAGTTTTCAAAATGAAAATCAATATCGACTTGCAGAGTGAGTAAATACAACTACACACTCCTCAGCACCCCCTTGATTCCACTCCACACCCCTTTCAATCAATTGTACATGACATGCTGTTGCATATTTAACGCGATTGCGAAGCCATCCAACAGATACTACTCAGTTATTTAGTTGTTGTGTTTATGTCTGTGGTAAGCGATTCCAATGCATGGCAAACTGTGACGAGGGGAATCGAGGAGCAAGTCACTAAAATATATGCGCATTGCATAGCACACATTTATGAGTTGCAAGTGCTTGGGCACTGCGAAGCCTTTTCAATTCAGATGAATGCGTTTTGACACATTCAAAGCGATTGCGAGTACCCACTCTCACTTCAACAACAAATATGAATCGCACAAATCAGCAGCAATAGAATGAGATTGGGAACAGAAAGATGTCAGAGTTATTACAGCCTTATGACAAATTGCTTTCATTTCAATGTAATACTTGGATTCACAAGCAAAGTTAAACTCTGTGCGGTACCGTTTGTTAGGTATATTGCGTAGAACTGAGATCTATTTCAATTGGTAAAACTATGTGTAAGTACACCTTTTCCTATGTCAATGCTATAGAATCTGCCAGCAAATTAGAGGATATTGAAATACTTCATTTTTTATAAGACTTACAGCCGATTGAAACTAGACAAATACATGAAACTGTTTTGATTTGACTAAGAACCCTCATTAGTAAGACAACCCAAAGCGAACCAGGAAAAGCACTGCTTTAAAACAAGTGGAAGAAAGGTCAATCAATCTTCAAATTCTTGATGCTTTCTTCATTGAAACTCTTCCCTTCAATGTGTTAATATCGATAAAGGAATTCTGAGCATTTTGCTCATGATTCCCTCTACTATCCAATGACATCTCAGAATCATCAGGGGTTCACCTCCACATCCGCCACTCTAACTGTTTTCTTAAAAACAAAATACTTTGGCTAAACAAGAAGAACTAAATAAAAAAAATTCTTACCAGAGCTTCAGAGAAAGTTAAATAACATAAACCGATTTAGCTTTCACTGTATATTTAATAATAGGTCATAATAATATCAAACTTATTGTGCCTAGAGAAATGGCAATTATAGAGAATAAAGCCTCAAATAGTAATCTGGTAATGATCGGATTGTTTTGAAACTGGACTGGGGTTTAACGACGACTACGACTAACCTATGGACTAAGCAGAAACCATGCAAGGAACTGTCTACAATCCACTGTACTGGCAACTCTACTCTGCTGTGGCCTTCGCCTAGGTGCTGCTCGAATTGGAGCTGAGGCTCTGCAGCGAACTGTTGGAGGCGGTCTTGCGCAACGTCTCCCCAGCCAGACCGCAGAGATTCTGGACGAGCGTGGCGGATGATCGTGCCACATCCGGCGAGCACTTGCCCACGGAGCTGGCGCTATTCGCGAGACTGTGACGCAGCGGTTGTGGCGACGTGGGATTCGACAGGCCAGACTCGTGAATGGGCGACAATGTGGGCGATCGTGTGCGCAAGAAATGCTTCCTGCGCTGACGCCTGTACACATTGCCCAGTCCGGGCAGCTGCCGACTACAGTTGGACGGTGGATGCGACTGGGCGTGCGAGGTGACAAAGCCCAGGGTCTCGGCAAGCTCGGCCAATTCGCTGGCGTTGGGCATCTTGCGACGCGTTGGCGGCGGCAACGCGGGTGGCAGCGTCAACGTGTAGCTGGTGGTCACACTGTCATCCCGTATGACACTGGTGGGCAGTAGCATAAGTTCCTTGCCGCAGTGATCCGTGCTCAGGTCGCTGCTGCTGCTGCCGCTGCTGTGCCGACTGGGCGAGCTCTGTGGCGGCGGCGTCGTTGTGCTGGAGGCATTGTCATAGCCCCTGCCCGCGTGCAGCTGCAGCGGACGTATCTGATTCTGTTTGATCGCGGCAACATGCTGCTCGGCAGCCGCCACGCCATGATTGCCATGTGTGCCGCCACGATGGCAACGGGCTCGACGATATCTGCCCAGCAGACGCAGCATGTGACGCAATCGCGAGCCGCGTGGCGTCTTCAGCGGCAGCTCCGCTTGTGGCAACGGCGCCTCCAATCCGCCGTTGAGGCTGCGTATAAACTGCACCGGCAACTCGGTGGCATTGATCTTGCCGCTGACCGTGGCATGTTCGCGATACGAGAGCGCCGCCAGCAGATCGTTGGGCACATCCGGACTGTCCGGCACGCTGGCGCAGCAGTTCCATTTCCGACGCCAGCGATGATTCTTTGAGATGTTGCCCGTCGCCGATGCCGACGACGAGGGCGTGGCAGTCTGGCTGGCCAGCGTGCGAGTGCTGCTGCTGCCAGCCGCGCTGCCACCTCGAAGTGGACTGCGCAGCTGGAATGTGCAGAGTGTGCACTGCTCCATGTACTGCAGATAAGCAGCGCCAGCTGACCGTTGGGCGGCACGCTGACGCGGCTCCAGCGCCGCCTTAGCACTGGCCGCAGTGCTCACGCGACGCTGCATGGAGCTGGCCGCATAGCTGGAGCAGCAGTGGAAGGAACGCAGCGCGTCATCGTCACGCTCCGTGTCCGGTTCCAGTTGTATGCGATCGCTGCGCTGCTCCTGGAGCAGCGAGCACACGTAGACGGCATGGCGAGCCTGATGGAACTCCCGCGAGCTGGCGCAGCAGTGCAGGCGATTGCCTTCAGCAGCCTCGTTCGTTGCCTGATGCTTGGTTGCTTGGTTGGGATGCGGCGCATTGGAGCAGCAGTAGAGCTGCGAGCCGGCGGCCGGCAATTTGGACGGATGATTCACTGTAGGCAGATTGGGATTGAAGTGTACGCCGTGCACTCCGTTTTTGCCCTGCTCCAGCAAATGTTTGGCCTTGGCCTCCTGAGCCTGGCGATGATTCCGTATGTACTCGTACGTGGTCAGCCCCAGAAACGAGATGTATATGTGAAAGAAGCACAAATGCAACAGCAGACCTGCACTAATCGCCGCCAGCAAACCCAGGACGCCCAGCAGCAGCAAATAGATAGTCTCGTGGACACCAATGCCGGCCACCAGCGGCGTCGTCGTGCGATTCACCTGCGGCGTTGCCGCTGTGCTGCTGCTTTGCTCCAGCAGTGCTGTAAAGTTGTCTAGCAATGTGGGCAACGTGGACACGGTGAGATTCTCCAGCTGCGTTTCGATATACAGCTGCTCCGACTCCTGCACTTCCTGCGTCTCCTGTTCCAGCAGCATCATGGTGCCATTGCTGAGACTGAGTGTGAGATTAATGTAATCGCCGGAGTCGAGAGTCGCCTCAAGCCGACTGTTGCACCAGTAGAAGCTTAGCCAATCCGGCTGCACATAGTAGAGCACAATTTGGCCAATGACGGCGGCCACAATGACCAGGGTGGCCACCACCGCGCTGACCACGCACATTAGAAAGGCCACATAGTTGCGCGATCCGATGCAATGATTCAGCCACTTGCAATGATGATCAAACTTGCCCACGCACTTGTTGCACACGGAGCAATGTTTTGTTCGTGGTGTCGAGGTGCGAATGTTGCATAGATGGCACCGCCCGTTCTCTATAACGTGACCGTGTTTACTCCTATCGAACTCGGGCACAATGCGATCGTTGCGATGCACTCGACGCAGCTCCTTGTCCGCCGGATCCGTGAGCAGAGCCGTCAGATGCGCGGCAATATGTACCACGTAGAGGCCAGAGATTAGGCCATATAAGGGTCCCTGGATGGGTGCATGAAAAGCTGGGATTAATACCCAATAACTGGCCACGCCAAAGAGCAGGAGCACCAGCCAACCAAAAAGCTGCAGCGGATGCAGCGGCAGCTGCAATCCATGCAGTCGACGGCCACGACGATGCTGCACATCGGCAATGTTATTCTGATAGCTGACCAGCTGACTGAGACGACAGAGGGCGCTAGATCGTTTCGTGGATTCCGAGTGTTGGGCTCCCTGCGCAGTGTTTGTTATCGATTGTTGAACGCTTGCAGCTCCGGTTCCACTTGCAGCTCCAGTTCCAACTGCAGCGCCCGTTGCGGTTGTTGTTGCTGTTGATTGTGTGTAAAGTTTGATTGGCGCCTCTTGAGACTGCTCACTTAGGCTGGCAGTGCTTATGGTGATTATGTGATCTTGCTCCTCCTGTTTGGCAACGGGCGTCGCTACTGGCGTCGCTCTGGAGGCGTTGCGCATGTTGTTAATGATAATGATGAAATTGATGAATGAATGATGTGAATTAATCTCGATTGCTGGCAATGGCACATTACAGCTATTGTTGTTGCTGTATTGTTGTTGTTTTTCTGGCAATGCCACGCCCACCGCGAATTGAGGAGCGTCGAGTGGTATTTATGTAATCCACGTGCAATTATCCTGCGCGTTGTTCACTTGGTTGTTGTCTGTTGTCACCTTTTCGCTTTTGTTGTTGCTGTTGTTTTGCTTGTTTGTTTGTTGTCAGTTCTAAAATACCCATATGTGTGTGTGTTTGTATATGTATTTGTGCGAATGGCGCAGTTAAGAATCACTCTTAAGCACGTTGCGAGGGGGTGGTGCTTACAGGGTTGTCGTTTGCTATGCCGCCCACCCCCATTCACATGAATTCTTGCTCTATGATTTTCTTTGCCTTTACCGACTGCTTGTCCTTTTGCTCCTCTTGTTTGTCGTGTTGTTGCTGTTGTTTTTGACCCCCACACATATACACACGTACGCACACGCACAGAGACAGACAGACGCAAGAGAAAAATAGAGAGAGCGAGACAGAGATAGAGCGGAGAGCAACTGACGAAACAACCGTAACGCAAAATTTGTCGAAAAACGAACTAACTCGTCGGACAGACGCGAAGCAACTGAGTAATGCTCTGTGTTCAAAGCTCTGTCAAAGCCAAAGCCTGATGCAATTGAAAGCACAAGTACAATTTAAGCGATTGAAGTTGAAAGCGAATTGAAAGCACTCCTAAAGCTTTTCATAATTGAAATCAGCGAAGAGTGGGAGAATGAGAGCACCAAAAACAGAGAGCGACATGTCACAGCTGTCTGGTTGCCGGTAAAGCGTTTTCAGCCTAAAGACCGGCCTGGGGCGTCCCAGCTCATACACAAACACACATGTGTATAAACAAACTATCCTGATATGTGAATATGTGTGTTGCATACCTTTTGGGGTATGTTCTGGAGTTTGAGTGCGAGTTTCTCTGTCAAGTAGTGTGGGACGTTGTTTCTAAATCGAGATGAACTCGTGACTCAGATATTGCATTAAATCGTTTATATAAATATTTCTTATTTTCATATCATAAAATTTTGTTTGTTTATTTTTATTAAATAAATGCTTGCTTTTATCGCTTCTATAAGTTACATATGTATACATATATAATATAATAAGAGATTATATTTCGATTTTTTACATTTTCTTCAACGACTCTATCAAAATCCCTCCTTTGAGGAGTAAAAAAACAAAAACAATGGTTTTTGTTCACCTTGAGGTTGTAATAAACCAACGATTAATAACAAGGTCAGCAAACCTCATTATCATTGTATTTTTTATTTTTATTTTCTTATCAGAAATAATGATTACCGTCTAACTAAAATTAAATATTTATATTGCGTTCATCAGCTATATTATATTTATATTCCTCAAAAAAGAAGAAATAAATATTATGTTGAGTTATCTTGTCCTCCCCGTTCAATCAATCTGTTCAGGACTCATTAATACGATTCACGATGTCATCGCTGATTCGTCTGGTAACAGGAAGTAACTATTATATAACAGAAAATAGGCCAGGCTAGGCAAGAACTCATCACCTGGAATTGGCACGCACCTTTCGCTTCACATTCCATTTTTCTCTCTTTCTGTGAACAGGATGCTAGGCATCATTTTTTATTTATATCGACGCCTTTGAGGTGATGCGACTGAGGTGTGGCCATGTTTGGGATGTTAGCTGAAATGGAAAGCACACTCGAGAGCGTATTTGGAGCACGTGCGAGCAGTAAGTACTTTCAGCACTTGATGTGATTTTATTTACATGGCACCCGTGAGGAGAAATGTTGCAGACTCCACGACGCCAGACTGGCCGACTTGTCGACTAACCCACCTATTGGCAAATATTTATGCTGATGCTACACACTGATGATGCCACCAACTTCAATGCTGCAACGAGGTCGCCCTAAGACGGCGACTTACATAACACAGCTCTCGAGTCGCTGTCCTGGCATCTTCTGACAAATTTAAATGAAGCGCGACTAATAGCAAGCTATAACTAGAGCGACTGCGGTTGCTGCTCGCGGGTGGAACACATCGTAATCAACAAAAAACATACAAGAATTATGTATCAATAAAATTACAAAGTTTGTCTGTTTTAGATAAGACAAACCTTAATAAAAATCAGCGATAATAAACTTTCGTATTTCAACTCTGTCAAAAAATAAACATATTTTTAACCAAAATGGTAATTGGATCATCTGAATTAAACTACTTTTATTTGTTTTAATCATTATATATCTCAATCTATTTGGTTAGTTGTATATGATTAAAATTAACAAGTTATACAAGCTTTTAAGACACAAGCCAAAAAACTTATAAAACACTTCCATTCTAAACAAAAGGATAAAGATGTAACAAGAAAACAAGAAAGCTACTGTCGAGTTTGCTCGACTGTGAGATACCCGCCACCCAATTTTGTCATCAAAATATTATATTTTAAAAAAATATACAAAAAACATACCAAAATAATATACCAACATTTTCTTGGTTCGAAATTATTTGCTTGGCGGCACTTTAGTTGGTTTATTGAACACCATTATTATGTCACAGAGTGACATAGCAACCAGGTGCAGCTGCACGTGATTACACCTTATAAAAGTAATTCTTTAATAACTTCTGTGTTTTTTATCCGATTGTATCCAAATTCAGGGATCATTAAGATGGTGATCAGTATTGTGCTTAAATTTAAAGTTCTAGGTCTAAAACGATGCTTTCAATTCGGTTTTTTTTCGATTTACATGGGCGGGCGTGGTCAAAATCAAAAACAAACTTGATCTGCGTGGAATAATAAGACACACTATCCCCAAAATTGGTTGCTCTATCTCTTATAGTCTCTGAGATCTAGGTGTTCATACGGACAGAGGGACATGGCTATATCGTCTCGGCTGTTGACGTTGATCAAGAATATATATATTTTATGGGGTCGGAGATGCTTCCTTCTGTTATAGGTCGGCTCAAAGTTATAATACCTTTCTACCCTTTGGGTAGGCGGGTATAATAAATTGCATTCTGCACATTTATAAACTACTTACTTGCAGACGATTGAATTATGTTTTAAAATTAATAACATTTTCTGTAGTTTCCGGTTTAATGTGCCCCTGGCAACGATAACAACAAGAACAAAGGCCACCAAAAGAGCGAGGGGGTGGTAGACTGAAGTAACAGCAGGGAAAGCTTTGATTAGCAGGCGGCACATAAAGAACAACCATATAAACAAACAAGAATAAAAATAACAAACAAAAAGGACAACGGAATCCGTCACTTTTCAACTCGAAGAGAGCAAAAGCTTTTCGTCATGTGAAAAGTTCAAAAGATTGGGACAAGAGAGTTTAAAAGCTATTACAGTAGGCCAGGACACAATCATTTAAAACGAATTTTTTTTTAAATATTTCATTTAGTTGCTTAAGCATGTAAAGAATTAACAAAAAATAATTTTTTTTTTTCAAATTTTTTGATTCATTTATATTATTTAAGTCAACAGATTCAGTAAATATCCAAAAATATGATTGATATATTATCATTACCGCGCCGCAATAAATTAGTTGTTGGCCAGACATTAAAGCAGCCAGCGAAAACCGGTTTACCCATAAATAGCTTGCCAGGATGGGAACTGATACCGTTGAACTGTAAACTGCCCATGCTTAAATGTCCGGGCCAACAAGTTATCTTCTCGAAGGACAAGATTGGCAATACGGTAGGTTCAGCTTAATATATTAAGCATATTATTGTATTGGCTACTTCTATGTCTTTATCTAGTTCAAATGCAGTGTGCAGGAGTTCGACTCTTCCATGACTGTACATATACCAGAGTATAATCCATTGCACGACCCCAATTTGAAGACTTTTTATTCAAATGAGCGTAATCTGAAGCGTCTGCGCGAGAATGGCGAGATTACTGATGAGAACGAAGTCATTTGTAATTTAAAGGATTTCAATGAGTTTCGCGAGGATCTGCACAAGTCTCAGTTGTATTATATTCTGCAAGCTTACCGTCAGCGGGAGGAGGAGCGCCACGATCGTTTACTAATTGCAAATGCCGAGGGAATATCGAGACGCGATGATCTCAAACCGGCTGGGTGTAATCAAACCCTAGAGGAGGTTTTGGCGCGCAAACAGCGCTTGGAAGAGGAGCGACACATGCGCAAAGTGCAACTCTATAGCATAACGGAGGAGAAATTCAAGAGACTTGAGAACATGACGTCCATGCAGCACATGCTCCTGGAGCATCGAAAGATGTTGACAAACATGCGTGTGCAGGCGCACATTGGACTGCATCAGGATCTGCAACGAAAGCACCTTATTAAGCTCAAGAAACTGTTTCAGTTCAAGAAGGATCGCTACAATAAGAATATTCGCAATCTGCACAAGCAGCGCCTCACGAAAAACACCGAGGGTCAGATACAATCCTGGCTTAAGCGTCTTAACGAACGCATTGCGAATCAGAAACGCATCGACATGCTGCTTACCGAAATGGCAGCGGAGCGGGAAAGCTTCATTGAGAGTCACAAGGAACGGTATCGGGCCAAATGGGAAGCAATACAGAACAGCATTAAGGAGCGATCTCGCCAGGTTGCAGTTGCTCGAAAGCCTAAACGTTCCAAGAACAAGAACAAGAAGAACAAGAACAAGAAGAAGAAGAGGGAGAGTCACCCACGACTATCATTCTGCAATGAGTTCCAGGTCACCTTCGAAGGCCTCATGGACAGCGAACTATGCTATGCTCTAAATGCTGCCATTGCAATGGAGGGCCATGCGCCGGTAACATTTGCTCCAAATGATCCCATTTACAAGGCTGCCCATTATATACTCAATCACATACTGCAAGACTTTAATATGGATCTCAGCGACGATGAGTGCGCTTTGTCCGTGCTCATCAGTCGCATCATGAACTTCATGTGCGATGCCAAGAAATATGTGAACTATGTGAGTAAAAACATATCAATGTCTAATTGATTTAACCTTTTTTTCTTCACAGAAATCTGTTCAAATTATTGGGTTTGCGCGCGACAACAACGCCATAGAGATACCATCGACCACAGTCAAGATTCCCATGCAACAGAAGAATACCTCACGGGTGTCGCATGTGTCGTTTAACGGTGTGGCTTGCACTATTGGTATGGGCAGCTACGAGATACATCCTTTTGTTGATGTACGACCATGCACGGACCGGCGACCCACACCGGCAGGATCACTGACTTCGTTGGTGGTCAGTCAGATTGGTGATCAAGTGATACAGGAGAAGGTTCATCTGCCACATCTGAATCGCAACGAAATCGTTTTCATTGAACACTATTTAGTCAAGTTTAAGCGCGAACTTCTCGTCGGCCTAGACAAGCAGGTCTTTGCCGCCATACAGTGTCACTTTGAGAATCGCATAATGGAAGTGCGCGAGGAATTACTAGAATTGGACAAAGACTTTCTCTACAATCAAATTGCCGTTGGCATACTCAGCTTTGCGGTTAATCCCCTTAACTTTGAATCAGCCCTTATGCTTGCTGTTAATGTGCTCTCCAGCGAAATCATTTGGGAGCTGCAGCAGACATTGTTGAAACCCGGGATCGACCCACGCGGCATGTCCCATCCCACTAGCTGTGGCAATGATCGTAACCGCGATGCACGATTCTTTTGTTCAAATTAGCTAGATTAGATATTAGGTCCCATAATATTACCGATTTCCAATTTCTACCCAATCGGTAAATTCAGAATCCACAGGTTTTGTTATATGCGTGTAAAAAAAAATTGTAAGTTTAATATATGTTTTAACCACTTACTCCGTAAGACAAGTATTTGGTGCGAATATAAACTGTTACTTTTATTCAATATGCACTTAAATCCAAAAATTTCGCCAAAAACTACCTCGTTGTAAACACAAAACAAGCTGCGGGTTGCAGCATGTATAACGAGCAACAGCTGCTTATTACCAGCTGTGTGACCGCAGTACAAAATAAATTTTATTACGACTAAAAACATTAAATTTCCGCAATTACTAAAAAAGAACATTGTGATTATTTGCTTAACCATTATTCCTAAAATTGAGCTACCGATTTAAAAATGTTGATAAATTAAAAAAAAAAAGTTTCATAGATAATATTAAAAGTGGTAATGAAAATAAATTTTCATTATAAAATTTTTTTTTTTGGCACCTTAAATGGTCACATTGTTGACAATTGCATCCCTAAGCATATAATATAATAGAGGCTACACTTGGGGAAAAAATACGAAACGAGAAGCAATCGTAATAAAACCGCCAAACAATAAGCATATGTTCGTTTTTATGCGCCTTGTTTATGTTTTTAACGATGTGTTATGTTTTTATTTCAGATATACTCGGGATGGACCTGGGGCGTCACATTTTTGTCCAAATGTTGCCTTTATTATACATATTATATGCTTAGTGATTGCATGGCAACTCTCTAAAATCAATGTAAATTAACGGCCAAGTTTCTAAGCAATTTTATCAGCAGCGATGTTATTTTTTTTTTTTTAATTATTGGTATGAAATAGAAAACGTATGTACCTAACTGGTAGACAAAAATAAGTAACCTTCACAGCTATTAATTGCAATTATGTAATTGCCACCATATTATAGTTTTTATATTATACATTACATTATGTTTTCATCAATTGCATACTTTGTTTTCATTAAGTATATACAAACACAAATTTTATATTAACTTATTAACTCTATTAATGAGTTATTTAGGGAAATTAAACGGCGCCGCATAAGGAAACATCATAGAGTTGTATGGTGCGCCAGCAGCCATCATGGGAAATGGAAAGGATGTTGGTGTCATATTAGGTTTTGCCTTTGAATTACGCTTTCGTTTCGTTTTAACGGCTGGCTCTGGTTCACTACTCGACCCACTGGATTCGTTATCGCTAGTTGCATCTTCTGAGGCGTCGTCGACATCTTCTGAGGCTTCCTCATCTTCATCATCGTCGCTGTCTTTATCTTCGATTTTAATTTTCTTCTTCGGTGTTTTCTTGGACTTTTTAGAAGCAGCTCGTTTCTCCTTTTCTTTCTTTGCCTTGGTCGGAGCAGGAGCAGGCGCCGATACAAGTGTGTCTGCTGGTGCTGTAAACACGCTTGCAGGAAATGCAAATCGTTTATCCATATTAAAGACAGTCATTTGTTGCATAGTAAATTCCATAAAAGCCTGCAGAGCTATGTTAAGGTTAGGCGGATTCGGGCAGTTTTTCAAACTATGATATGGCGCGGAACAGTTCCTGCAGATCATCTGGCATTCGAAGGAAGTATGTCCCTTAATATTCAACAAATTAGTAACGAAACGATTAATTATATTGTTCAGTAAATACTTACTTTTTTGTCGCATATCCTGCATACTGAGCCTTTTTTGTGTTTACCTTGGTGGACATGTTGCGTATCAGAACCAGCATCGCTGCTAGCCTGCGACACCTCCTCATCTTCATCAGGTATTGTATATTTTTTAGTCTGATTGCCTATGCAGACAACATCGTCTTCCGAAGAATGTTTTTTTAAAGTTTTAGTTGACTTAACATTTGATTCCTTGACTACGGTTTTAGTTTTGACTGGCGCTGCAGCCTCCTCTTCAGATGATTCCTCTTCGGATGAAGAGGATGAAGGTTTGGCAACGACCTCGCCTTTAATTTTATTCTTTTGCAATACGGTTGCTTTAGTTTTGTTTGGGAGAGTTGATTTTACGACTTCACCATCTTCGGCACTTTCATCCGAGCTGCTGGAGGAACTTTCTTCGGTACTTTCTTCTGGTTTTACAGCGGGTTTGGGCACTAAATCCTTTTTCTCCTTTTTTATATTGGCTACATTGATAAGAGTTGTTGGAACTTCTGTCTTTGCTGGTGCAGCAACAGTTGCTGGAGTAGTATCTCTGGGCGTTTCTACTATAGGTGCGTCAACAGTTGGCAATATTGCCGTTTCAAGAACAGGCGCTATTGTTGGCACTGGAGGCGCCGCATCTTCATGATCATTCAGTTGCCCATTTGTGAAATGAAAAATGTCACTTTCCATTGGGTCGTCATACCAAGGTCCGTTTCTAGCGCCTCCAGAGCGTCGACCGCGGTCGTTACGACCAGTGCCGACAGATCGACCGTCATGGCCGCCATTTCGACCGCCACTGCTGTTATTACGTCCAGCACCTCCTTTGCGACCGCCACGGTTTTGATTACTACCTCGGCGACGTTTGCCTTTACCATTGTTTTGTCCACCCCCGCGAAGATCCTGAGGTACGTTATGTGGATGTCGATTTTGATTATTTTGTTGGCTTGGATCTCTAAACTTCGCAAATGTTTTGGGATTGTTTAAGTCCTCACCGCATGCTTGTCTTTGACTAAGGTTATTATAGTTTTGATTCTGCCCACGATGATTTCCTCTATTGGCATCAGCCCAGCTTCTATTTAACTGATCACCACTATTATTAAGATAATGGTAACCTTGTGAGCCGGAGTTATTGTGCCAATTGCCGCTGGAACGTCTTTCTCTGTCGTTTTGCATCTCAAAACCTCAGTCAAAATACTATAAAGGCCGCTCGCACGTGTTTTATAAATATCGATACCAGCATATTGTTTATAACTTATCGATAATATAAATAAATGTTCAAAAAATTGATTTCAATTTAAGTAATTGTTATTGTTTCAAGAATTAAATTCTATACAATCTTATGATTATCAAACATATAAAATAAGTGAACATATTTTTTTATTTTACTAATTTTTTAGATAACATTTACGGACTACCTCGGATGTATGTATGTATATGTATACATACATATGTATGAACATACATTTCATAGCGAATTAGCCTATAAAGTATCGAAACATCGAAACATTAGAGACAAAAATAAAAATTGTTGGAAAATGTCGGAAAAAACTGATAAAATACTTAAATCTTTTAAGATACATAAGGAGAAATTAAAAAACCGCTCAAAAATGTGGGGTCAAACAAAATTTAAGCCAAAACCATATGTACGTCCAACACCAGCTCCAGTGGCAGAAGAATCCAAACCATGGCAACATGTGAAGAATGATATTCTGGATGACGAGGAGGAGCTACGTAGTTCAAAACGTTTTAATATGGACAGTCAGCAAGCCAAAGACATCCTGAAACAACGCGAAAAGAACCACAGGCGCAACGTAATCGAAGCAAAGCGTAACGAAGTAACCACATGGGAATCGTTCGATGACGGCGACAAAGCTGTTTCATCCAATTTCAAAGGAGAAGATGATAATCAAAAGCCCAAATGTAAAATTACAACTAAAGATCAGAATGAGCTAAAATCATGGCAACGCAATTTCGTACGAAAAAAGTTAACTCGCATTGCCAACCGTAAACACGGGCACGAAGATCTCAAATCGATGATCAAAGACATAAAGAGAAACAAATATGTGAGCGAATCCCAAAACAGAAACCAAAATAATAAGTTTCGAAGTTAAAGCCATTTGTGTTCGTGACAAATCAGAAATTTATACACAACATAAGTACTACACACTTTAATGTAAATCAGCTTAGAAATAGGAGTATAAGTGAATTGGTTTGCAAAATAAATATGTAAACTAAACAGAATGAGACGATTAATCCAGCCTCTCCAATTGAGGCTCAACCATTCGCATTTGCCAATTTTGCAATTAGTTGATTGAATTTACTGTTGGAAGTGATGCTCTTTTTGGAGTTGCGTGCCTGCTCTGGGGCATGTTGCAGAAAATAAATGACAATAAATTCGAGTGTTTGATTGGCTTCCTTGGGGTACATCATGTTAAAGGTATAATAGTAGCAGAGCAATTGAGCAATAATGTCTGGTAAATCACCATCCGAGGCAACGAACGAGGCCATTACCTGTCCTTCAATATATACCATCGCCTCTGTATGGGCAGCTGCAGTGCCGGCAGCCTCTGACGTATCTATACAAATAAAGAATAATTGTTTATAAAGGAGCGTTGACAATGTATTCGATGCAATACTTACTGACTAGAGCCACCCATGGCGCATTGGTTGGGTTCATGTGCTGCAGCACGTCTTTCGGCAAGGGTCCATTTTCGAGTTGCTTAAAAATGTAATCGGGATCCTCATTAAAATGGTACGCCAGGCCCCGAACAACATTCGCATTGTTTTCCTCTAGAGCGTTGACTTTTTTATTTTTAGACGTCTTAAAGAATTTAAAAATGCGATCCCTTTCGCTGGCCAATCGTTTTTCCAACAAGCGCGGATCAATTGACATGAGCAACTCGAAATGCTGATAGAGCTGATCCTTATTGAATATATATGGCCAGTTTTCCTTGATGGCCGTAATATCCGGTATCTTTTCACTGTTGTTAAAGAAGGCTCGTTGCAGTGGAAAGCATTCTTTCATGTATTCTGTTATAGTGGCTGGCTCAACTTTGGCACTGCCACGATAGCTAGAAATTAGCAGCTCCTTTTTCTCCTCCAGGTCTCGATTGAGTGCAATTGCCTTGGCGTTTCCATTTGCCGCTAATCCACCGGCTGCGCTGCTGCTTGATTTGCGCTTCTTATTGCTGTTGGCTATGTGTGTGTCAGAGCTGCCGGAACTGGCTCGCTTCTGTGGACGATTTAGTGCATTGTTACGGTTGATCATTTTCGATATAAGTGATTGTGGAGAGGTTGCAATTTGCTGGCCCTCACGATCCTTTTCAAGCAATGAGTCGGGATATTTTTGGGCTGCCTGCTGGGCCACTTCACGGAACACGCGTATGGGTATGTGTGCTGAGCGTTCACGTAATGCATCTACAAGAAGATTGGCCAGCGTATTTAACCGTTTACCCAGGCTGGTTTTGCTGCGCAACAGCTTCATAATATCGTTCGGTACCTTTGTCCAAGGTATCGAAAATTCTTTGAATTGAGCCGTTGATGTCTTTGAATTGCTTGGAGTAACACTCGCCAGGGAAAGAGTTTCGTCATTTGATACTGTCGAGTCGTTGGCATTGGACACAAAGCTAGGATCTAGCGAGCTGCCTGCGCGTTCTGAACGATTCAGTGGCGAGGGTGGAGGTAGAATGACATATTCATCGCTTTCAGCCAAAAGCATAAGCAATATCTTTTCTTTAGCTGCAAAAAGTAGTACTTCATCCTCACATATTTCACAGCCATTACTTTCCAGTACTATTGCGTTTCCAGCCAAACCAAATTTGTGTGCTGAAATCAAAATCAATGCGTATGTGGAAAGGTAAGGTAAACCAAGCTAATTATTCATGTATAAAATATGCACATACCTTTTTCAATCACATCCTTTCGACTGGGTAAGGACATGAAGGTTTTTTTAATCTTCCGATCTGCGCTGCATATTGTAATTAATACCTTTTCAGTGGGCAATTCGGTTTTTAATTTCGTTTTCTGAGTATCTTGCACTTTTTCAACATTGGAATGCATTTCTGAGACAAGTAAACAAACTGGAGTTATACCAAACAATAACATAAAGTACACACCCAGCTTATAGTCGTTGATACGTACCAGAAGAGCCAGTCCCAGCCACAGTCGTTGTTTCAGATTTTTTTGCTGCTGTTTGTACACCATTTTCATTTGCCGCAGCGGCCGCCGGGGCCATTGGTAGGGTTTGTAACTTCGTCTCATTGGGAACGACCGGTGCTACTACTGGAGCGGCATCCATGGCTTCAATTGATGGCCGTTGAGTTCAACAAATACACAAGTTTAATTTAAATCAAGCCTTCTTTTTTCATAAAAATTTGCACAAGCCAAACCACGGCCAGGGTTGTAAAGAACGCCATACATCGATAACATTTCAGCTACTTGCATGTTGTGGTTGCATTTGATTTTCGATAGACTTCAAACGATTACGATAACTGAGTACTGTGTGGGTGGTCTGCTACACAATCAAACGCTCATTTGTTGCGTTTTCGTGTCCGTTTGCGGTGCATTTTAGTTTTGTTTTCTCCTCGGTTTGTTTGATTTTTTTGAATTAACTTCTTACAAACATATTATAAATTGAAAACGTTAACGAACTACCGTTGGCGTCAACACACAAAATCGGCAGCAAAATGCATTGATTGGCGAAATTTCGTAGTTCCTAACAAGGCGATACTGCGACTCCGTCTGCACTTCTTTGCGGGAATATTAATATTCAGGCTTCGCTTAATATATACATATTTATAGCGAATTTCATTTGTGTTAGTCGCATAAATACTCGCATTCACCACATTATGGCGACGTGAGTATTCAGAAGGCGTCATACCAAAATGACAAAAATAATTTAAATGCTAATTTAAATCTTGATCTATTTACTAGGAGCACCCTTATTGCGTGCTGCCTGTTGCTTGCCAGCCTACTCAATGGCTTATGTGCGACTCCAAGTTCCACGAAATCTAGCACTACGCCTGCCAGTTCAACCCAAGGCGATTTGGAAATAATTAATGGCACAACGAATTATCGTCTCTATGGCAAAAAGGGTAAGGACGATAAACCCTGGCTGATTGACCTTGACAGCCGTCATATTCAATGTGTACGTCGTTCACGCTGCCTAGAGGTTAATACTACGCACAGTACATGCTTAGGCTCCAAGCTACCCTATGCACTTACAAGTCTTGGACTAACCGACTACCGCAAGGAAAAGGATTTAGATGAAGCGTTGAATGGCTATTATGCTCTGCGTCATGTGCCAAAATGTTGGGCTGTTATACAGGTAGGCACTAAAACTCTTATATGTACATTCACGTATAAATAATGTACAACATAATGTAATGTATTGTGTCCTTTCAGCCATTTTTGTGTGCAGTTTTCAAGCCCAAATGCGAAGTAATTAACGGGCAGGACATGGTCTACCTGCCTTCCTACGAAATGTGCAAGATAACTCTAGAGCCATGCCGCGTGCTGTACAATACAACATTTTTCCCGAAATTTCTGCGATGCAACGAAACGCTCTTTCCCATGAAGTGCAGTAATGATGCGCGTGAAATGAAATTCAACGTAACTGGAAAATGTATGCCTCCTTTGGTTCCGGCAGACAATGCTGCTAGCTACTATCCGGGCATTGAGGGCTGCGGCGTGCAGTGCAAGGATCCCTTGTACACAGACGATGAGCATCGGCAAATACACAAACTTATAGGTTATGGTGGCACACTGTGCCTGCTCTCCAATCTTTTTGTGGTCGCCACGTTCCTCATTGATTGGCAAAATGCCAACAAATATCCAGCTGTAATTGTTTTCTACATTAATCTCTGCTTTTTAATATCGTGCGTTGGGTGAGTTGACATCGATCAGTTGCTTGACTTTACATTACATTTGTATTTGCTTGCAGCTGGCTGGTGCAGTTTACGTCCGGTTCGCGAGAAGATATTGTCTGTAGAAAGGATGGTACATTACGTCACTCGGAACCAACGGCTGGCGAAAATCTTTCTTGTGTTGTTATATTTGTTTTGGTCTATTACTTTCTTACCGCTGGCATGGTGTGGTTTGTATTTCTTACATATGCATGGCACTGGCGTGCTATGGGCCATGTCCAGGATCGAATCGATAAAAAGGGATCTTACTTTCATCTGGTTGCTTGGTCTCTACCTTTGGTGCTTACGATTACCACAATGGCGCTGAGTGAAGTCGATGGCAGTGGCATTGTGGGCATCTGTTTCGTTGGCTACACAAATCATTCAATGCGGGCTGGATTACTGCTGGGTCCCCTCAGTGGCGTCATTTTAATTGGCGGCTACTTCATCACGCGTGGCATGATTATGCTTTTCGGTTTAAAGCACTTTGCCAATGACATTAAATCAACGTCCGCTAGCAATAAAATCCACTTGATTATTATGCGCATGGGCGTGTGTGCGCTATTGACATTAATTTTCATACTCGTTGCGATCGCGTGCCACGTGACTGAGTTTAGGAACTCTGTCGAGTGGGCCGAAAGCTTCAAGCAGTACATTATGTGAGTATAATTGAATCTATAGTTCTGTAAATCAAGTTGATAAACATTTTTCTCTTGCAGTTGTCGCATCAGCTCAGTTTTTGATGAGAACAGCGTTTGTAAGATTGAGAATCGTCCCAGCGTGGGAGTGTTGCAGTTGCACCTACTTTGTCTGTTTAGCTCGGGCATTCTTATGTCAACCTGGTGCTGGACGCCCTCCTCAATAGAGACCTGGAAGCGCTATATCAAAAAGTAAGTTGTTTTTTGCGGAACTTGCGTTGGATCGCCTTCAACTTTAAAATTGTGTTCTAGAAAGTGCGGCAACGAGGTCGTCGAGGAAGTCAAGATGCCCAAACACAAAGTCATTGCACAAACTTGGGCCAAACGCAAGGACTTTGAGGATAAGGGCAGACTATCCATAACATTGTACAATACGCACACTGATCCTGTGGGCTTAAATTTCGATGTAAACGATCTAAATTCTTCGGAAACGAATGAGATTAGCTCCACCTGGGTTCATTATTTGCCACAGTGTGTGAAACGTCGCATGGCATTGACAGGCGTCACAAACGGCAATACAAATTCTTCCAGCCAAGGTCAGGCTGGTCGTAAAAACTCTCTGGACTCTGAGATAAGCGTCAGTGTGCGTCATGTGTCCGTGGAATCGCGACGTAACTCCGTCGACTCGCAAGTCTCTGTGAAGATAGCTGAAATGAAAACAAAAGTAGCCTCGCGATCTCGACAGCATGGTAAGCATACCTATTCATCTAGCAGCAACAAAAGGACACAACGTCGCAGAGATTTCATTGCGGCCAGCAGTGGGCGCACAAAGTACAGCAGTGGAGGACGAGGACGACGTGAAAGCAGCACCTCAGTGGAATCTCAAGTTATTGCGCTGAAGAAAACCACATATCCAAATGCTAGTCACAAAGTGGGCATGTTTGCCCAGAGCACCAAAAAGCACAACAGCACTAGGCGTCGCAATGCGGGCCTTGATCCGACAATCATCAACGACTTCATACAGAAGAATGGACAGTTTATTCTGCCGTTTCTACAAAACCAGGGCATGACTACATCCTCGGATGAGGAGGATAACTCGCGTGCCTCTTTCAAAATACAAGACCTGAACGTGGTAGTCAAGGAAGAACTAAGTGACAATGAGGAAAATGCTGGACCGAAAATTCAAGAGCTGCCGAGTAATGGTACCAAGGCAGCGGCATTGGAACACTTTCTCAAGCATATGCAAAAGTCTGGTGAATCTAATCGTCATTCACGTAACTCACAGCGCAGTCGCAAGTCGCGCAAGGAACAAAACAAATCACAACATTATCTCAGTCATAAGAATGGAGATTTGGAACTAGACCTGGATCTAGATGTGGACTCAAATAGCGATTTTAAACACAAATACGCGCGACAACTGGCTGCGGCAATTGACGTGAATGGCGATTCTCTGAGCTGTTCTTCCGTTGAGCTGGATATTCCGCTTGACATCATGCTGCACAGTTCCTATTCAGGTTTGTCCACAGGCAAACCCAATTCTCGCAACAGCAAAACGAGTTGTGATGTTGGCATACAGGCGAATCCTTTCGACATCGTCACACACACGCTGCCTACCTATGGCAACGAAGAGTTGCAACAGGCCATGCGTCTGCTCAATGCAGCCAGTCGACAACGCAATGAGATTATGTCTGAAGATGCCACTGAAATGCAATCTCTGCTTGGACCTCGACATCACAAGGAGCCAACACTCATGAGCGAATCCGATAAGCTCAAAATGTTACTGCTGCCCTCCAAATAGAGCAATATAGCCCAAATGGAGCGGTCAACTTAACTTAATGCATTTACTTATGTTTCTAAAACTCTACTCTTCCATTACAATCTGTCTTGGATTACGAATATACTCATAGCAATTAGGTTTTAAAAAGTTTACAAATCTCATACTGTTTTGGATGAAAACTGAGAACTATAATGTAAGATGTGTCTGTGTGCTAACAATTTTATATATGTATGTCACCATATTGACTGTTTCCTTAAACTAGACTCTAAAATCTATGTATGTTGTTTTAAATGTACAATAAGTCGCCCTATTGGGCAATCAGCACAACGAAACGAAAACGAAACGAATTGTGTTACAAGTGCCTGAAATGTTTACAATTTACATTTTGTAACTAATAAACCGATTTTAAATCCCATCACATATTTATGTGCGTCTATGTATGTATATTGTACATTCAGAGCGGTGTATGCAAGGATGGGGGGATCTCATTTATAGCAGTTTATTTATAGTTGAAAAATTGCCTTGACCCAGTTCCAATTTCAATGCATATATTTTCTAGTTCCTACCATATAATTAATAGTTCAAATATCGTTTTGATTTAATTATAATGATGGTTAATGATGATTATAATATGATGGTTAATGATGATTATAATATGATGGTTGAAAGTATGGAAAATTTCAATTTTGTGATAATATACGACAAATCTTTAAAAGTCAGAAACAAGCTATTAGAACAATAATTATTTGCAAATTTGTAACATATATTAGCTAAATAAACTTCCTTTAAAATGTGCTGTGGAAGGGCCTATTATCGACCGTTATGATTCAGATTTCAGCAGCTGGCATTTGTATTTATAATACCTCCTGCGAGTGTATAAAAATAGCTTTGAAGTATTATCCAAACAAATAATACGCTGCTTCATAACAAAGCTTCAGCAACCCCAAAAAAAGATATTTTAATCCCACGAAACCTTACTACAATGGAAAGGTGTCATATTCAAAAGGTCGCTACAGGTTTTAGAACTGCCCTCTGGACTGGCTCTAACAGCAGGTAGCATGACAATGCCTAAACCCAGATATAGGCGATTCGATGGAAATAACATCAGGTACGAAACGCTAACAACACTTGCGCTGAACAGACATTAACAGACATTTCCACTGAAGTAGAGAAGTTTCACTTGATTGGTAAAATAAACGTTCGGTGTGGAAGCCCGTAGGGTCACGCAATACAGCTGGACTACCTCTTGTGGCATAGCGAGTACAAAAATTTATTCATTTTCTTAAGATCACAACACGACAACTAACAGCTGATTAAAAACACAGGGCTGCATTGAAAGCTTTTGTGTGCTGCCATTGGGTGTGGCAGACCACCCACAGCCGCCTCTGTGGCTTAAATGCAGCTGCTTTGAAGATTTAGTAATTGATTTTCTCAAGTGCAGTTTGAAAAGTGACAGTTGGCGCCATTTGAAATTAAATGTGTCTAATTCATTTTTATTTTTTTATTTGTAATTGTAATAATTGTAGAATTTTAATGACTCTAGAATTGAAATTTACAGGTATTACAGTGGTTGTTGTTGCTGTGCTCTGCTTGATATGAATTACACAATTAATATACTTTAACGTTAATTATGCTCATCTAATTAAAAACCAAATAATTTTTGACAAAATCTTCAATTACAAGTGTAATCTAATTTAAATTCTACAAAAGTTTATTGCTATTCAAGCCAATTACTATAATTTTTTTTGGATTAGATCAACTTTATAATTTAATATATTGTGTTAAATATAGGCGACATCTCTTCTTTTTTTCTGATTTAAGTTAGTTGCTAGTAAAACAGACGAGCACACAGACGTTCTATCCACTACATACTTAAAAACACAGCCTACTTGGACTTGCGCTGAGACAACTTGACTTCCTTGGCCCACACAACGTTGTTCAAGAACTCGCCGAGTAGGTAGAGTGCAAATGTGAAGCCTAGCACAGCTACAAAGAAAACAATGCGCTGTGGCAGCTGTAGGACCTCCAACACTGGATAAACCCAAACGTTTGAATAGTGTTTAATAATGTGAATCCAAACTAGATAGCCGCCCATGAAAAGGCCTAAGCCAGTAAGACCCTTGCTGCGCTTAGGGTAGGCGCGATACGAAGTGAACATCTCCAGCACAATGAAGACAACAATGTTGGTGTGCAGAACATGATTGAGCCAGCTGTAAAATACAAAAAATTTAAGAGATGTAATTATTGGGGTAACTGTGGTAAAAACCTACCTGGGGAAGACAGGGTCCAGTACTTTAGGAAAGACGAGCTCGCGATCGATAGCATACAGTGTCCAGAAAGTAACGCCTACATTCAGGGCTACAGGGAAGGCCAGAGTTGACATCAGCCAGTCCTTGAACTTTCGTATGGCTGGCGGGTGCTTTGGCACCAATTCATTTGTGCCCACAAAGTCATTGGCGAGCGATACTATGTAATATAGCGCCTGAATTATCTGTAAGTACAAATGGCGGTTAGATAGATGCGTGCGCTTAACAACTAAGGGGTTGTAGTTACGGTTTGGGGGTGAAAGAGTTTGATAATTGAAGTGGAATAGATTACAACGGCTAATCAATGAAGCTGTACACATTCAAACCGGTTATAATTATTTTTAATACATATTTTGTGCTTCATTTAGATGCAGCTACACTACTAGGCAAACATTATAGGCATTCCTTATAAATTACAACTGCTTACCGCATCCAAGAAAGTTAAATATTTGAATTTTCCACCAAATGGATGATGAATTAATTTCGAATTTGGGTCTGTTGGGGTTGGAAATTCAACGTATGTGTAATCATAATAGATTCCATAAGTGAATTGTACTGCTGCTGTGAAATGCAGCAGTGTTCGAAGGGCGCCAAAGACACTGTTAAGAAGTGAGTGCGTTGCAGGGTTTGTGGCCATTTTATATGGTAATTGATTTTTTCAAGGCAACGAACAGCCGTCGGCCAACAAAAACGTAAAACTGAAGTCGGTTTGGTCACAGTGTGACCGTGGTCGAAGAATTAATTATCGAGTGTGGGCAGACTTTGCCATTTTCTTCATATGCTCATGTTTGGGCACATTGTGATAGGATTCAAAGTCATGAATTTAAATTATAAAATATAGTTTATGTTGTGTTGGATAGATTGACTTTGATTCATAATTTTCAAAATTAGATAAGATTAGATTTGAAAAGTGACCGTTATCAGAAGTAAATCCTTCTTAGTGACTGATTAAAGTACCCAACTGAGCACTTCAATTGATTAAAAACTTTAAAGCCCATATGAAATGTAAAACATTTAAAATATAAATATTTTATTTTAATTAAATATACTAGAAACCGCTTCCACAACAAAAATATATGACGCGTAGTAAGGAAGGGATGATTCCGAAGTCGTAGAATACGTTATTACCGGGTGTCTGAACAAAACGTTTTCCCCTTATGGTGTCATATTTTTAACACTCACTGTATATAAACAAGCAATATTCATACAATAACAAAGGTGGTAATAAATAAAAACATTAAGCCATATTAAGATCAACTGTCTCCACACCAATAGACTATAAATTTGATTTACCTCTTTATTGAGGTAGTTTTATATTATAATTTCAGATTGATATATATTGATATATATGAATAAATGATATTGAAAATATATATTCACTAGACTTTAAGACATAATTAAATAGATGCAGTATGTAATCTATTAATTTGCTAACTATTTTTAGAGAATTTTTATTAATATTGTCAATATGACTTTTTGAAAACTAGTTGAGTGCGCGCAAATATCAGTTAATCAAACAATATAGATAACAACAATTATCGATAGTCTGCTAGGGCTGCAGTCACGACTGGTTCACTTACCGCACACAAGAACGTTAAAAATTTAAATTTCCCGGCGAATGGATGGAATATCGACGTTGGTAATTCCAAATTGTAAAAGTAGATGACACCATAGTTGAATTGGATCACGGCTGTAATATGCAGCAAAAGCTGCACTGCGCGATTGAAACCAGGGGACGTGGAGCCCTTGTTCTTTGACTTCGATCTTCCCATGTTTAACGCACAAAAGTCCACTTCATACTGATTAGCCGGTTGTGTACAATTTAAGTATATACATATGTAGTTTATATGCATTACACTTGTACACGCTACACACACATATACATATATGGTTAAATGCTCGCCTCCAGCCACACCGTGTTTTGTTCGGGTCGGGACTGATAAGACTGCTTATCACCATGACAAGTCGCTTGAATTTGAGATTATACGAGTGCTGATATTGCAGCTAGTGCAAAAGCGTTTATATACGTGTATCATATGAAGCATCACCAAACGCAATGGGAATTGAAACACTTTCACCATTACGATTGTTACAGCAGCGTTCCCATCCAGTCGTTACTGTCGTTGCGACAATGGCAGGTGTTGCCGAAGAGCTATGAATAGCACTCAAGCCATTGAATGCTTTGTCGCCACATAACTAATGCGAACTATCGATTTAATTTCAATCGCTTGGAAGGTCAAGGGGCAAGCCCAGCAAATTGACGCAACGCTAAATATAAAGTGCTCGCGTATCTTTTTCCAATGCACACAACATCACAAATTTTTAATTTTTAAATACTTTAAGCTTGAAAATTAAATATTTACATACAACGAAGGTTAGAGAACTTGCTTAAGATGCGCTCTTTAAAAGTTATAATTGTTGTAAAATTCAAAGTTCACTTCATGTTGCTTAGTCTAATAAACGTGTGTCCTTATTCATTCCAATTATTGTGCGTAGATACGTAAGCTTTTATGTTTAAATAGGGAAATATTTACTATTAAGTGGATACATTTATTCTTTGGTTTCCGCCTCCTCATCGCTTTCCGCATCGGAGGACTCCAAATTGATTTCTGTTAGCTCTTGCTCCTCACCGCTACAGCCTTCCAGTTCCCCTATTTCGACATTGGGAGCTAATACACCCACACCTTCAATTTCGGACTTGCCTGTAGGTGGAGTTGCTTCCGTTGACGAACCCGCCACCTCGTCCTGTTCAAACATGGGATTATTGAAAGCACGTTCGCGTACCTCCCCGCTCTCTGCATCGTAACCAATCACAGCCAGACGCTCCACAGTATGTGCAGTTGAGTCTTCGAACCGATTAAACAGCATATTTCTACGCAAACGGATGCCCAGATGCCGCCAACGCCAGCGACGTGGATCGTGTATCCATTGGGGAATGCGATTCAAGTAGGGATGCTCCGGCATAAAGTGGGCCAACATAATAACCGATACAATGGCCACAAAGACCACGCAGAAGAGTATGAGCAGTATTGAGCCGAAGCTCACATTGGGATTATATGGACGACCCGCATATTTTATGTCCAGATGTGCCTTGGCTAGCAAGTGGCTCGAGTTGCGATCTAGCTGAAGGCGACGCATAAACTCAGTGCTGCGCTCATTGTAGCTGCCATGCTCCACAACAATGGCTTGGAGAAAGTTGCTATAGGACCCAAAGCCCACGTAGTCCACGTACAGCTGCAGATCATCCACCTGATTGTCCGAGCGTATGGCATTATATATAAAATCATTCAGATGCTTGCGATCCTCCTCCACGCAGTTCTGGACGGGCACAGTCATCAGTGCACCACAGAGTAAACAACAGGAGCCAAAGGGTCGAATCGGCGACTCGCAGTGAGGCTCTGGACATTGCGACTGTACATTATGGCAGACAGGTTCGATTAGTTGCTCGAGCTCCTTGTGACAGCCACAGAGCTCACCGCGATAGTATTCCACATTCACATCCTGAGCGTTATGAAATAGAAATTGACCCAATTCGCTACTCATAAGCTCTTGTAGATAAGTCCTGGAGATAGATGAACCAGAGAGTATCAGCTGTCCAAGGCGCAGGTTGTGCACGTTCTCCAGGTCAAAGGAGAGTGCGGCAGTGTTTGTTGGTATCACCACAATCTCATCATCGCAGGGAACGCGCTCTAGTTCTGGCACAATGGTGGAAGGACTTTGGCTATTGCTGCCCACCACTGGATTCAGACTCCAGCTGTTGGGATCAAACCATTTGCTTGTCTTGGGTGGGTTCAGGAACGCGAGATTCGTATTGCTGCCACAATCGGGATTTAATCCATTTCCCATCACCTTTGTAGCTACCAAGTTAATGGAGGAGTCCGCGGCAAGCAGCACAGCTCCCTGACGTGGCAGTTGGAACCCTCTGACAGACAAATCCGCCGGTAGAGGCAATATGGCCGGATAATCGCTGGGAAATACAACCAAATCATGCACACAGGGCAAATAATTATCCATCCAAGCGTCAGGACTACCAAAAGGAGCACCAGCGCTATGCCATTTGATGGACGACGTATCCGCCTCCAGCAGCAGCAACGTGACCAGAACAATCAAGATTCTTTTCGGCTGCAACATCGTGTCGGAACAGCGTATTACAGACTAAATCACAGCGACAATTTTTATCATTTGCCCTGTAATTTTGGGGCGTTTCCTAGCTGGCCAGAAAAACAACAGATGGAACGAGGGAGGAGAAACTACAACAAGATAGAATACAATAAATAAGCCAGAGACAGCTTTAAACAAATTCCCTAAAAAGCTGCTCAATGCCAAGAGGAAAATATCCAGAGTAGGGGTATTTAAAAACTGTCGTACGATTTGTTACACGAAAAAGTTAACTTTTTTCCCTTGTTTATTATCCACCATACTAAGATATGAGATTAGAACAGTTAGCTTTAAGCTGTTCGTCTTCAAGCATTGAGTTTTATTAATGTAAATTAAAATGTATGTATCCTTTAAAACCAGGAACAACAATTTCCTAGATTTGGAATACAGATATCTATTGATCAAATTTAAAAAAAACTGTCGTAAGTTTTTTTTTAACGGAGCTTTTATGTCCACTGTCAGATAGACAAACGAACTAAATTGACTCGGCTATTCCAGGATGAAATGTGGAATGAAATGTTATGTGATAAGTAAAACGAAATTAACACTTTTTATTAAAGTAGTTCAAACTGTATTCGGTGTTTGCAGATTAAAAAGTTCGGCATAAATTGCTCCATAAATCCGGCTAATAAATTTGCAAGTAATAAATTGTACAAAATCATCGAATGGAGACGAACGTGCTCTAACACAGTACATATATCCAACCAGACAAATCGCACATATCGAAAATAAAAATACATAAGTGAATATATCTTTGAGATGGCTGGAGCATATGCCGATCATTGAATAATCAAGTCTTGTGTATTACATTGCAATTGTTTGGCGAAAAGGAAAAAACGTTTATTTTCATTTTGATTTCGGCGATACATAAACAACTGAGTACGGAGGCGCGCGGATTTGACGGAAGCCATTGGAATGCCAAACAACCGGATGGTAATGCTGCGTGTGCATGACCCGGTCGTGGTATTCGTGGATATTCCACATGAAAGCAATTTGCTAAAAAACAAAATATATAGAGCTAGTGAAAACACAACACTCATGTCCACGTTTATATACGGCAAATAGATATACAGCACTTTACGCCAAGATCAAAGTATTTAATTGTATCAAGATAATAAATCAAGGGTACGCAAGGTCGTCAATGCTGCCCAAAAGTAAATTGAAGCTTTCAACTAACCTGCAGATAAAAGTTAAAGTACTTTACAATGTATTTTCTAGGAAATAATAGGAAGTGTGTGGTTCCCAAGTTGAAGGAAGATTTTTAAAAAATCTTTGCATTGGATTGTTTACAACTGATTGATAGTACAGAATCGACTAATAAATTAAAATTGATTAATACAATAGAAATGATGGAGAAAATGAAATAAATTGAGATTAATGAATTTGATTTTCTGATGTCGCAATAAAGTTTTTAAAAGAGATTTCAGGAGACAATCGAAAAATAATGAGAAAGAGTAGTTGTCCACTCATATTCAAAGCTTCCCTTCAGCAATGAATCAATCTTTCTATCTAATATCCCAATGATCACTAATGAAGCAAATATAAACGTATAATTTAATTGAAATTAATTTAATCAAGAGAATATTTCGTGAAAAAATTAGCTTCACGGAATAATCCTAATATGTTTCATGCTCCTACTCAAAGAGGCAGCAATCCCTCCCATATAATGAGCACTCGTCTTGTTACTTGTTGCCAAGTGTGCTAGATTATCCGTAATAGATGATCAAATTCTGAGAATATTTTACGACATGTAAATGAGTTGCCAACACGCCATGGACGACTGTGGCCTCCAGCACCCCACCGTATGGCATATTTACATTCACGCCAATAAGATAATCTGGCATCTATCAGCACTAATAAAATTCGGCCAAGAAGATGGCTGGACGCCTTTTGTTTTGTGGCATTTTGATTTGTGGCCAGCTTTACAATTCAATAAAGCGAAAGAGTTTTTCACATATTTTCTTTCGCAAATAAATACTGCAAATTATTCGTTCCGTGTGTGTGTGTGTGTGTGGGTATGTGTGTGGGCAACACTTTGTAGCGACAACAAATGAATGTATAATGGTTAAATGGAATTCAAAATTTATCTGAAAGATACGCGGATGCAGCGAAGCCGGCAGTTGTTGACCCCCAGCCAAAAATGGCAAGATAAAAAATCATTATACAAGCATTCACATTCACACATATGTATAAACATATGGCATACATAAATGGGAGACAATAATAACCAATGTTTAATTTTCTTTTTACTTTTTTCGAGCTGGAAAACACTTGAAACGATTGCGGCTGCGGCCGCATTTCCGTCATCTTATAATGACCATGATATACGACGATGTTTATTAATGATCCAGATATATGACATATATAGAATTTTTTCCGTTTGGCATATGTTTTAACTTACCAGTGACCAATAGCTAAGGAGTCGCAGTTTCTGGGGAAAGGTCTCGGGCACCAAGCGACGACTCAAACTGGTCTTCAGCTTATAGCTGCGGTGTATCTCAAAGCTGCTGTAGTACAATCCATAGGCAAATTGTCCCAAAGCACACAGATGTATAATTGTAACAAAGACACGGGATTTATATAGCTCCACTTTGGTCATCTTGCTCAGCAAAAGTCTTATTTATTATTCGGAAACTGTAAGCAATCTTCACTTTGTGGGCAAAAGAAAGGTATATATATATATGTATGTATGTATATGTATATAGGTATCAGTCGTTGGAGACACTCAGGATCCAGCTCCGTTGTAAAGGTGTCACAAAAGTCAAAGACTTAGGCAAGGTCTTAACACCCACTTAAAGTCTCCCCTTGAGAACATAAAACGCACACAATTGAAATCAATATTTGCGCCACTAACATAAATATTTCAAAAGCAAGCAAACCCAAATGAAATATGAATGGACTGGAAATGGAAATGGAAAGAAGCCAACAAATTGAAGTTGCCTGGCGCCTGGGGTCGGTGTTTATAATTTACATATGTTAATAGTTTTTATTTGCTAGTCGACGCAATTGTTGATGGTTTTTAATTTTCAAATGTGTATTTTTAAACAAATCTTATAGCGCACGACGAGCACCAGAAAGCACGTAAATTTTTCTTTATATTAGTTTTCCGTTTTATTTTTCTTTTCTTTCTTTTTTCTTATTTGGTCTCTCAGCACCGTTGCTGACGCGCACAACTTTGCGTATGGAAAACTGGAGTCGCACTGACACTAGCACTGTATAAATAATGTTGCTCATACGCCGCATTGGCTGGTTTGGATGTCGCTTTTACTTTTTTGTCCGTCCACACACAACACGTTCGTATGTGGTACTTCTGCTGTTGCTTCACAATGCGTCCATCTGATGCGCATGTCCAGAATTTCAGCTGCGTGGGGCTGGACTGAGGTTTAGGCTTTGAATCTGTACCCAGGCGTTACTGTGGCAGCAGGTCAACGCATTGTTTGGATAACCACAACAGCTCCAGTATTAAGCACTTCTATTTCGATCCAATAACGTTTTCTAATATTAAGTTCGCAACTGCGTCATTGTACTGAATGAATACATGATAATGGTAAACAAACAATTCAAAATACACTTCACTGCGTCAAAATGACACATAGGAAGATAACAACTCGCACTAATAAATGCATTTAAAATGAAAATGGCGCGTTCAATGTGACATTGTTATCGCTAGCTAAGAACAGCTGTTGTATGTTGTAGCCCTGGACTTGATTATTTTGCCTATCGGTCACTTTGAGAAAATTTTATTATATATTTACGCTTTATATTTATGTTTGCTAAACAAATAAAAATAAAAATATTTATACGTCTGTACAATTGTTTATCTAACACATCGTAGAGAGCCTTCAAAAAGCTGACAACTAACAGAAAACTGTCGACTTTTTGTCCATTAAATTTGTAACAACATTTTATAAGTTGTGTCGTAACAACTGGTTATTAGAATATTTTCTAAATCAAATGAAATTTATCATTCAAAATTCATATCTATGTTAACTAAATCCAAATCATGTCATTGCCTGCCAAAATCACATTGGGTGTAGCGATTGGTCTATCCAGTGCTATTATAGGTTATGTGCACTATAAACAATCGGAAGACCGGTAAGTGGTGCTTGATTTTCTATGAAAACAAAAACATTATACGGATATTACATTTTTTAAAGACTAAAGCTGCACCAGGGTGTGATTCGGGATGTCGAACAGCAGCAGCGACGTAAGCATGAAAACAGGTATGCCCTTCAACAGCAGATCGACATAACCAAGCAGTTAAAATCGATGAAGACGGAGCCAGAGAAAGAAAAAAAGAAACTGGACTCAATTGTTGTGCAGCCTCGGCCATAAGACCACAAAATGAAAACTATTAACTATTGATAGATGGATAAATGTAAAGTGCAAACCAGTGCAAAGAAGTTTGAATTTTTGACTGACATTAGTTTTTTTTATGTATATATCTTTATAATTATTACTCAATTTTATTATTACGAATGTGTGTATAAGTAATTACAATTCTAATGGGCGTTCGATAAAGTAACTCACATAGTGTATTTGGGTGGTTTGTACATGCATATGTGGTGTACACCTCTTTCTAAATCATAAAACAAAAAAGGGAGACAGAAGAGCTGAGAAATACGATTCTTGGCGTTCATTGTCCGTTTCTCATAACCACCAATGATGCAGTTCAATAGTCCGAAGTCCACGAAGTGGACAATTCACTGATATCGTCCTCCGCCCCCGCCGCCTTTGCGTCGATCACGGTCATTGCCGTCACGATCATTACGATCACCTCTGTCAGTGCCTCCCCCAATGCCACGCTCACCACCGCGATCAGTTCCACCGACAATGCCTCGTTCGCCGCGATCTGTGCCGCCTCCAATGCCTCGTTCCTCACGTCGACGTCGAGGCGAACGGGAGCGACTGCGAGAGCGACGTCGTGGCCCACCAGATCGGGATCGCGAGCGGTTGCGGCGCCGACGCGAGTATAGGTACCTCCGCAACTCTCGTGATATAGGCTTTAAGTGCATGAAATTGCAGAAGCCAGACCGTGTGCATTCACCCATCTCGTATTGTCTGCAGCAGGCCTCTCGGAAATCGGTGACCGGAGAGAGCTCCGAATAGACTGGGCGGCCGCCAAACCAGCGATTGTTTAAATCATTCGCCGCCTTATCTGCGTCGGCCTCATTGCGGAATTTGATGTAAACATTGCCTACTAGATGGTCGCCCAAATTATCGCAAACATTCATCTCTTCAATCTCTCCATACTTGTCCTCGCATTCAACGAAGACATCTTCAAAGAAGTTGTCGTAATGCTCCTGCATCTCCTCATCCGATACGTTTGCCACCAAATGTGAGCCATCCGCTGACTTGGCAGAGTTCTGGGGGTTAACATACAGGTTCTGCAAAAGCACTGTTTGAGAAAACGTTGGCTTATTGTGTATGCGTGAGCAGCGGTCTCCATGCCGGCAGGCTCCTATTTTAAAGTAAAACGAGCAGTTGACTCTGCAAACAAAAGCGAAAGTATCGTCAGTTATTGTTTGCCGGAAAAGTACAGGAGGAGCAGGAACATGCGGACTGTGTTTTGTTCTACTTACTTGTCCTTTTCTGTTCCAAAAATTGATGCCAAATATTCGGCCATTACGCTAGTGCTGTAATGAACTGTTGTTTTATACGTTTATCTGCTATTCTTGGCGTTTGCAACAAAGTTGTTTCACGTCGTTTCTCTATATTTTGACAAATTTGGAACATAAATTTTTCGGGCGCACGCAAAAAGCAGCGTCTGTCGTATTTGCGACGACGTTGCCAGGTGAAAGTAATCAAATAAATTACTTGGCGCTGCCAACTTGCTTATAGCTCGGCGGGAATTCAATATATCTCATACAACATATTATTGATTAATATTGGAACTCTTGTTATAGCTGCTAAATAATTCTTAAAAATTTAATTAAATTAATGTTTATGAAGTAATTGTAGCGTACAAAAACATTCTGGCAACGCCATTAGGCTGGAATATTGTTGGCAACGATGCGTTTCTGACATTTCGGTAGAGAAAACACGAGAGTTGAGCGAAGTATGACCGTTGACCGTTAATGGTATTTTATTTATATATGGTAATATAATACTGAAAATATCGGATTTAATTGGAATATTTCGTGCTTGTATATCCTGCCCATCTTTATTTCACCTTCTTTCACAGTTTTAGAAAATTAGAAATTTATTTTTACCGTGTTTTTGTATTTGCAGAAACGAATGTATCAAAACATCGAATCGAAATACTTTCTTCATTGTCTCTTCACAGGCATTTTTCGAAAATTTTGTCATATCTAATTAAGTGTAGACCTACTAAAAAATTTAAAAATTATATATACCGGTATATTCTTAGAAGTTAAAAAGTATTTTTTCAAATTTATCTTATGGTCACGCTCGGCACGACACACTTATTTCTAGAAAAGTCCGACAGCGGCATTATTGCAATTTCAGGTCCAAACTTTACTTGGTAACGGTGTGTTTGTTGCACTATAACTTATTTAATCAGTAAAGCAGACATTGTGAAGCTTATAAAATGGACAAGGTGAATAGAAAACTAATAAAACTATAAAATTCTCTGAAACAAAGGGATCTCATGTGCGAACATTTTGCGTGATTGTTATTCATTGCAGGTGAACGAACTGAAAGAAAAGGGCAACACGGCTCTGAATGCCGAAAAGTTTGACGAGGCTATTGCGATCTACACTGAAGCCATTGCATTGGATGGGAATAATCATGTATTGTTTAGCAACCGCTCGGCGGCCTATGCAAAGGCCGGAAAGTTCAAGGACGCACTAGAAGATGCTGAAAAGACCATATTACTGAATCCAAGCTGGCCCAAAGGTTACTCCCGCAAGGGTGCTGCCGCCGCAGGTCTTCGTGACTACATGAAGGCATTTGAAGCATATAACGAGGGTAAGCATGTTCACTTTGTGAAGTTGTCTCCCGAAGCGACATAACCTCACTAACAATGTATGAATGTGTGTGTGTGTGTGCGTAACTCCGGCAGGTTTGAAGTACGATCCGCAAAATGCAATTTTGTTACAAGGCCGGCAGGAAATCACTGCCTCAGTTCTGAGCTATATGCAATCGCAAGGTGATATTCCCATGGATATTGATCCACATCAGTCGAGCAGCGGAGGAAGCACTTTTGAATCATCCAAACCAGCTCCCAAGCCATCTCAACCACCAAAGCCAGCTGAGCCCAAACCAGAAGAGATGAACGAGGAAGAGCGCAAGAAGTACTTCGCCAAGAACGAAAAGGAGCTGGGCAATGCTGCTTATAAAAAGAAGGAATTTGAGAATGCACTCAAGCACTACAATGCTGCAATTGAGCATGATCCGACTGATATAACGTTTCACAATAACATCGCGGCCGTTTACTTTGAGCGTAAGGAGTACGAAGCATGCATCAAGCAATGTGAGAAGGGTATTGAGGTAGGCCGTGAGAATCGTGCTGACTTTAAGCTGATTGCGAAGTCTCTAGCTCGCATTGGTAATACTTACCGCAAATTGGAGAATTATAAGCAAGCCAAATTTTACTATGAGAAGGCCATGTCAGAGCATCGAACTCCCGAGATAAAGACTTCGTTAAGCGAGGTGGAAGCTAAAATCAAGGAGGAGGAACGTCGTGCTTATATTGATCCATCCAAGGCTGAAGAGGAAAAAGAAAAGGGTAATGAGTATTTCAAGAAGGGAGACTACAGTAATGCCGTAAAGCACTACACGGAAGCCATTAAGCGCAACCCCGATGATCCTAAACTTTACAGCAATCGTGCTGCCTGCTACACAAAACTGGCCGCTTTTGATCTTGGTCTTAAGGATTGCGATACTTGCATCAAGCTGGATGAGAAGTTTATCAAGGGCTACATTCGGAAAGGCAAGATTTTGCAGGCAAGTAGTGTTAAGTGGTAATTATAAATGTTGACATCTAATTAAGCTTTTTTCGATTTTATAGGGCATGCAGCAAACATCAAAGGCGTCTACGGCTTATCAGAAAGCACTCGAGCTGGATCCCAACAATGCCGAAGCTATTGACGGCTACCGTCAGTGTTCCATGAACTTCCAACGCAATCCTCAAGAAGTACTCAAGAATGCCATGTCCGATCCAGAAATTCAGCAAATTCTGAAGGATCCAGCCATGCGTATGATTCTCGAACAGATGCAAAACGACCCAAATGCTGTCAAAGAGTAAGATTTTTAACTATAATTTTAAATGCCGAATTTATTAACCAAATTTTGCTTTTATAGACATTTACAGAATCCAGCCATTGCCGATAAAATAATGAAGCTGCTAGAATCGGGCATCATACAGATACATTAGGGCTAACTTATCCATAATCCACTTACATTCAGGAGAAAAAACAATATGCATATACATAATAATTGAACTACTAAGCCGCGGTGCGCAGCCTCAAACCTACATAACGTTAACGTATTTAACAATAACATTTCCAATTGATAAACTATATTGGATATTGCAACGCTAATCGCTGAAACCGACTACAAGCTCACCTAAACAACAATTGAATTCAATTATAAAAAAATTATAATTTTTGTCTACTGTCTGCCTAGTTGATTTACGCAGATATATGTGAAGTAGTACCATAAATAAAGCTGTGGTCCTTATTTTCAATCTACATCATATGCTGTAGCTTAGCTCTATAAATAAGTTTTTCAATGTAAAATAAATACAAGTCGAAGGTAATTGTATGTTAGAATATATTGTATTTCATTTTGCTAATTTGCAAACAGCACGCCCCTCTCCCATTTATTAAGAAATGTTTCAGATTTGTTAAAATGTGCTTTAAGAACAGCAAATTCTCATAAAATTCTTCATTATAATGTTAACTATATAAAAAGTACGTTCCAAAGTAAACAATACTTTTTCCAAATTGAAGAAATTGGATCGAATTTTTTTGTATTGGGTTAAATCTTGAGATTAAAATAATTTAAAATTTGGTTTTCTTGTCTACAACAGTATTGCCAGCATCTGTAAAACATAGGGAACATATTCAAAATTTGAGTGTGGTTAAAACAAAGATAGTTATTGTATTGTGAAATATAAGAATATTTAATTTTATGTGTTGAAATTCAAAAATGTGGATAGGTTTGAAAACGTTAAAAATTTTAGGTTTGCTGAAAAATACCATAATAAATGCAACTCTGATATGGTCGCAGATATTTTTTAGTACATTTGTAAAGTTAGTGTTAAGCAGCGCAAAATTAAAGCAACATGCTGTAGTGCGAGTGCAGTGTTGAGGGCGATTTCTTCCACAAAAAAGGAAATGGTGTGCTGATTGTGATTCGCTTATAAGTAATAGTAAACCACAAATCAACTATAGCTTTTAATTTGATACAATTTAAGGGAATAAGCAGTGTTAACGCTTGTCATAATACAAATTCCAGCACTCTATTATTTGTTTTAACTATAGTTACTATATGTACGCTTGTGTGTGTGATCTTATAGCTGTGTTGTATGCGAGTGGGCAACTGTGTTTGCTCCGTGTTTCTCAGTTGATTCGCGAAATTGAGAATAGAAAGATGGTGCTCGGTAAATTGTAAGCGTGAAAATAAATAATATATAAATATCACAAAAATTTTTTTGTCGAAAAGTGGTTAAGATATTATTCAGCTAATTTTTGGAATTGAAGCAAATCAAAAGTGAGTATTGTAAATAGGCAAATTTCGCTGTGCTTCCAATCGTATTCGCATTTGAAATACGTTTCGGGGGCGCTTGGCAACAAGCAAAAGCCGCTACATACATATCTACATATACAAGATATGTATGTGCTTACATACATACATATGTTTTCTATGCGTACGTATGTATGTATTTGTTAAGCAGCAACACTAAAACTAATGTAAAAATGTGATTTTTTTTTGTCTTCCAATTTATCAATCGTGTGCTCCGCTGTGCTGTGCTGTGCTATGCAGTGCTTCCCTCGCCGCTGCACTACTCAACGATGAGGCCACAGGCACCGGCGGTGCATGATCCCAAAAAGAATTCACTCCGCACTGCACCTTGGTACTGGGGCAACATAACGCGAGAAGTGGCAAAAAACGTATTGGATGGCAAGCCGGACGGTAGCTTTTTGGTGCGCGATGCTCAAGCCAAGGTAATTAAAATTAACTACACATACACATATTTAGTTATCGTCGCTTCGCAGCTTCGATCACAGCTGCATTGAAAAACAAAACAAACTAAAAATAATTAATTTTTTGTGTGTTGGACTTGCAGAAGGGTGAATATACATTGACCCTGATGAAGGATGGCAACGAGAAGCTAATCAAAATCTGTCACATGAATGGAAACTATGGTTTCGTTGAAAAGTATCTGTTCAATTCGGTTATAGAAATGATAAACTATTATACCGTCAACTCACTAAAAATGTACAATAAGACGCTGGACATAACGCTCAGTAATCCAATTTATTGTCCCTATGATGATGATGAAGCGCAGCCTCAGGGTGATATACGCTTATTAAGCGATGAATTTATACGATGCTCCCAACTGCTGCTACAACGGGAGCAGGCGCTTGATCAGAAAAAGACGGCGTTTAATGAGATACGTGAGGAGCTATTAGAGAAGAAACTCCACCAGAGCGTTTTTTGCAATGCTGAAAAGATGTTTCGCGGTCAAATTGCATTAATTGAATCGTTTATGATCAAGCCGGGGAATGTGAGCAGTACTGTTGGTACCACTGGAACTACCTGTAATGCAGGGGGCAAAAACACCGGCTGTACTAATGCCACCCGCCAAGAGGAACACGATCATATGCAGGATAATCTGTCTAAACTGAAAGCCCATCTCGACAGCATGCACACAAAAATGGACAACTTAAATCTGTACATCAAGACCCGCAAGGAGGAGGAACAGTTGCTGGAGCGTCAAATTAATGCAACCAAGCCGGAGCTACAGGAATTGCAGTTGCGCAAGGACAAGCACATTGAGTGAGTGTCAATCCATAAATAAGTAATCTGACCAACTGACGTCATCTGCAATATTTGAAGTGCCAAACTGATTAGCGTCGAGTCAGCGGAACAGACAGGCAATACTCGACATTAGACTATCTACCAAAGGGGTGAAGAGTGGTTGTAGGAAAATGCAGCAAGTCAGTCAGTCAAACATTCATTCGATTCGTGCTACCCTCAGCTGTTACTCGATTCGCCCCTCCCTCGTTGACATTGCAATTTTTCGCCAGCGAAGGAATTTTAATGACCAGAGTTCTGGCTCAAATTGTTCGCGGTTCGTTTGTCGGCCCGGCCATTTGGCTGGTTTCTTGAGCTGCCAATGTCGACGCTTCGTTTGACCGATAATACTACATATAATATGAAAAATGATGTTTAGAACCGCTCGTCTGGCTTCGGGTTTCAATTCGCAACGCTGACTGGCCTACGTGCCCGCATGTAATGTAACCAAGCATTTGAATGCGTTGCCCTGATATTGAATCTGCCGACCGACCGAGCGACCGCCTCTTAGCCAATGACATTTGATGATGATATACTTAGCCAAGAACTGAGGCAGGCAATTCTATTGCATAAGAGTTATGCATGCACAATTCTTCCAGAATTGGTTCTCAACCTGTTATTCGAATACTTCACTTTTCAGTTCCGTTAACAATTTTGAAAATAATGAAAGTGTCTCACAGAAGTATTATACAATCTTGGTGTCAATTATGCGTATTCACATATATGCTATTCAAGTAAACGCAATGATGCCTGCAATATGTCTTAATACGGCAAGCCTAGCCATTGTGCTATTAGCACTTGATGAAGCTTTAGCTAAATTCGCTATCGATGATAATGAAGTTTATGGTAATTAGTCGAACCTTGAACCATATTAAGAGCGTATCTTTTATAGTGTATTTACTTGGGTTTTTCACTATCTACAGTTTTATCTGTTCCAATGATTAGTTTCTGGTGTCGTTTGCTAAAACCTAAAGCCCTAGGAAACCCGACTCGTTTACATTTATCAGTCTTATTACACATTTCGCTTATCGTTTTTGGGAATCTTGATACTTGTTACGTTGTCCTCTTGATATATCATTACGGCAAGCGAAACAACTTGCCTAGCAACTGAAAATTGGTAGTTCTTCTTTTTCATTGTATTTTAAAGAGTTTTGTCATCGATGATTCTACTGGAGGCAGCTGCGAGTCGAATTGAACTTGGTTGAGGTTCTATTGTCATGTTCCGGACTGTGCATATACCTCTGTTGGGGCCCCAGATAAGGCACTATCGTTATCTGGCTGACAGGCATTATTGTTTGCCGAGTGTTTAAATTTTTCTTGGTTTTTTTTTTGCTTTCCTTTTCTTGACATTTCTTTATTTTATATTCGCAAACCTTTTGTTTTTTGTGCTCTTTACTGTCTTTATTTTAATTAAGATTAAGCGAGCCCATCTCGCGCCAGCCGATGGCTGGCAGCCTCGTGTAGTGGCATACATGATTCGCAACATGTGTGTGGGTTCTGTTTGGGTATTCTCTCTACGAATTCCTCACGGCATGCGCGTCATAAGCAACCGGCCTGAGGCCTTAGACCTGATACCTAGGTCGTACGAGGAAAGCGATTAAAACCGTGCAATAGTAGTGCTGGCCACAGCAGATAACACATTGGAGAGGTCGTTAAATGTGCGAATCAGAGCGTTGTGCTTTTTGATTCAATTCAATTCAATTAAATGTAAGGATATGCTATGTTTATTATCAGCAAGAGGATTGAAAGTGGAAATAGAACTAAATGTGGTTACATAAACATAATGCTGATTATGGCGTGATGTTAAGAAATAGCTCTTCGAACCATTTTAAATATTCAAGGAAACAAATGTTAAAATGGCATATAGTACAAAATCAGTATATTAGGTAGTTTTTATATAAGAACTGAATTTCTCTAACTTAATTGACGTCTTATAAGCAGGCTGAAGCTATACTCGTTCGATTATAAAAGTTATATTATTATCAGAAACGATAAGAGCACATATAAAATTGTCTAACCATTACTGTCGTTTTCAATCAGAGGTTGGTGTCATTCAAACAATATCGAAAATATAAAAACTATATTGCAATATTGCTTGAAAGATTCTTATACTTATATTTAGTTCTATCAAAGGTCCGAAAATCCTCTTAAAACGCATAATCATTTTTCGTCTTTAATCAAAAATTGAAGTCATTCGATTAGAGTGGTTTGATAAGATTGCATATATTAATGCCTTCCCTTTATTATGTACTCGATATTGGCACACATACTATACATAGAGAAGATAGACAGTGGTGTCGATTGAGCAATGGCGCTTTCTTTATCTATTCCTTGGTTGGGTTTGCAAGTCGCTTGTCTTGATCCAAAATCGCAAGCAAGACGATGACATCACAATGGCTGATAAGACATTTAGTTTTACATATAGAATGATATTCGTTTTATATATTCGTATATGCATTTATTTCAAATAAAATTTTTTTTTAACAAACAAAAGAGGGTTGAGTCAAACTCGCCCGCCCTGCGTCAGTGGGATGATGAAATTACCTAGTAGTCGCCCAGTCGCCTAGCCGCTTAGTCTGATGGCAGTTGAATCGTATTATTATTGTAGACAGCACGACGGCAACAGCACGTAGTTATCGTAGTAGTAGCACTCGGCTTTTTTGATTGTTTTTTTGTTGTTTGCTAAAGATCATTTTGTATTTTGCTTTTTAACAGGCGACTGAAAGGCTTTGGTTTGACGGAGGACGATCTGAACTACATACTGGAGATGGGCTTCGATCAGTGGAAGCAATACTTTGAGAAGACCTCAAACCAGCCGCATCGCAACGAAGCGCTGTGGTTCCTCAAGGATGCCAAGCGGAGGGATGCCGAGGAGCTGTTAAAGGGCGCACCAACTGGCACATTCCTAATACGGGTGCGCGATGCAGGACACTACGCGCTCTCGATTGTCTGCAAAGCAGGCATACACCATTGTATCATTTATGAGACAGAGACGGGCTTCGGCTTCGCTGCGCCTTACAATATATATTCCTCGCTGAAGAAACTGGTTGAGCATTATGCCAGCAATTCACTGGAAGAGCACAATGACACGCTGACCACAGTGCTGCGTACACCAGTTCACTATTGGGTGCAAAACAAGCAGCATATTCTCGCGCAGATGCAGGAAGAGCTGGAGTTTGAACAGGAGCAGGAACGTCTGGAGCAGGAGGCAGAGCTGATGCCGCCGCCAGCAATGACTGCAAGCAGTGCACCAATACCCACGACACGATCTCGAGACTATAGCGGCCATGACGTTGTCGATGCATCGCTGGGTAGCAGCGAAACGGAAACGCCACCGGCGTCCATATCGCCTTCCAACTTTAGCACATCGCAATAGACGATGCAGGACCTAAACCCTCCTGAAACAAAATCTCCCTGTGCTTCAGTCCAAGCCATAACCTCAGGCTAGGTATCTCTCATGGGATCATCATACCTGCGATCCAACTGCCCCCTTGTCCCTCTAATGTCTATCTCTCTTAATCGTATATTTAAAAGATGGAAAAATGAAACAATTTTTGTGTGATGGCAGCGGCAGCTCGGGAACAGTTCAACTGTCAGCCCCCGCTTTGCCGCGCCGCTTTTAGAGCGGAAAACCCGGAAAACCGCAAACGAAACAAGTAATTTGGTGATCATGTTGATGTTGTTAATTGAATGTGCATAGATGTATGTATATATACGTATGTATGTATATGTACGTGTTTCCTTTTTTCTTTTTTGTTTTTTTTGTTTTTTTTTTTTTGCTAACAAGTAATGCATTTCGCTTGATAAGTGATAACGTCAAGCCAACTGCTATGTAAATTAGTGGAGCTTCCCTGCTCCACCACGAAACATAATACGCGTTTAATCTATCTTAAAGTAAACAGTAAAGTAAACGATTCCACATTCAATCGGTTGAGCACGCTGCGCGTCTTCTACAGCACTGATTGAGAACGGATCTGATAAAGTTAAAATACTTAACTTCAACCTCAAAAAAAAGATGAAAAACTCTTTGTCGTGTTCAATATAAATAAATATATGTATATATTTATTTTTGTGTATATATACATATACAAGCAAAAAAATATATATATATGTATATATAAATATAGTTTTTGAAATTCGGTCGATCGGTCATCCGATATAGCAGGTTTTGATAATCGCAACGGGGCAATCCAATCCGACCACCAAATTATTTGTTGTTATTTACGAGTCTAAATGATTTTGAAATAGTTTTTAAGTACAATTTACAATACGTACGTACGTTTACTCGATGTGATCAGTTAGTTGTCTGTTGCATACTTTGTCATAATATTTTGTTTAGTTTTTCTGTAATCCATCTATATAGTTCTACAACAATTTGTGTGTTTTATATTACCATTTACTTAACATTATAGTCAGCATACCTTAAATACAACTTTAACTATGCACACACACATACACACACGCACCCAACACGTACACTAACACGCACACACACACATACACATCAACAAAAGGTGCAATCAGCAAAGAAACAAACTTTTTACATTTGTTATTTATATAAAAAACGCAAAAATGCTTCAAAAAAAGACAAAAAAAAAAGATTAATAATTTAAAGAAAACCATCATCGAAATCTGCTGCAATATGCAAAAAACAAATAGAAGCTTCAGTTCGTAATATATTTATGCATATTTAACCCACCTGCTATGCCTTTTTTACATGCTCTTTCCACAACCAATTAAGTAATTTTTAAGTTTTGTGCAATTTGTGTTTGTTTAAAGTCGAGCAATGAAAAGGGCAACCAGTTTTCGGTGAGTCGCATACATGCAAATTTATTTTTTGCGGTGCGCTTCCTATTACATTTTCTTCAGAATCAGGCGATTTGTTTTATACATACAACAGCAACAACATAAAACACCCACAACAACAACACTCACAATATATTTTTTTTTTATATTAAATATGTATATGTATTCGTAACGATTAATTTAATTTATTTAACATGTAATGCATAATTTCATCTGTTTATAATAATAATTTTTTTATTTTCTAATGCTATGAGATTTCGTCGGATCTCGTACGTTGTAGTATTTTATAAGTTTTAAAATGTAGTGTGTAAAATGAGTTTTCAAATAACTAAAAAACAAACAAAACAAAAGATGGAAATTTGTATTTTAAATTTGAGAAGATGAAAATATTACTTTTTGCCATAATTAAATGTTAGATGGAAGTTGGAGAAATGAATGTGAACGATAAACAAATAATTCCAACCAACATTATTGGCATTGTGCTGAGCCGACAAATGATAACGAATTAAAAATTTGTTGTATTTTTTATATGAAATATATGTATATATATTCATAGATATATATGCTGCATATGCATACATACCTTGATGTATGTTTGTGTATGCTATATGTTGTAGATCTTAAGCGCTAACCTGCCACAAATCGGTTCAACAGCAAGAAACAAAAATTTTTTGTAGTAGTTTTTAGAGAGAACAATTAAAATATGTATGTATGTATCTATTTGTATTTGTGTCTAAAAAACCAAAACAAAAACCACAAAAAGCAACAACAAGCTAAAGAATGTTCGTAAATAACAAATGAAAAATAAAAACGAAACAAGTAAATGAAAGAAAAAGAATATATATGAAAAAGAAAATAAAAATAAAAGAGCATATAAACAAAATCGCCATACACTTATTCCATGTGGACTTCATTTCAGCAAGTTTCTGCTTTCAATGGAAGCATCCGCGCTTCAACCCGCTTCTGCTGAGCTCAGCGAAACGCGATCCGAGTCAGAGAATCCAATGGAAATCACGCGCCCTCCGTTACCAAATGAATGACAACAACCTAAACCGAATCGCACACGAAATCAGCTCATGCTATCCAAGTCCATCATCAAACATAAGTGTGAGCGAATGTCTGGCCATATGAATGAATCATAATTTAAATTTAATTCGTTCATTTAAGATTAAAATAATGAAGACTGGACAATTCTTCAGCCTGAGGATTTTTTCTACAATATTTTTTCATTACATCATTCCATTCCCCATCACAGGTATCTCGAATATTGCTCATTATTCTATTTTAGATAAATTCGAATGCATTTGAAAATGCAAAAATAATCATTGTCAAGTTTTATCTTGTCACCTTTCCTGTTAATCGTTTCTATGAAATCATAGTAGTGACTTGAAATCTTAAATTCCAATCTAAAAGAAATACTAAGATACTTTTATTTACGCTATTTCAATTATGGTTTAAGTTTTTCAGTTTCACTATTTTAATAATTTAATTAATTTTCGTATATCAAATATATTTAAACAACTGCCTATATAAGCCAAGAAAGGGAAGATTTTGGAGGATATGCCCACGAGATGCCTTATATAACTGCAATTCCCTTTTTCAATAGTGTCTGATAAATATAAAAATTATAGTTAATTTGTGTAAGTATTATTTAGGTATATTTACATATCTAAAATAATAATATAATAAGAGTTATTTCACTTAGTTAAGAATATTCATTACTTAAGCGTTATATGTACATATATTAATAACATTCTTAACGGCAATAAAAAGTATGCAAAGATTTTTTTCGCGCCCTTATACTACCAGGGCTACACATTCAAAGTAGGAATGTTTTCAATCAGATGTTCGAAATAATTGAGTGCAACGTTTTGTAAACGTGCTTTACAAAAAGGAGAAATTACTTTCAAACTTTCAACTTTCAACATACAAACTTTAATACCAAGGTGGATATAGGTGAAGATTTGTTATTTTTGAATCTTTTTTTAGCAAAAGTTGTTCACACAAAGTGACGCCACACTGTAATGCACATTACAAATATTGTGACACAAGTTGAAAACTACTTTTTTTTATTTATTTAACTAAATCAATGGCTTTGAATCGGACAATCTAAGGCAAAGCAATTGGGATATTATGAACATTAAAAAACAAAAAATGGTTCATTTTTTTTATAATTTTTTAGAATAGGGGAAAACATGGATTTGGATTTGGTTGTCAGTTTATCAATGATCAATTTTGTATTATTGATCAATGAAATATTCTTTTGCATTTATATGATTAGACACAAAGTACCCATATTTTATGTCGCACCCAAAAAAAAAAATTGTAATAATTGGTTGTCTGGTAGACAAGTTCTGACTGCTTATATGCTTGGATTTTGCGTGTACGTGTGTAAGTTAACAAATAGTTGACACATTGGTGGAATTTTGCATTATGCGCACTAGAAGAGGCTTTGGGTTGTTTTGCGTCCCATGTGCCGGCTAGAAAATGCGTGATGCCAACGCTGAGGGGGCGATTCTTGCAAACTGCGCAGTTGCTTAAAATCTATTTTTTGTATCGCTGCCGGTTCTTAACTGTGTATGTATTATAAATAAATGGGTGTATTCATATGCATATATGTACATACATACATACATACTTACTTGCACATCTGTATAAGTGTTCTTATATTTATGTAAATAAAAATGTAGAATGTGGGTTATGAGCCACTGCCACGCGCGTATTTGCAAAGCCCCCGCTAGTGTTAGTTGTTGTTTTCTGCTTAATAATAAGCGCCAAAGCAAACATGTGCCGGCCGGTAATTCCAGCAGTTCAACAAACCCCAAATATACACAAATGGACTACCAGTCAAGGTGAATTGAAATCATTTTGTCTGATAATTCAATTCATTAAAAAGCATCTGGAGCATTCGCTGATATAAGTAATCAAAGCTTCTGATCAGTTTTGATAATTATGAATATTATTTACTCTTTAATATCATGGTTGCTTAAGTACTTAATTACAATTTAAGTGAAAATTCAATCAGAATGTCATGTCCTTTTGGACATTCGTCTCTATCTACAAACTTATTAACTAATGAGCAAATGGCATCCTATGACTATGCAGAGTTTCACAATAGAACTAGACTAATGAATTAAGTAATTAAAAGTATGAGAATATTTGGCAGTAGTTGCTTGGAATTAGGGGCTTGGCAAGCTCGGTTACAGCTCCATCTGGAACTGCTCTTGGTCCTCAATTTTCTGCGAGAAAGTTTTCTTTGTCAAATCCGTGGGAACGGGTACACACTTGCGGAAAGGTGTTCGCGGAGTACCACGCAGTAGACAGCTTGGGATGTTGCTGGGTGGAGTTTGACTCATTGGAGATCCCCGCAGGTTCTTCATGAAAGTTCGCTCATAGATCATTTTGGTGCCTGCAAAAACAACAGTCAAAAATAAACTATTAGTCAAAGAGGCATTGATTCTAGCATCAGACGCAGTCGCAATCCAGGTGATAAGACAGCTGCAAAGCAGGTGAGTCACATATCATACATGTGCCAGGCTAGACAGTCAGTTATCAGTCATATTGGGTGATTCACAGTGCCGAAATATTTCGTGTACTTACCGCCAGGTGTGGTGGAGTAGAGGGTGCCGCCAGGTGTGGATGAGTACACCTCCGGCATTTGGATGGGATCCGAGATGACAATTTTCTTTGTTTTGGTGGCCATGGCCATGGGCAGCACATGCGAGATGGCTTGGCGTGCGGTAGGTGAAGCAGACATATTTATTTTTTACGGTTATGAAACTTTCCTTTAATTTGTAATAATTGCACTTGTTAATCGTAATCGAACGACTTTTGTTTGTTTGGGAAATTGCGTAGTTGGCTTATCAGCTGTTGCCGCTCAACACGTTGTCGGTTCGCTTTGCGAGTCCAATATGATAGCCAGCAGCAATGTGGAGCTCTATTTATACTACGAGCTCTTCCTCTTTTTGACGTGTGAAGCGTAACCAAAACAAAGGCGCTCACTCATACACATAGACGTGTCATGATGGCGTAACTGCAATACGCTCTCAGCGTTAATACTCACTTTGGTGCTCTCTCTACCTCTCATTCGCTTGCGCTCAGCTGGTACGTGCGGCTGTACTCAATAAGCTCAATTTTCAAATACAACTTGAAGGGACAACAATATAATGACTTTATCAATGTAAACAACACCTGGATCAAGACTATATGCTAATACTGTGTGTGCAAAGAACATACGCATTATCTTAAATTTTTGCTATCAAGCTTGCTTATGCACAACTACACATTTAAATATGTACAAACATATGTATGAATGTATATTACACATGTAACATAAACTCATACTACTTGAATTCAAAATTTCAAATGTTTTGCATTGTTTCTTATCACTTTCCAATTAGTGTAATTTCAATCAGTTATTTTCGACTGTTGTTTATGCAACATAGGTGTGATTAAATTGTTCTGTCTAAAGAAAATTACTGATTACTTAAAATTGATTGAAGATTTAAGATCTAATATGCGCTGTACAGTTAGCCATATACGTGCACATGTAAATGTGTCTATGTATGTGTTTGGGTGTCTTGATTTGGCTTGTCTTGTCTTGATTTATTCTGCAGATAGATTTAGTAGAAATGAGGAATACTTTCAAATTGCGCATCGTTTTGAAAACGCATTTAATTTTCTCTACAGACGAAACCGGCCGGTATTTCCAGAAGTTCAACAAACCCCAAAAATATGCTTTCATATAGATTTGAGCCAAGGTAAAATGGCAAATATTTAAGCAGTTTTTTTTATAACTTGTTAAAGAGCTTCTCAAGGTTCGTTAGCTGATAAAAATAATATAATCATGATTGATTCCATTAAGTAGTATTTTTCATTTTATTGCATGAGTTACTTAAGAACTAAATATAATATAAAATACCAAGAACAAATTCAGTCAATATGACTGAAAAATTAATAATCGCATCCAACGGCGAAAAGAACTACAACTAATTGATTGGTGATAATTTCGTAAAAATGTGATTGAGAATTATCACTATTTGCACAAAAGGCGTAATACAACTAGGTTGATGGCGTGTGATAAATAACATATTATATGGAATATGAAAGATGAGTTTTGGCAGTAGCGGCTTGGAATATGGGGACTTGGTTACAGTTCCAGCTGGAACTGCTCTTGCTCCTCAATTTTCAATGATTGAGTGTTCTTCACCAATTCCGTGGGAATAGGCACACACTTGCGGAAGGGTGTCCTGGGTGTACCGCGCAACAGGCAGCTGGGGATGTTGTTTGGTGGCGTTTGGCTCAGTGGTGACGCACGCAGATTCTTCATAAAAGCGCGTTCATAAATGAGCTTAGTACCTGCAACCGAAAGAATTGAAATTAAACTATTATTCAATGTCATTGATTGTTGCATCAGACGCAGTTGTAGTCCAGATGATAAGCCAGCTGCGCACATGTCAGCCTGACTCACATGTGCTCGGCTAGACAGAGAGTTATCATAAAACTTTTGTTGATTCGCAATAAGCGAATATTTTGTCAACTTACCGCCAGGGGTGGTGGAGTAGAGGGTGCCGCCAGGTGTGGATGAGTACACCTCCGGCATTTGGATGGGATCCGTAATGACAATCTTCTTGGTCTTGGTGGCCATGGCCATGGGCAGCACATGGGAGATAGCTTGGCGTGCGGTAGGGGAAGCAGACATTTTTGCTTTTTTGGTTATGAAACTTTGCTTTACTTTGTAAAAATTGCACTTGTAATTTGTAATCGAACGACTTTTGTTTGTTTGCTCGAAATTGCGTTCTTGGCTTATCAGCTGTCGATGTCGAACTTTCTCGGTCCGCTTTGCGAGTTCAATTGAAACCAAACGGCAATGAGAAGCTCTATTTATACTGAGGGCTCTTCCTCTTTTCTCTGTCGGTGTGCAAGCAAAACAACAGTACACAAACACACACACACCTGCGCGAATGAATGCTCTCTTTCAACGCTCTCTCTTATTTCTCTCTCGTTCTAACTCAGTCACAGTTGGGTTAGCGGTCGGCTGATGTTTTTGTTTTTTGCTTGTTTTGTTTTCAACAGAATTTTTGCGTAGTACAGAATGACAACCGTTCTTGTTGTTATTGCTATACATACTTTTGTTGTTTTCTATATCTTTCGCGGTTGCAGCCCCAGACCGTTCGAGTCATTTGATTTTGTGGGGAAATGAGACGATATCAGCCTTGAGCGGGAGCGGGCTTTTGTTGACCGGTTCTAATACACGTATGTGTTTACCTTTATCGTTTGCATTTATTGGTAAACAAGAGTTATTTAGAAATACTTGGAGACAAAACGCACAAACAACAAGATCCATAAACTTCCAATTGACATCAGTGGCATCGATTGCTGCTCTAAAGCAGCAGCAGCATAGATGACTCAGTAATTTGCAAGATCGCGAATTATGCATAAAGACACGTTTGCCGGCAAATTGCTGACGTATGGAGTGAGCATATCAATTAAAATGAGCGGCACGAGCCCCAGCACAACGTGCGGAGGCGCTGTTGACGACACTTGGCGTTGGACGCATGTAAAAACTACGATTTTGTTTGCTATTTACGTGGGAATCAATTCGACGTAGTTAGTGAATTTTGTGTTTTTGGCCAATGGCCATAGTGTTGATCTGCTATAGGTGTTTTTGCAATGGCGCCACGTGTGAGACCCCGAACTCTAGAATCACTCTTGCCTATGTGGGACAATAGATGTCACACGTAACGCCCACGATCTCAAGTGCTGACGCTAAGAATATCTATTGGGCAAGGACAAAACTAATGCCACGTGCTTTCATTTATTATATGTAAACATCGGACAGATCTGTGGCATCGCACTTTTCGCATAGCCTTGATGGACAGATGAGTCAAACCTCCATACCTCCATACCATTGCATTTCCACCACCATAATTAACCCAATTCCGTCAATTGGGCAAAGGGAGTATCCATATCTAAGTACATACATACAAGATTATACATACATACCAGTCAGAGTATGCTTAAGTGCTGACCCCGAAAATCAGGTGATAAACAAACCAAACGACAGCACAATATCATAGAGTAGAACACGGTACATGTTTTGCCGTGTCATCCAGCACGTAGCCACACATAACATAAAACAGCCCCACGTGCGGGTGCAGGCCTGTGCGAGATTTTCCCTCTCTCGCGCTCGCGCTATCTCTTTCTGGGACTTAGCAACCCCTCTCGGGTACGAAAAACCAGTTTGGATTTAATTTCGCTTTTTTGTTTGTACTTGCGCAGTAGATGAAAGGGGAAATGCGTGTTGGGAAATATTCTAAATGGGACACAGGTAAGGTCTGCAGCCTCGCAAGCACACCTCGCACTCCTCCTCCCAAGATTCCGTAATGCCAGACCCTCGAAATGTGTTTTTCGCTAATTCAGCTTGGATGATGAAATTACACATTTCATTTGCGACAGATCTAAAAAGTACTATCTATCCGTCTCTTATAATACATACATATATACTCTGTCTGTTTGTCTGTATTTATAATATTAGCATCTTAATTTAGCTATTTCTATTCAACGATGATAGTTTGTTATGAATGAAGACCTCTGAGTGCTACAAAACCAGAATAAAATAAGCCAATCAACAAGTTTTCGTTCAATGCTACGTCTTGAATACCCTAGCATCATCCACAGCTATAAATATTTTAATGTTATTTGTTGGCTATTGATAAGTTTATCATTTTCACAGCATTTAGACTTATCAGACGATGTCCGTCTACTCATTCCATTCACATTTGTCATATACGTATGTAACTTATGCCATACTGATAATTTTTTATAAACAACAATGCCCCAAAATATGGTGATGCACCAGCCTATTTAAAACAATTATAGTCTGCTCGAAAATGATTAAATTATAGAAAAAAACATTAACATACCTTTTTAATCATATAGTATAATATAATTTGAGAACGGGTGTTAAAGTAATTATTTTAATGGTAAATTTGTTAACTCTGTAAATTCGATCTTTATGATGCGTCTACATTATCAATTGTAGACGACTCTTAATTTATAGGGTGTTTGCATTGTTTTACTTCTTCATCAACGTCGATGACCCACATACATACTCAAGAGATTTTGTGTATGTGTTTGAATACAAGATCATGTATTGGAACCTAAAAACATATATTTATTTGTTTGTATGTGATTTTTGTATGACGCCGGCCCCGAAAACCAAAACATTGCTGAAACAAAAAAGAAGCGAATCAGTTGACTTTGTTTATTGAAAATATGAAAAGCAAACACGGTGCGAAATAAACAAAATAGAAAATATCGTAAACAAAAGTCGCAATTTCATAGGCCTCCATAAATAAGAATCTCAACTTGCGGATGCAACTTTGAACCTTGGACTGTTGCAAGTGACCCTTACTGAAGACTGTATGGCACAGTCGCAAGACATGACATGACAAGACTAGACCAAAAAAGCGCAAGTTCAATAGTCGAGCTGATAAGGAAAGTGGACAATTTTTGATTGTTTCCAATAATGTATTCAATTCATTAAATGAAAAAAAAGGTACAATTTTACACGTTTTCACTTTCGGATTTTGTTTGCATTTTAATGCATCAATAATGTATAAGGGAGTATGCTGAAGAGAAAGATAAAAACCGAATCTATGGAAATTTCTTGAATCGAACTTGAAACCTTCGCGACGAACAATGAACTTCCCACTTTCAACAACACGAGAGGTTTGTGAACTTTCTGGTTAGTCTGTTTTGATGGGAATAATACAATCGATGACGATATCTTGAACAAATAGTTCCACCGGCCCCCCTTCATTGTTAAAGCTTATCCTAAATTAATCTTGACGATCCATTAAGTGTCAAATTTTAAGTCAAACTGCGGGTAATATGAAAAATGTACATTGATCTAATAACTTGTTATGCAGCTGATTATAGATTTTGAATAGGAAATGGAGCTCCCATGTAATACTTGGGTTTCCCTCAATAAGTGTTTAACAACTTTACCAATGTTCATTCATTCGTTAACTTTACATTGTGATAATAGTTGCAGCAAGAATCTGTGAGTACTTCTTGTTAAACTCGGCACTGCTCATTTGCTCATTAGTCTAATTGTTTGTGATAAGAGAGAATGTTATGTGTGTCAATTAAAGCTTTAGTTCACATCAACCAAAGCTGCAAGCACCGGAATTTATTCAACGACTTCCTTGAAATTCACAATGCTCGTTTTGAATTATAAACCATTGTATTTATTAAAATATATGTCAACAACCAGTAGGAAGAGAACACATTTGAAAAAATAACATTGCGCGCGTCAAACTAGCGCCATCTGGCGTCACGTAAAAACTATATTGCGTTTATGTATCGAAAGCATCGATTGCTATAGTGTAACATGGGTTGTTTATCGATCGAGAATCCGTCATTCTATTTTTTTGGCGGGAGGTGTGCACACTCTCTTTGCCAGTCCAGGGATTGAAAATTTTAAATAAATAATATAAAAAAAGACTATGGATATCAACGATGCTGTGCTAACATGCGCGGTTAACATACACTGGACAAATGCTGTGGGGATCACTGGACGCAAGCTTGCTTACAAGACGGCGACGCTGCGCTTGGTTCGTAATGATTTACGTGAACTATTTCTGGAAGTGACGCCGGAGAAATTGAAGCCGCTCAAGTTTAAGCTGAAGGATATTATGGTGCACAAAAAGTTCATGTCGGAGGGCAAGGCGACCTTCAATTTTAAAGCGGAGCAGTGTGCTCTTTACTTGTCCAATGCACCACCAGGACCACTGATGTACTTCCTGCGCATAATATTCATCAAAATGAATGCTACGACCGAGGGTGCAACGCCATTGGATGATATGGCCATGCAAAAGAAGCTGCGTGAGCACATGCTTTCCGGCAAGCCCAGCAGCTTTGAGGAGATCTCACCAGTCACCACCGCCGAGATGGTTTTGGCGCGCAAGAAAGCAGGTTTAGTCCCGCGTGGCACAACCACAACGCCCTCGCCGCAAGCAGCGAGAAAGCGACGGTACGAGGAACTAAAGAGCGGTGACGATAAGAGCAGCGTACCTGCTGCTAAAAAGCTATATCAGGAATCACCTTTAGCCGCTGCCGACTCTGAGGATGCGTTGCGTCTAAGCCCGGAGCAAATGGAAGTGCTGCGCGCTTGCACTGCAGGTAAGAATGTCTTCTTTACTGGCTCCGCCGGCACTGGCAAGAGTTTTTTGCTGCGCAAGATTATCTCAGCGCTGCCACCGGATGGCACCGTGGCCACAGCATCCACGGGAGTGGCTGCATGTTTAATTGGCGGCACCACCTTGCATGCATTTGCGGGCATTGGCAGTGGCGATGCCACCATGAAGCGCTGTTTAGAGCTGGCATCGCGACCCATGAGCGGACAGACTTGGCGCAAGTGCAAGCGGCTTATCATTGATGAGATCTCCATGGTGGATGGACAATTCTTTGAAGTGAGTCATTTGGTCAACATCTGTTTCCTTACTCCAACTTATCCTTAAAAAAATTACAGAAGATCGAAGCTGTGGCGCGTCACATACGACGAAATGAGCGACCATTTGGAGGCATACAATTGATACTCTGTGGCGACTTCCTGCAACTGCCACCTGTAGTAAAAGGGGAGACGGGAGCCCAGCAGCGCTTTTGCTTCCAGTCGAGCGCCTGGGAGAGCTGTATTCAGTGCGTCTTTGAACTGAAGCAGGTCCATCGTCAATCCGACCCAGAATTTGTGAAAATACTTAACCATCTGCGCATTGGACATGTTAACGAAGACATCTCGACACGCCTGGTGTCTACCTCCAAGCAGAAAATCGAGGGCAACGGCATCTTGGCCACACAGCTCTGTTCTCACACCAACGATGCCAACTCCATCAATGAGTCCAAGTTAGAGAACTTGGGCGGCGACAAGGTATTATTCCGTGCCGAGGACTCGGATGCCAGTATGAGCAAGCAGCTCGATCAGCAAGTGCAGGCGCCATCGCAACTTTACTTGAAGACCAATGCACAAGTGATGTTGCTCAAGAACATCAACATATCCAACGGATTGGTCAACGGGGCGCGTGGTGTGGTCGTGCGCATCGAGAAGGGTCTGCCCGTCGTGCGATTCAAGAACAATCAGGAGTACTCGTGCAAACATGAGAAATGGACCATTAAGACGGCAACTGGCGGTGTTTTGAGTCGTCGTCAGGTGCCTCTGAAACTAGCCTGGGCCTTCTCAATACATAAGAGTCAGGGCTTGACTTTGGACTGCGTTGAGATGTCGCTGTCCAAGGTGTTTGAAGCTGGCCAGGCTTATGTAGCACTATCGCGCGCTAAGTCGCTGCAATCTGTACGCATCTTAGACTTTGATGCGAAGCAAGTGTGGGCCAATCCTCAGGTACTACAATTTTACAAGAATTTCCGGAGGCGTCTGATCGATACCAGCATGATTCCTTTGGGACCTAAGAATAAGGACAAAAAGCCAGGCGAAGGAACAACAACAAGTGCCCTGGCCAAGCTCAAGAAGAGCCTCATGAACAAACCACTCGTATCCATAAGCTAGTGACTGACTAGCCAATTTTGTAAGGACTGATGACGACAAGGCTTTCCATTTTGAGGATGCCTGGTGGTTCCTCAAAGTTCAGACCCTTGTCGAATTAATATTTTGTATTTAAGACTTAATAATAAATCTAATCGCAATAAACACTGCCACTACACGCATTTAATAGGGGAAACTCCAGGACTTGACCAGATATTACTTTCTGTTTCTATAGCTTGTGTATATTTTGTAAATCCTCGTCACAGACTTCGAACAATTGGGGTTAATCTGAATTTGAGCACATTTTAATGTGCAGCATGTTCCTCCTTTTTCATGCCGCTGCCAACTGGGCCGTGGCGACGCTCCCAGATGAGGCGATGCTTCTGCTTCATGTAGGCTGTCTTGGCATTGGCATATCCACCTAGATCTCCATCTGCACAGCAAGTAAAAAACGTAAATTAAAGTGATATTGAAATAAGCAAAGTGTGTCTTACACTTGATGAACCAGTTTTCAGCTGCTTTTTCGTATGTCTCGAGTAGAGGCCTGCACTTGACCATATGATCGGGTGCCTCGTACAACATGCAATCCTCGAAGCGCTGGCGCAAGATGTTGACCACTTCGTTGTCCACCATGCGATCCCGACGGAACTGCTGATCGGCCTCAAAGCGGCAGACGGCATCGTCAGTGTAGCATTGGTCAATGGTGGGCACACGACGAAACTGTTGATGGTACCAATTTGATTTCTGTTGATTCGGATCCACAATTGTCTCTACATGAATGTAAACAATAATAAAGCCGCTTTACATTTGAGGTTATGTCATTATGTAACTCTAAAACAGTATTTAACTGGCTGCGCGGATGCAAATAACTGCAAATGCAGCTGGGCGGAGCGTCAGTCCGCCTTGATGGTCCGTCAGCTGCGCTAAAATGCAATGCTTACCTCGGAACCAGGTTATTGGACCATCAATTGCATTCTGCACAGATTGTGCGAAGCTGGCCATTGGGCTACGCGGTTCCGGCATCTTCTTGCTTATCTGTGTATTGAAAATGAGTATTAGCACAGTTATTGGAGTATGTTATTTTGTATTTACATATGTTTTAAATGCTATTTATGAATAAAACTTAATTTTACCTGAATTCAACCAGCAGCTAAAAACAACAAACAGCTGATGGCTTGTAAAAGAGATGGAATACACTGTGTGAAGAGTCGAAGTCTATGTACCGCAATTCGAATGTGCTTCAGTGAAGGCAACTCTATAAGTTCCAGTGGAACCACAAATAAATTTTCTAAAATACTTAAATATGACATTCATATTTACAGTACTTATACAATCAAAATTAAAATTCACCGCCATTTAATAACCATTTATTTTATCAGTCCCGATTTGATTGATGTGAGACAAGACTCTTAAAATTAACTATTTTTTACAAATTGTAAGAAATTCAAAGTTCAAAATATACATAGTTCTCAATTTTTGAATTTTTTTATATTAAAATGCCATAATAATAATAAATAATTGAAACACAATTACAAATTGAGTTAAATTTAGGATGCCGTAGCAGCTGGGCCACTAGGCTAGCATGTGTTGTATCACAAATGGTCACACTAGGGAGTTATATCGATTCAATTTACTTTATTTATATCGATAACGGCTGAGATATGAGTCGTCAGCAACATGACCACATGTTGCCTCAACATCCAAAGCTTTTGCAACATTCCTTCAGCGAGCGTTCCTGCTAATATTAGCGCAATTTTTTAAAACTGTAAATTTCGACTTCTGACTTCATATTTAACGTATTAAAGCAATAAAGGCGCCGTAAACAAAATCAATGGAACAAATCTTTTCTCTTAGTAAATTGATTGCAATGAATTATATACATATATTTCCAATATTTACATATGTATGCAAATATGCATTTTGCAGAATGATCTTTCCATATTGTACCATTCAAAAGCTATAATGATTTTTGGACAATATTTCTCTCCCCAGTACTTTTTATTCAGAGGGAATTCTCGTGTTTGACATGTTGTCAAAAGCACAGAAAGAGAGCAAAGCGCTTCAGAGAAAATGGTGGTTGTTACTCTGGCAGTGCCTGAGAGTGGGAGAGAGATAGAGCAAGCGTACACAATCGTACCGTATGAACTTCAGCGCGTCTGAAAGTTTCAAAGAGAATCGACTCATTCTCTTTTCATTTGCCGCTACGAGCGGACGTTGAACAGTTGTGTGGCGGTCGTCAGAAAGCTCGCACGTGCGAACGCGTCGCTAAGGCAAGTTCGCCTATTCAGAAGCACAAAAAAGAAACAAAACGAAAAAGCAAACGCCGTGTATTTTGTGTGTGGCTCTGTGTTAAGAAGAGCAAAGAGCAAATTCTAAATAAATATTCAATAACGACAGAAGCAAATCGTTAAAGAATGCAAAAATATTTGCAAGCACAACAAGCATATTAAAAGGAGGAAAAAAAGTTTATAAATAGTGCACAAACAAGGCGGCACATTCGGGCAGCAGTCGAGCCGCATTAAGAATTGTCAGGCGGCGGCGTTTTGCGTCTGTCTGTCTCTGCCCATGCCAGTGTTGCGTTATCATCTGTGTGCGTGCACGCCAATGTCCGTGTGCCTGTGTGCGTGGCGTGTCTTGCATTAGTGTGCTTGTGCGTGTGTGTTTGTGTCCGGCCGGTGTGTGTCTGTCTCTGTGTCTACCGGCCTTCGTCTTCGTCGCCTCTGACAGCTTCAGTGGCTGCCGCAGTCGCAGCAGCAGCAGCCGCAGCGTCTGTATTCGTCGGTTTCGTCTCGGTTCCGTCTCTTTGTCGTCGTCGTGAGGCTTTTGCACCGCAAAGATAAAAGTTAAGAATACGAATACGAATGCGAAATTGAAATGTAGAAATTCTATTGCGCCTCCCTAGTGTGTGCCTGCCCCGCTCAAAAAGTGGAAATTAATTTATGGAAAAAATTTAATAAGTGAATAACAACAACAAACAACAACAGCATTGTCGCCGTCGCAGTCGCAGTCGAGTCAAAGTGCGCACAAGCTTAAAACCTGGCAAAGTTTTAAATTTAGAAAGAAAGACTAATTTAAATATTGTGGCTGTCGCTACAGTTGCTGCGCGTTTGCTGCAACAGCGTCAACGTCAGCGCCGACGCTGGCAGAGCGCAACACGCGCGCCATAATAACACAAAAAAGCTCTCACGCTCGTCGCCAAAAGAGAGCCTTGCGCTAGCGCCGTCGGCAAATGTAGGAATCAAAGATGAAATATACGAGAAAATTACAAAGTGCCAAATTATTAACATGTATTCATAATAATAATTGCAATAAATATTGAGAACGAAAATGTGGTCGACGATGTGAATTCATTTGACATATTCGCAAATAACAACAACAACAACAGTAACGACACATACGTACAACAACTAGCAGCAGACAGAGCAACAGCAACAGTGGGACAATCGAAGATATATCGAGCAGTCTTGTTATCGATAACATATAATGACCGAGTACGTGACGCCGATGATCAGCAGCGTGCTGAAAAAGTATCAGAATAGTGCAACGAAAAGTTTGCAGGGTCCTGCGGTGGCATTAATTAAAAAGGAAATACTCAGCTCGCCGGAGCCACATGAGCTCCACCAGCATCCGCATGAGTCGAGCAGCTCGGGTCAAATCTATGCAGCCCCCCTCCCGCTGCCCCCAGAGCTGTCCCAGCCAATATTATCGCAGCCCGATTTGGGCTGTGGGGAGCTGTACGAGACGCGGCTGGAGGGCAAGACAATTGGCTGCTTCTCGCTGGGCGGCGAGATGCGTCTCTGCTTGCCGCAGTTCCTCAACAATGTGTTGAAAGACTTCACGCTCGAGGAGATCAATCGGATCTTCGAGGAGCTGGGCATCTACTGCTCACAATGCACGCCCGATCAACTAATCGAGTTCAAGGCCGCCAAGATTCTGCCCTTAGACGTGAAGGCCAGTGGACTGATCACACGCACCGATGCGGAGCGCCTGTGTGCCGCCATGCTGCAGAATTCGGATCGCAACAGCTATGTGCCCGTGGAGTGCCTGCCGAAGGGAGCGCTCAGCTTTCAGGTGTACCACAAGTGCTTCGGCAAATGCGAAGGCATCTGCACGCCGGACATGTACTCCTACCAGAAGCCCACGTGCATCAAGTGCCTGGAGTGCGACGGCTGGTTCTCGCCCCAGAAATTTGTGGGTCATGTTCATCGCAAGTCCGAGAATCGCACCTGCCATTGGGGATTCGATTCGCGCAACTGGCACGACTATCTTCACGTGGCGCTTGATGTGGAGAATCGCGAGAAATATCAACGCATTTTGGATCAACTAAAGGAGGTTGAGCTCAAGGAGATGCACAAGGCGCAGTGCGAATTGGATCATAAGAAACGAAAGGTGAGCACGTTCTCTTATTTTGTTACCCCCCTTTTCAAGTACTTCGCTTGTGGTTTACGTTAAGAGAGTAGGAAATTTGACAAGTTTAAGCAAATTTTGTTTACTCTTCATTCACTTTTGTATGTGCACACATGTATCAAGTAATTAACGGGTCGTTTTAACTGCTCTTTTAAATATGTTCGATACGCTTATTAACCATACATGAATACATGTGCGTACATAAATAAATAAATAATGCGTACGAAATATCGCTTCGTTTAGCAAGCTTAGTTGGCATCCAGCTGCTTTTAACTATGCTCTTATTCCCTTTCCCAACCTTCTCTTTGACACAGAAATAAATGGCGTCGTCGGCTTCTTTACACCTTAAGCTACTATAGCGCCCACTAGCGGCAGCTGAGACGGCGCCATATTTGGTTGTCATTGCTGTTGTTGTTGTTGTTTCTGGATTCTCATTCACATTTCGCATTCGTATTCGCATTCAATTCGATCTTCTTTAAAGACTTTTCGTTGCTTGCTTTGCCCCGTTAAAATCTCATAAAAGTACAAAAAGGCGAGTCAAACGCAGATAGCGGCAGCGAGAGTGAGATAGAGAGATAACTTTCGGGGCATCGCCATTGACAGCGACTAAAGCATCGGCTGCGTCGGCGTCGGCATCGGCGACAGCGCCACTCACAGTAGCAGCGCTGTCATAAAAAATGCGCAGCAGACAAGCATTTAAAATTATAATATCTGTGGATTAAAAAATTTAATATTTATTCAATAATTCTGCTGCTTGCTCTGTCACTCCCTCGCTGCATCCGCAAAAAACAAAGGCAACAACAAAATTGTTGCCATTGCTGCTTTTTTGTGTTTGTTTTTTTTATTTAAACTACTTAATTTTGTGCTTAAACAGCGCACTCGATTTTTTTTTTGATTACAATAAATACCAGCGTTTTTTTTTGTTTGGCTCAAAGCTTACTTTGTGGTCAGTTTTTGTTGCGTGCGTGAGCAGTGCGCTGCCAGCGCGTCTGCTGTGGCTGTGGCTGTGCTGTGGCCGTGGCCGAAGCGGCGCTGCAACGGGAACGGGAGCGCTAATAGCAACGACGACAGCTTGTCTCTGCTGACGTCTGTTTGCTGGCAAACAGCAATAAGAACAATGACGAGCGTGGCGACAATTTGTGATCCACATTAATTAGCTGAAATCGATCAATATATCGATAAAGTCGATACAATTAAATTAAGTTCGAGACGGCTTTGTCGTTTAACTCACATCGACAGCTTTTAAACATTTTGCGCACAATTTATCTCATCTTGTTGTACTTTTCGCCTGTCATCGTGTTGCTTGCGCAGTCGCGGCGACGCTGACTGCGTCTCAGGCAGCGGCCTTTCAATTTTTGCTGCAATAATCGCACCAGCTTCAATGCTAAATATTCAGCAAATATGTTATAGTATAATAAGCAGAAAAGGGCGTGAGGGCTTGGTGATCGGTTGGGTGGAGGGGAAAGGGGATTGGGAATAGGGGATAGGATAGGAGGTAGCTTATCGGGGAGCAAGGGCAAATATAAATCGCAAAAACCGGTTGACGTCTGTCTGCTGCGCGTTGTGTACTTTGCTCTCCGTCTGTCTTTCTCTCTTTTTCTCACTCTTTGGTTGCTGTTTCAGTCTGGGCGCCGCGCAGTCGCAACTGCCAGCGGTGCTTGTTGCTTGTTGCGCAAAAAAGGAATACACAATCATAGTAGGTACATATAAAAATATGTGTATACATATATATATATACATAGATATAACAATAAGAAGCAGTAGCAGACGCAAAGGCAGAAGCAGCAGTAGTAGACAGAGAGCGTGCAAGAGAGGGGCGAAGCTAAGAGCGCCCCACACAAACGCAGCATGCAAACAAACTTGCTTTGAAATGCCAATGAACGTGATAGACGACGACGACAACAACAACAACAACAACAACAACAACAACAACAACAACAACAACAATAACAACAACAAAAGCAATAACGACACTGACGCTGCCCGTTGTCACGAGGCGCAGACTTTGACTGAGCAGTCGGCAGACCTTTTGTGTTTTGTTTTTTGCTTGCTTGCTTGCTGCCTGCCCTTCGAAGAGTTGACGAGGAGCTTTTTTTATTTCTTGATCGGCGCCTATTTGTGACTAATCAAGTTGGCAGCCCTCGCGGCCGCCTGTTGACTTTCGCTGTGTGCTCGCAATATCTCTCCTTCTCGCTCCCACTCGCATCAGCTGCTTCTGCTTACATAAGCCATTCGATCTGCAAGTTGGACTTCCATTAAGAATAATTTCGAATTGCCAATTTGTTGTTGCTTATGGAATTCCATGTTTTGTTTTCGAAACGAAATTAAACTGTATCAACGGGTTTTCGCTTATCGGCCATAAAACGACTAAATTTACATAAAAGACTTTAATCTTTGCAAATATCTCTGCTTTATATATGCATGTATGTATTCATACATATGTATATGTATGTGTATATGTATGTATGTATATAACAACATAAGACTTGTCTCTTTGCTTGCTTTTTGTTTGTCAGCCGTCGTGTTTTTCTGGTTGTATGCATGAAATTACAAATCACAAATTGAACGCTTAGCACGTCCCAAAAGCTGCGAGTTGTTGTAACTCATTGGACATTGGTTTATCTTATCTCCCAGGCAGCCTGATAAAGTCAGCCAAAATTGTTCGTTGACCACGTTTCGAGTTGCCAAAAAATACAAAAAAATTAATTAAACAAAAGAAAAGAGAGAAAACCTTATTTAGTCAGGGTTAACGCTAATCGAACGATTCATGAAGACCCACTGATAAAATCGCCAGCTCGTTGAAGTCTTGGAATTCTTCAGTAGAAGGAGCGAGCTCGTGTTCCTCTCTTCCTCTTCTTCTGATTAATATTATTTGATTAGTGATCAGCTATGCGATCAGCTAATTGGACTGTCATGCTGAACACAACTTAAGCTTGTGTATTTGCTATTCCTCAGCCCGTACATTGTGCAATACTTAAATAATCTGCGATTGTCTTTAATTTATTATTTTTTCGCCACTAATTTTCTTTTTTTAATTAGGATTTTTTCGATTCTCGCGCAAAATGGGCTGGCGGATCTAATCTCTTGTCCCCCTTCCCAAAATTGTTACTCTTAAGTCCATTGACTGCCGATCTAATTAAATATACTATCTATATACATAAATATATCCAGACATATATGTAAGAGGTTTTATGTGCATATGATTATTAACCAAGGGATTTGCTTGGCTGAGCTTGTTGTTGGGAGAGCTGACAGTTGGCGATGTGATAAGCGCGATAAGCCAGGCAGCTAGACAAGCGTCCCCCGCACGCGACCCCCTCCTTTTGCTGCTACAACATATTAAAAAGGCCGCTGGCAAGTCTCGAGACTGAAAGCTTCCCGCAACATCTTGTCATGTGATGATGTTCGCTGTGCAGTTCGTATATAATTTTTTATTATTTTGTTTAATTTTTGCTGTTGCCTTTGTTTTTATTTTTGCTAATGTGAAATACTTGAGCGTAGACGGAGAGAACCAAACGCAAAGGCAAAGGCAAAGGCAAAGTCTGTCAAGGTGTGGCTGGGTCTAGGCCTGGGCTAGGTACTACTCTGAGTACCTTTGCATAAGTTGTTGCTCTTCTCACAGTACTCGCAGTCGTTGTTGTTGGGACAGGTGTGCCTGAACCTCAGCTCAGCTCGGCTCAGCTCAGCCCAGCTTTGGGCTCTGTCTCCGAGCCAGTTTTATGCGTCGTTTATCGCTGATCTCCAATCTAAATAGTCCGCTTGTTGTTGCAGTTTCATTGGTGGCCTCTGGGGAGACTGAACCCAGAGCCACAGCTGGAGTCAGAGTCAGAGCCAGAGCCAGAGCCAGACCCTCAGCCAGACATAGATACAGACGCTAAGATGCCGAGCTAGACTTGTATCAGAAGTCGCCCCTTACTCTTCGCCATCAAAGCTGTTCTCTGCCCACTTAGCAAATGTTTAAAAATCATTCTCGTGTTTATTTTAATTAAGCCCAACGATTAGATTTGAACGTTCGACTTTTGTTGCTAATGATATTGGCATGTTTCTGTTGTTGTTGTTTTTCTGGTTGCGTATCGTTTTTCAATTGACTGGAGAAATGTGTATTTATTTATTTTTTATCGCGCACACAAATTAGTGAAAATATTTAAATAATCGAAACGTGTTTCAACAATTTGTTTTTCTTTTTTTTTTGCGCCTCCTCTGGCTAAGCAAGCGTGCAAATTATTATGTAAATATTTTGTCAACGATTCCGATCAATATTGTTGCAGTTATTATTGGGATCGTTAGCGACTAAAGGTTTATTTTTACAAATGATCAACAATTGAGCATAACATAATGTAAGCTCACTTTAAATGCTACTTAAGGCTAATACGCAATTAAGCTAATATATTAATTAATTGACTGAGAAGCGAAACGAATCGAAAAGTTCCAATCGGCATTGTATATTGTCCCAGAAAGGGTATTACGTTAAACGTGTGTGGCAGACTGAAGCAATCATATCATGTATGTACAACGTGAGCAACTATCAACGTGATATGCTCATGATATACCTTGTTAATTGGTGCTCGAGTTAAAATAGTATACGAATATAGATATTTTAGATAGCTACATTACTTAACATTTTGTTCGTGTTAGAAATAGTACAATAGATAAATATAGGACTAATTAGCCAGAACCGACTGGTCATTTTGATCCTGTCTGCAATTTAAATTTACATATTAAAAATATGTTCAATTATATTAAAGTTAAATATTTGAAATATATGTATATTTACGAGTAGTTTTAAAACATTTGTTAATTTGACAATTCATTGTATATATGCCATTCTATAACTAATATGCCTTAGCTCTACTGTTGTTGATATGCGTTCAATTGAGAGACTTAATTCAGTCGTTCACTTTTCGAAGAACTAATAGTTCAGTTCTTCGTTCATTTGAATCTCTCGTTCGATTAAATTATTCATTCGACTCGAACTGCTTGCTTAGTTTTTAATTAAATTTTTTTAATAAAAGATAAGACGCATTTGTAATATATTATTATTATATTACACATTAATCATAAAAGAATCAATTCTGAAGGAAACAAAAAACCTAATATTTTCATCAAACTAAATATGAACAATATTAAATTCAGATAAATAAATCCCACAGATAAATTACTCAATCGTTTTAATCGAACGAACGATTGAAAAGAACGACAATCAGGAACTCAGTTAGTTCGTTCAGTTTGCGGATTAGTTCAAACTGAACAATACAACTCTACTGAGCAGTTCGGTGCGCTAGGTGGAAACTCTGTCAACGATTCGATGATTCGAAATAATTTGACTTTGAATGTTTTGAATGTAGGGCATTTCGTATTCGTCTTTGCAGCTGAGTTTGTACTTTGGAATTTTGATTTATTTTTACTTATTTTGCTAATAGGCAATGACCTTGTTTTCATTGTTGTTCGTGTAGATGTTGTTATTTACTTAAAATGTGTTACAAATGTCTCAACTGAATTGTATGCAAGTACATATTATATATACTCGTATAGTAAATGGTATGTATAATTGATAATTGAATTGAAGCTGTTGATAACACAAATATATATTGTATAAATGTAGAATAATAATACTACTTGCGAGGTCGCCCTGCGTAGTCGCTTCTTATCTCTGTCTACCTATGTATATGCTCGTGCTCTCTCACTCTCGCTCTCGCCCAGTCGCAGTGTTATCAGCTGGTAATAGTTGTTATCGGCGCGAGTGAGGTTATGTATGTTCTCAAGAACTGCTCCATGTATAGCATATCCATATCTATCCAGGCAGCACCTTTGCACCACGTCTTGAGCGTCGTCTTCCGTGAGAGACGTGACAGAATTTGCATGCCACGATTAAAGCGATGCTATCGCACATCTTGAGCTCTGCAACATTTCAGATGACGATGATGATGAAGATGATGATAATGCTGGCCATTCCACACTAAGTCACACATTGAGAGCGAGTGGTTTACAAGCGATTTCCTAGTGTCATTTCCCATGTTCTCGCTGGCCAACGTTTCCGTCAGACGTTATTGCTCGCACCCCCCTGCCCTGCCATCGCCCCGGCACCTGCCTCTGCTCGCAACATCTGACAGTTTACACCTGGTCCAGGTGATGGCGACTTGCTTCACTGGTTCGTCCTCCCTCCCTCCCTCGCTCTTGCTTCCAGTTCTGGGTTCCAGTTCTGACTGCTCTTGGATTCTTGCCTTGTTTATTTCCTTCCTATTTGCTTAACGGTCGCTTGGTCGCGTTCGTCTAGGCGGAAATTCGCAATGAGCTGACTCCATGATGCCGACTCCGACTCCGACTCCGACTCCTCCTCCGTCTTTAACTTATCAAATTGCTTATCAAGTGGCCTCTTCAAGTGGGTCTCTTCTCTTTAACAATCATCGCTAATTGGGCAGCCAATTGAAATCGAAGACCATTCACAGATGCAATTCAATAATGCTTGTACTGCCAGTGATAATTGTTAATAATTCGCCATTAAATGATATGAATTTCGATTTCGCATTCATTTTCATCAATTTGCAACCAGACCATGGAGAATTCTCTCCTTCTGTTGCGCTAATTGCTTTTCTATACGATAAGAGTCGCGGTAGCAATAAAAGCAGAAGCAACAAAACAACAATCGGAATAGCGAGCACATTTTTATTGTGATTATTTAATTTCTTTTCGCAAAGAAACAGCGAAGAGACTACTTTGGTCTGTTGAAAGAGGGATAGAGAGGGGCACAACGGAATAGTAAGAGAGGCAGAACTATGCAGAGTGGGAGAGTCCATCGGTACAAGGTTTTCACTGAAAAGGAATACAAATTGAATATAAATTTGCCTTTGAAAATATTTCAATAGGGAATAATTCTAAGATATATTATGACATGTGAACATGGCCTAAAGTTAACTAAATGAGCATTGAACTGGTTTACAAACTATTTAATTTATTTATAAAGCATTAGTGCTACTCCTAATTTTTTATGAGTTTGTTAAAATTTAGTTGCAATACATAAATCAATTTTTGTCAACTGCAAATTAAATTGTCTGCTTAATTTGATGACAACTTGTTCACTTTTATTTATATTGAAGAATCTCGCTTTCCAAATGTGAATGAAATCAAATTACATGAAGAGCTCTCTGTTAATTTATTCATTTGCTGCAATTTTGTTTGTATGCATGTTTGTGTAAATGTTAAATTTGTGTATTTCTCAATGTCCCCCCTTCATTCCTCACTGCCCAGCCACAACCTTGTCAAAAGTGTAACGGTTGGCAATGTGTGGTTTCGGTTTGCAATTGGGTTTGGTTACTGCCTTTGCACTTGTCAAGAAGTAATTGATTGACAGCAGTTGTAAGATGAGATCTGACACATACATTTTATGGGGCATTTAGATAACGAAGCAATCGAGACTGACTCCTTAACCCCTTGGCCTCTACACTGTCTACACTGTCCGGTCAGGCGACTTGCAGTCAAATCTCGATAATTGCCGTGTTTAGCTTGAACTCGCTGGCTGCACTTTCACACGCGGCACTTAAAACTGCAACAGTAACAATAACAATAACAACAACGACAACGACATTGTGTTACATTTGCGTGCAGCTGCTGCTATTGTTAATGTTAATGTTGCTGCTGCTGTTGGGTGGGTGTTTTGAATTTCAACGGCTACTCGTGTTAAGCATCGAACCAAAAGCCGTCAAGAGAAATTCTAGACGTTTTACACGTCAAACGTGGCAGCTATTGTTGTTGTTGTTGTTGTTGTTGCAGCCGCCTGTCATTGCGCATGAGTGAACATTGAGCCGAGTGTCTAGCGATGGCAGAGCATAGCAAAATAAAACCAAAACAAAATAAAACAAAACAAACAACAACATCAGCAACGTCGACAACGACGTCAATTGTAAATTTCGCGCGACATGGCGGCAAATGCAGCAGCAACAGCAACAGCAACAGCAACAGCAGCAGCAGCAACAGCAACAACTGCCCCCAAGGCGCTGCAACACCCGCTAGCAGCCGCTTCTCTCAGCCAACACGTCAACGGCATTTGCCTGTTGTAAATGATATTGTCGTCACACGAACACACACACACACACACACACACACTCAAACACTCAAACATCTATTTGCATAGTGCGCCGTCATGTTGCTGCTGCTGGTGACGGCGTGGATGCCACAAAATGTAATGCCCCAAGACACCAGCAATGACGCTGTCGATGTCGATACACTAACAAACCCAAACCCAAACTAGCAAACATTTGCATTAGTTAATGCATCGCCTCAACATTATCACACACATTTGGGGCATAGTGCGAGCGCCTTTCGATTTGTGGCAACGTGGCAGTCATGGTTAAACAAGCAGATAGGCAAATAATAATAATAGTAAACAAATTCAAATGAATAAGCAAACTGATTTTGATTTGCTTTGAAACACTACAAGATGAATTCAAGACAGTTTTATATTTATTTCAGCTATTTTTACATAATATGAATATTGACAATTAATTGCAATGTGAACAATCAGACTCGGACTTTTTATAATTGCCAGATTAAACTATATTAAATTACCAGACATAGAGTTAAAATTCTATACATTCTGCTCTGTATTTTTTTGATATATTTAATTCAGACACTAGCAGACGTCACTATTCAAAATAATATTAAAATTCAGTTTTAACAAGTTATAATATAAAATATGTAAAATAACATAATTTAAAGGTAAAATCTGAAAAGTGTACAAAATATGAAATGTTAACAAGCTTGAAATCTTCAATTGGATTTGTCCGATTTTAACTAAAAGCATTGAATACTGCTATAATTGTAAAATGCTTCCACACATTTATGTAATTTTCGTGGAATGCTTTTTGCAGTGTATCTAATAGTCGTCAGTTCGTAATTGACAAAAGCTGTTGCTTTTAGGGCCACAGTGGATGTTGTTGTCGCAGGCACTGAACTATAAAATGCGCTCACTGCGGCCAGTAACATTGTTGCCAGCCCCACCTATAGATGTGCTAGACCTGCTTTACTCTCCGAGGTGTCCCTTCACCGCCCTCCCCTGCATAGAGAAGCCCCGCTTGCCGTGCGCTGGGCTTTGTTTCTTTTCCTTTTAATTGGCGCACGCAAATTGCGCACATATAACCTCAACGTGGCTGGCCCCAAAGTGCAGCCCTTACCCCTCACAGTTCACCCTCACCACTTCCCCTCCCTGCTGTCGCATGAATGCCGCAAGTCTGACGTTGATGACGCGGCTTCGAGTCGCCAGGCAGGAGGCACGCGACCCGGCTAATGAAATATTAGAAGCTGACAATACGACGAAGACGATACTGAGCGAATGGTGGGAAAGGGGTGGGGTGGGGTGGGGTTGGGGGTATTTCATGTAATTATAGCGCACATTTAGCATTTCTTTGCTGCAGTTGCTGTTCGTGTTGTTGTTGTAATTAATCAAATGTTTGACGCTCGCTCTCTCTCTCTCTCTCTATTTATCTGTCTCTCTTTCGCTCTCTCGCCTGTCTGTGTTGTTTACGGAAAAACAGTTGAAGCAAAGCAAAAAAGCTAGCGACCTCTTTATTGCCCGCCCCTCCCTACCGCCGCGCACTTCAAGCCGCATTGTGCAATCTATTGACTTTTTACACGTGACAGGCAACTCTCGAGATTGTTGTTGTTGGCCATGTGTCTGGGCCGGCCCAGTCGTTGTCTAATTGCCTGCCTTGTCTGCGCTGAGAGCTCTTGGCTTACGTAAGCGATCGTTCTTATTATTATCAATATTGTTATTATCAACAGCCTTCTTTTATTGATAATCCCCATCAGCAAATGCAATTCCAATTGCAATTGAACTTGATTTGAAAACGTATCTTGCATTTATTTGGGCCGCTGAACCGGTTATGATTAGTTGCCAATTGGCCAAAATCGGGGCAGCAAAACAAACATCATGCAGTCGCCAATTGTGGGCCAATGTGACTATTTATAACATTTATACCAAATGTTTTACTAAAATAGTTGTTGCCTAAATGTTGCATGCCACATCCAACTTGATGTTGAGTTATTGTTGTGTACGCCAGCCAGTGTGGCAGCAACTTGTTGCCATTGCACACTGCCATTTCGACCATGTGTTGCCGCCTACTTGCGGCTCAATTATGCCAATTGCAGTTGGTTTTGCGCCATGACCTTAAAAAGGCAACATGGAAATGTCTGTCTGCCTTGCCACCGTTGCACAGTTGCACAGTTGCCACGCTTGCCATTTGCTTGCAGCTGTTTGATGTTGCTTTGTCCGACTCTCGACTCTCGAGTTATGCAATTTTTCAAGCATTCTACAGAACGCTTTTTGGCTAAGCATTTTAAGTGGTTTTGGCCAAGCCGTAAGCTTGGCCAAAACGCATTTGACCCACTCAGTCGTCTTGACGTCGTTGGCAAGAAATTTTCAATTTTCTATTCCTCTATTTAATTGTGGCGCACATTGTTGTCATTCATTGAAGGAGGCAGCAGCGGCTGCCCAATTGTTGCATGACTCAACAAGGCGGCAACCTTGCCAGAATCTCGCCGGGATGTTTGTTAAAATCAACCAACAAGAGAGACCAACCCAAAAGCCACCAATTCCGACAACGTCCAACCAACTCATGCAGAAATTCTCATGAAATTCGTTAGAAAAATTATTATTTTTCCCCATCATATTTTTTTCCTCTGTTTGAGCGAAAATATGTTCATTAAACAAAATGTTAAAAACAAAAAATACAATATGCAAAAACAACAAGTAGGAACAAGATTTTCACTGTATTAGGCCATGTGTTGTCGTAGTACTTGTGTAACTTGCAGTTTAAAATACAAAAAGTTTATCGATATAATCGAGATATCGAGATATCGGGCTTCCGACTAACCGATCGATTCCTTTTGTTGATATCCGCATTTTACTATAAATTCAAACTGCCCTTTTGGAATTTTCCTCCCAGCAAACTACTAATCCACTTTGAGAAACATGGACAATAAGTATATCGTGTTGCACTTGGATCTACTTACTTAAGATTCTGTTTCTGGAATATCTCAAATATTTATTGCGCCGTCTTCGTTCAATTTTGACTGAACGTTTGTTTTATGGTACAGAAAAGTTATTCAGAAAAATAAAACATTGTGCTTAACATTGATAGATCTATAGTCTCTGAAATCTGTTCACAGACAGTACTGAATCGACTTGGCTGTTAATGCAGATCAAGAATATATATGTGTCTTCTTGTCTCCGTTTCTACATTTGTAAAAACTTAGTAGTCCACGAATTTATTGAATATCCAGGGTCTGAAAATAAAGAATACACAGACAGTAAAATTGTTGTGGGCGTGGTCCACGTACACGTCGACGACAAACAATTTTGAGCTCGCAGAAATAACAACAAAGTGAAATAATTTTGAAAAAATATGCCGAAAGTGCAAACAAGCTAAATATTTATAATTTATGGGACTTTCTCATATAGCTCTCCAAATGGGGTATATAAGCTGGCTGATGAACTATGCAATAAATGAAATGGATGCTATGAAAATATGCTGAAGTCACTACCATCTCAAAAATACAATCGTTACATATTTGAATAATAATTAATCAAATAATTAACTGCTTTACTTTTGTTTATAGAGCATTCTTCTTGCCTCTGTTGAGGATATCCGTCTTGTAGGCATCGGTACAGTCCATTAGCGTTGTTTTTTCAATTGGTCGCTTGGTTGTTTGGTTGTTTGGTTGTTCTTGCCATGTCAGCAACAATTAGCCGAAGTCTTCGTCGCATTTGGCTCTTGGCTCTGCGATAAAAATAGACAGCAAATAAATCAAATTTATGTGTGAAATGGCGAAAAATAATAAATATACACAAGAAGCCAATCTAGAATCTATAAAATGGAATACGTAACTAGCAAATGTTTAAAAGATTGTTGAACGGCACATGCTTATTACAAGTGCGAGTTACTTTTGATGTTGACACATTATGTGTACCTCTTTTATTACGTATACGTAATATTGCATTCTAATTTTTACTCATTTCCTATCGTATCTTCCATCCTTTATCTGTGACAATTTGCACTGCTCTATCGTCAGGCATTAATCTTTGGCGAAAAAGGCAATTAACCCATACGACCGCCCTTAGTTCTTAACTCTTCTCATTCTTCTTACTCTCCTCTTTTTTTATCATCAATGAGTTGCGACCCTCTGAGTACTTTGTGCAGCGTCTTCTGGGGCAATGCTAATTTTTAATGATGGTTTTATCTCCATTTTTGCTTGGCATCATTTTAAATTTTTAATTGCGAACGCATTGCAAATATTGACGAAAGTGCGTTCTCCCCATTCCCTACACTTGCCCTCTTCCTGCGCCTGACCTAAGACAAGCAGAGCGAAGCATTTGAGTTGGATAGAAAGAACAACAACCCCTCTGGTAAACAAACGTATACGAGTATCCTTTCCTTTCCTGTCCTTCCCTCTCCTCTTTTTTGCTTCACATAAAAGCCACAAAAGCCAACCCCAAAAGACAAAAGTAAATTGCGTTGCTTTTCAGTTTGGCAAAATGCGTAGCACCAGGACAAAGAAACACCTTGGAACACTAGGGGTAGCTTGGATCTATTGTATGGTAGTAGTATAGATAATATATATATATACATATATATATTTAAGTATATATGCGCACATGTGCTATCGTATTAAAGCGACAACTACTCGTGGCCGTAAATTATATTAATGATAGAAGGATCTTCAAATACAGTCAGTTTTATAATATTTAATGGTTAGAAAGAGAACTGTAAAGCAATCGGATTACATTAATTAATTTGCTTCTAACTATTTTATATTTGATTAAGATTGTGTTGCATTAATCGCAAACAATATTTATTATAGACGGGTCTTCAATACAGTCGTGCTTATAATATTTAAAGGATAAAACAAAGAACTGCAAAACAATCGAACTGCACTAATTAATTTGCTAGTTTTACTTTGATGCCCATATTTTATTTCATTAAGATTGTCTTGGATTAATCGTATACAGCACAAACATTATTTAGCTTAGTTCCAACGTTCTGTTTTTTTTTGCATATAGAAAGATGATTAATATTATACAAGATACAATCGTCGACGTTTGTTGACTTTAAGTGCCCCTTGGAAAGAGAGTGCCATTTATATGATGTCTTTCTAGACTACTCGCATTTGGCTTAGGGCACTCGCATTGTTATTGTAATTTTCCTTGGAGTAGGAGTTGCTTCTTTCAGGTAAGCCATGCTGGTGCGTTACGCAGTTGTCCCACTCTCTCCCATCGTTCCGCTCGCTTTGCTGTCTCTTTTCTTGGTTGTCAGTCGCCCTCAGCTTAGCGTAAAGTTCATCAACTCTTATGCGTTCCCTCTGCTTTGGCAAGCTGAATTTATTAGATTTTTGCACTCGCCACAGCATTTATCCTGATATGAGATCTGCACACAGCCAGGCAACATTGATCCCCTCGCGATTCCTCGCGCCTTTTCCCACTTCCTTTGTTTTCTGCCCTGCTTAAAGTCCTAACAAGCAAACAGTGGCAGTTGTTAGACCAATGTTCAATAAATGCGACTTGCCAATGTCTAGCAAATCCTTGAAAGGTTAAAGACTCTGTCCATGCAGGACATTCCTTGTCGTTGTTGTCCTCGTCCTCGTGCTCGTGCTCGTGCTCGTTGCTGAACTCGTTTCCCGAACCTGCTGCTGCGGTCGCTGCCCTTCAGTCGCTGCTCTGCTTCCTTTTGCATTGTTAGGTGGCTGCTGCCACTCAAGTTCCTTTCAATGACAATGTGTTCGCCAATTGAGGGGCAACATGTCGCTCTCGTTACCCTCGTTGTCGGTGCGTTGTACTCTGGCGAAGCTGCTGCTCCTTCTACTGTTCGTTCAGCTCCTTTCTATGCTGCCTGTCTTCGTTTTCATTGGGAATCATGGCATTGCATGAGGTTGGATGTGGCACTTTTGCCTTAGGGGCGCGCATTGCATTACAACTTTTGCAGCAGTTTCTGGTTCAACTTCGACTTCAGCTAAAACTTCAGATGCAGTCAAGATTATTAGGGATGGGCACGTGACAGAAATCATGCATTCAAATTGAGTTTTCCTAGCAATTTATAGCCAATTTGCAGACACTGCTGAGCTGGATGCTAAAGCGAATGGTTTGCTAGGGTTGCTTTATGACTTTTCCATCAACAGTTAACATATAGCTTAAATATGTTTTTAGCTACAAATTCTTAATCTTTCATGCATTGCTGTGTTTTCCGTTTAATGAAATGCTTATGACTCATGAACTTAATTTAAAGTCGAACTACACAATGACTCATAATTTAATTTTAATCAATTTAATGAGCCTGATTTTTAGATGGTTGCATAGACAGATGGTGTACTTTTTGCAGTTAGAGCCTACAAGTGCGAGTTGTGACTTCTGGAAGTATCTGAGTATCTAAGTATCTGTCAGATAGTTTGGCCAGCTGTGAATTAGTGCCGTCTCGTCAGTCTGGCAGCGAATTAATGCCGCCAACATAAATGTATAAATTAAGACAATTTTAATTGAAACATTTCGCTGGGTTTTTCATACATTTCCCATTCTGGCCGATCAGGAGCGAGTGAGAGAGAGCGCGCACTATACCTTGGGCTCTGTTCTTCTGTCTGGTCTTTGGCTTTTGCGTCTCATTTGCTTTGCTCTATTTGCATTTTGCCTTTCCCTCTGTCTTTGCACACACACATACTTACACGCACTTGCTTATCCGAGAATTGTGTGTATGTGTGCTTATTTGTTAGTATATACATTTATGAATATTATACACATTTTATTTATTTTTTCCACTCGGCTGTCGACAGCTCTGTCGTTGTTGTTGTTATTGTTGCTCTTGGTGCTGACAATTGGCCAAGCGCCAATGATTTTTATTCTTTTTTTCTCCTACTGTCATTGCCTTTTTGCTTGCTTTGCCATTTTTGTTGTTGGTTTTTATTTTATTTGTTCAACAGAAAAAATTTAATTTTATTTGAAAATTTAAGTTGATTATTACAAAATTACAATTGCGTTTCTAATAGTTTAATATTCTAATTAAATGTGGATGTTCAAGCTCAATCACTTAATATTTGCATTAAAAGAAGAGCATCTGTTAGTCGTACTGTCTCGTAATTAGAGCATTTCTATTTGCTGGTCTGGTTCTAGTTATTATTGTTATTATTTTTGTTGTATTCTCACTCTTTTTTTCCTGGTGTTGTTGTTGTCTTGTTTTGTATTTTGCGGCTGCTTTATTTCATTTGCTTTTGCTTATCGCTGAATTTTATTTTTGTCTAGTCGTCGCGACATCGTCGCCAATATTTGCTTCCACTTTTTGTGTTATTTCTAAATTTCTTGTCTAATAATTTTTTTATTGTTATTTTGTTTTTTGTTTTATAGACTTTTTCTTGCTTGATAAGAAATTTGAACGCCATATCTTTGAGTATGTGCTCAATGCAGTACTCGTTGTTGTTGCTGATAAGATTCAGTTGAGTTGTTTTTGTTTTATTTACTTAGGACAGGCGTAACAAATTGTTAAGCTTGTCAGCTTTGGGGCCCCCTTGGGGCGTGATCCACATTTCATTGAGAAAAGCCGCCCGCCTGAAGGTCAACGGGAGATGTCATCAGTTGACACTCTCGGTGCTGCCAAATGGACCGCATCATCATCAGCATCGGCATAAACATCCTCCTTCTCATCTCTGGGGTGATTTGTAGCTTGACTTCTGCTGGCATCTTTGTCATGGCCACAGTCAAAATCTAATTATGCGTGTCAAGGGGAAGGGGCAGGCGCAGGGGCATTGGCGGGGGATTGAAGAAGGGGGAACAACTGCGCGTTAGAGATCAATGGGCGGAAGAATTGAGTACTTTTGTATCAGCAAATGCCTTATCAATTGGCATTTCCAGTAGCTTTCTTGTCACCTATCAATTGTAAATTGAATCTTGAGTATGTTAAGCATTTTTCTCAAGAAGTTGTGGATTTCTTATCGCTGAACTTTGAATTGTGTTCCGATTGAAAAGTTAAAATGAGTATTTCATAAGCCTAACTACGAGTACAATTATTACCTGTTTAACCGATGAATTGGTTGTCTCAAGGTAAGAAATAATTGAATATTACATCTTCCACATACTCAAATAAATAGTAAATAAATAAAAATTAAATAATAAATATAATATTTAATAAACTGAATACTTTAATATAAATAAATAGTAAATATGCAAGTTATTCTATACTTGTTATTCTAATTAAGCTAACATATAGTGTCTGAAAAGTATTTAATTCTAATTATTATTAATTATTTATTTATAAGTACTTTAAACGTTTAATATTTATTCAACACAAGCAACTAATTCTTTTTCTTCTGTCGTTTCTTTCAATTGCAGGTATGTAGACAGTTGCAACATCAGCTTAAAGCAATCCACGAGCTAATCCGAGGGCAGTTGCAAGTATGTACATAGAAGAGTAAGTACAGGTAGAAGTGAGGTAGAATGTCTCTTTCTGGCAGCTGTGCGAGGTGCATGCAGCCATTCATCTATGTCGTCTATGTCTCTGTTTGCAGCTCCATTTCATGGTAGAAGAGCAGCTCCTTTTGGACTCGCTGTCTTCATGTCTCGCTGCTGTGGCTGTCGACTTTTGTGTCATTTGCACAAAATGACAGTTGCCTCGTACATTTCCGGTTATAAATGCGTAAGTCTAGTCAAATTAAGGCAAACTCTGTTTTGCTTGACGATGACGACGACGACGACAACGACGAAGTGAAAGATAAAAGTCGCCAGCCAACGAGCCTCTAAGACTTAAGAGTTGAGTCGCGACGTTGCAACGATGCATCCTCAGCATTCTTTTTTTTTCTTTTCCGTCGTCTGTCTTTTTGGTCTGTGACATGCCTGGCACTTAGTGCAAAACACCTGCTCATCTGCTAGGCATAAGACTGGGGTCGAGATTGGCCTGAGACTGCGACTGGACTTGGCTGTATGAAAATGTTGCAATTAGATAAGCAGAAATTGTTATGTTGACATTAAAAAGAAACGTGAGACAAGATAAAAGCTGCCACATTGTTGCCACGCCCCAAAACACGCTTGAAGTCTAATATTCTAATTCGAATAGGCTACACGGGGCAGGGGGAGGGGGCTGTTTGGGGCTGTTTGACCACATCCGAAAAAGACAGCGAGATCTACAAATCTCCTGGCCATGTCGTGTGCCATTATGTGCGCTCAAGTGCATCTCAGTTGTCAGCTCAACTGAGTTGCCGCTCTCCTATTTCATCTTCCCCTCTCTCTCTCTCTCTCTCTCTCTCCATCTCTCCCTCACTCGTTTTAACTAAGCGCTTGCGTTCGCAATTAGTTTGCAATTGGGCCGTGAGACTAGCGAAAAAAGCCGCCAGCTCATTAAGCCAGACACCAGCCAGCTTACAGCAACACCAACAACAACAATAGTCACACTTACAGCAACAACAACTCCAATCACAACTACAACAACCTGCGCCAGCGACACCTCGCTAGACGTGAAATACACGAAATGAAATTACAAGTTCCGCTTTTTGGCTTCGGTTTTCATTTTTCGGCTATTCGGTTCGCTTACAGTTTGACTCGGCTCGGTTCGATTCGTGTTTCTCTCTGGCCAACATTTCGTCGCCGTTTTGCTGTTTTAGTAACCCAAATGTTATTGTTGCTTTGCCTGAGCTTCGCCCGCGGCTAGCCGCATGTGTCTTAAAGTACCACACTGTTGATGGTTTCTGCTGATGATCATAAACATCATGATTACGATGACAGTGCCGTGGCACACTGGTTCCATTTGGTGCAAACTACAGGTGTAATGATAAAATATTGATCACATCTATGTAACTGCTACTCTCCGTAATTTTTAACATTTTAATTATAATATGTCAAACGTGAAATGCAATATAGTTTTTTAATACATTTCTACTTTAAATTGTTAAAACTCAATTTTAATAGTATTTTGAATTTCTTAAATAAAACTAGATAAATGTAAATATTGTCGATAGCTAGACCTAATTGACATGTCTGTGTAGTTTTAAAATATGCCATTTATTATGAAGCTACTTTTATTATTATTAGCTGGTTTTCTCAGCTAATAGAACAATATTTGTAAATATCAGGTATTGCAACTATTTGCTTTAATTTATTAATAAATTCCAGTGTATTGAGTATGATGTAAACAAACGTTATAACTTATCAATTTGACTATTAAAGCTGCTGCTTGACTCTTTTTAGAATCGGCAAGTGAAATAACAATCAATTTGAATCGTTGAGTTCAGCGTTGAGCTCAGGCTCAGACCACTGTGCGGGCCGTGGAGCTTGGTCATTTGACGACGGCGTTTGGCGGTCGCTGCGTGTGGCTCTTTCAAAGCAGCATTTAAATGTTAATAATTTTTATTGCCGCTTCGTTGTCGCCGACGCCGTATGTTATTGTTGTTGCTGTCGACTGGCCTGGGCCCGGGCCCGGGCTCAAGCCCGAGCCCGATGATAATGCTAATGGCGTTCGCTGTTGGGTCATTGTCTGGTCATTGGCCGCAGAGTGAAGCGACAAAGTTTTGCACACATCAACAGAAGGTGACGATGATTCGCGACAGAAACTGACGTCGATTTTGTGCTTGGAGCTGAAGTTGGACTCCGATTTGGACTTGGACTTGGCGATGAAGCTGAAGTTTGGCCGGAGCTTATTGTTTATTATGCTTGCCGCATGTTGTGGCATGCCGAATGCGGACCATATCTAAGGTCCACAATATCGCTTAGTGTGCACAATACGCAATTTGCAATTTGCAATTTGTAGTTTGCAGTTTGCAGTTTCAAGCTGACATTGATTTGAGTTTCCGCACATTACAAATGGCATTTAGACAATTAAAATATTTGCATTTGCACTTGCAGTAGCAAAAAGTACAGTAGAAAAAGTACAAGTAATTCAGAGTGTCAATCAAAAGTTGTAGCTAGCACTTGAAATATAAATAAAGAACAACTACATAAACCAGTACATACATATAGATCATAGAATGCAATTAACAAATCAAAGTAAAGAGACATCAAAATTAGGCACAACAATTGCAGATCCAGATATAGATACGAGGCCCAGCTACAAACACTAAGAGCTCAATTCGGCTGGAAATTAGCGTTACAATTATCAGTCATACGACTGACAGCTGCCTCGTCGAGCTCTAGCCAAACGGAATACATGCTCAGTCAGTCAGTCAATCAGTCTTTCATTCAACTTCAGCTTCAGCTTCAGCTTCAGCCTCAGCTTGATATATGGCCTTCGCATTGTGGCAATAGCGGTGCCACAGCTTCACAGTACATTCATTTAATATACGGAGTTCTATTCTTATTGCTGATCTTAAGACTCAACTCGAGTCGACGCGTCGCAACTCAACTTGTCTCGGAATCGGAATTGAACTCGTTTGCTTGTGGCTGCGAAAATCAAAGCATTCATTGATTTTTGCAACAACAGTCTCAAGTTCAGTCCATCATCAATCAAACTGTGACAAGTGGCAGCGCCTAAAAACAGACAACGACTATGCGAATGCTCTATGAATGCTCTATAATTAAGTAATTGTATCATTAACAACAAGTATATCTAAATAGCTGAAAGTCAGCAATTATAAGGAGCAAAGTTCACAACTAGACAAACTGTGTGTCTATTTTGGGAATTTTATTTGAATGGTCCAACAACCTGATAAATTAGTGTCATAAACTTCAGAGTAATCAACTTTACGGCAGCAATTAAGGAGAGATAACGCTCTGGCAATGTAATAACATTAATGGAAATATAAAAGGAAAAAAGTATTGAAATATTAAAAATATTTAATTTAAATATATTTTAAATGATTTGATAGATAAATAAGAGTCGACCTTGGAATAAGATAAAATATTAAATGAATGTAAAATAAATTTTAAATAATTTGATTATACAGAAATGCTATATCTTGATTGTGAAAATAAATGTTCATAGTCTATGTAACCCTATTTGTGGAATTCATAATGATAGGGCATACAAATTGTGCGCGTGCAAGTATTGTGCTTATAGCTGTAGGGTACAGAGTGGAAGGTGTGGGAGGGAAGTGCCTGGAGAGGTAGCCTCAGTCAGCTAAGCTAATTCAGCAGCACGTCTAGCCCATAAATTTGCCATTGAATAACCGCTGCCCAGACGCTAGAAATGTTTGCTAAACTATTGCTCGTAATGCTAACAGATACAGCAATACATAAATGTATACAGTCGATCGCAGAGTTCGAGAGTAGATTCGATAGACAAGCCAGACAGTTGGACAAGCAGACGGATATGTAAACATCAAAGCATCTGTCCGGCTGTCCGTCTGTCCGCCTGTCTGGTCCGATCAGATCGCAAGATCGACAACTCGAATGTAATTTTTGATTTGTTGCCTCCTCTTTTCGAGCAGTTTTCCATCAAAGTGCAAAAATAAACAAAAGAATGTGTGTGAGCGGGAGAGCAGAGAAGAGAGCGAGAAAGGAAGTCAGACTAACACAATGAGCTGCCTTTCGACAATTTTTGTGTCTTGGTTTTCTCGTTTTATTTTTGCTTGTTTGCTTCGCTAATTTATTTTCGAATATGATGTAGAGCTTTAAAATAAACATCAACTGACAGCTCTCGACAAGGAACAGACAAAAGCGCAGACAAAGCTAACGAAAGGGACAACAACAACGACATTACACAAAACAACACAACACGAAACTGGCAAAAAGTAGTTGTCCTGCTCACCTATGTATGTATGTTTATATATATTAATGTGCACTTTACTTTCACTGAACTGATGGAGCGTCTTAGATTAGCTGTGTGTTGAATATATTGAGCATACGACTCGTTGACCGATAACCAATGCCATAGAGCAACAGTTAAACAGTTAAACATTCAAGGTCAATTATCTACGTCTGTTCGCATAATTATTGCCGTTTTTCTATATTTCTTCTCGTTATTATTATTCTGGTTGTCTTTTTGTTTTATTTTCGGGGTACTTTTCCGCCATTAACACCAAAAAATGCGCCTCAGGCTCAGGTGCTAACAATAGCGCTAATGAGTGACATGTTTCCAAAAAGCCAACTTCAAATTGCCGCTGCAGACATGCAACAAGCGCGTGGCCAACAATCAGAATTTTCGATGGGAGCTTGCAAAATGAGCAAAGAGTTGATGACAAAACTCCCATTATGTGACATGCTTCATAGCTCGACGTTGGGTTAATTTGCGCAGCATGCGAGGTAGTGTTGGAAAACGAGAGCAGAACTTGAACTAATATTGATAGCTTAGGTTATCCATCAAAGCAAAAACAGGCTAAAAACGCAACTTGCTGATATTTTGTTTTTAATTAAATGATAAAAGTAATGTAAACTGAGTTGAAAGAAGTTGAATTTTTAAACTAATAAAAATTGATTTAAATTTGGCATACCAATAAAATTAAATATTAATTAATTATTTAGTTGCGTTAACTATCACTCTTGCCGCACTGTGCCTGTGACGGCTTTTGTTATCGCTGACGTTGGGGCGATTATCAATCAATGGCGTCGATAACAATGGACGATGGCGTCATGTAGCGGTAAAATGGTAAATCAGTAAGGCGATAAATGTTAAGAGCAGTTCAAACTGACCGCCAGGTGGCGCTTTTGTCTAGACATTGTTTTGACTTGCGAAGCTCAATATGCTAATTGATATGACAGCAAACTTTGCAATTTTCCATTGTCGTCGTGCCATTTGATATTGTTGTTCCCGTTGTTGTAGATGTTGTTGTTCTTTTTGTTTAATTTGAAAATTGCAATGGCCTCCACACGATTGTTGTTGCTGTTGCTGTTGCAATTTGAAATTGCAATTTGCTTTTTCCCCCTTTTTACAACTTACGCACATTCAATTTGCCAGCGTTCTAACTGTAAACACGACTCGTCAGCTTCGGCAGCGTCGCCATGTCTAGGCTAACACAGTCAGCAAACCAAAGGGGCGTGGCATCAAATGGGCGGCCAACGAACTCAGTGAAATGCTGTTGCTGCTGCTGCTGCTGCTGCTGTGGCTCCTCGACATGAATATGAAACGTATGCAAAATGAAGGGAAGCGCGTGCAACTTTTGCAATTTACAGATTGCGGCGAGTGTTTGGTGGCGCGGGGTGCAGGGGCGGGTGCTTTTAAATGGGGTTGTTGCTGTGGCTTTTAGCATTGCAGAGGGTTTTGTCATGGCATTGGCTTGTCAAAGCTTTGCCCCCTCCCCCCTTTATATGTGTTTCCCTGTGCTACATATTATTGTTGCTGCTGCTGTCTCTGCCGTTGCCGTTGCCGTTGCTTTATTTATTTGTTCAACATTTCATGCCCCTGCAGCAATATTAACAACAGAAGCAGCAGCACCAACACCAAGAACAACAGTTATTGTACAACTTGCAACTCTACTCTTGTTGTAGGAGAGTGTGTTTGGGGCATGGTGAAGACAACAACTTCAAATTAATTGGCAAATGTGCTGGCTGCGCGCATCAGTGTCATTAGGCAGAGAGAGCAGGAGGGCGGGGGATCACGAGTGTCTTTTTTTTGTGGGCGTGGTCGCCTAAAAATCTTTTCTAAACATTTGTCATCATTTGTTGGCCCTTTGCGCCTTTGCTACATGCTGTTGCTGCATGTTGCCAACGGGATGGCAGCTGCAACATTGACGCATCTCCCGCTGTTGCTCATTGCCTTTTCTGTATCTCTCGTTCACACTCTCGCCATCTAACTCTTTCTATGGATGTTTGTGTGCCCTGGGCACTTTTCTTATTTATTTGCGTTATTTATTTCTTGGCGCTGCTTTCGCTTTTGGCAGCGCCAGACGCCAACGTTGCTATTGCTGTTGTTGCTGTTGCTGTTGTTTGCATTTGTGACAAAAATAAATGCGCTGGCATTAATTTGCCGTCTGCAATTTGCCAGTGGCCAGCGGCGCCCGCTCCCCTCTCTCTGCACTCTTCACCCTCCTCTCTTCACTTGCTGCTTGGCGCTCTCGACTCTCCACTCTTGCTGTCGCTTGCTGCAATCAGAAATTCAAGCGAAATGCAAATGTTTGACAACGAACTTTTCCCCAATTGATGTTGTTGTTGGTGTTGTTGTAGTTGTTGCTGTTGCTGCATTGGCTGCTGGCTGAGTCAGCGTCGAGAACTACATTGAGTAATAGTTATTGTAGAAAATCACAACTCTTAAGCCGTTGGAACATTGAACTGTACTTAAAAGCAGTTAAAAGTGTTGCCAGAAATACATTTTTTAAAAGTTTTTTAGACTCTTTTTATTTCAATTAATTTCCTAGATAAATGAAATAAATATTTGCAATTAGTTTTCAGCTTACATTATGGAAATAATATAATATGTAATTTTATTAATCTTCACCTAAGTCTTTATTTTCAAACATTTCCATACACGCATTCATAAAAGTAAATGAAATTCACAAACTGACGTTGGAAAAGCATAATAATTATTGCGGCAAAGGGAGAGTGCTAAAGGAAAAATGAATGAGCAGAAAAACAAAACAGCAGCCCGCCACTTGCTTTGAGCCTTTGAGCTGTGCTGCCAACGATTGTTATGTTGAAGTTGAGCAAAAAGGACTTTCGACTTGCCAAAGGTGTCAGCCAAGCAAACAAATGCGGTAGCAGGTGGCTGGTGGCAGGTAGTTGGTGGCAATGCGGCCAGTGCAATCTGTTGTCTGTGCAAACAGGTGTAAAGTCAAAGCGACAAACAGGCAATCAAATCAAACCAATGTGAAGCAAGTACAATAAGTCAAAGAAAACTAATGGCAATGACACATGCGTATGCCATCAGTCAGTCAGTCAGTCAGTAAGACAGTCAGTCAGTCCATCAGTCAACCAGTCAGCCAGTCAATCAGGCAGTCGCATTGTGCAGTCGTCAAAGCCATCATCTGTGTATAATTGCTGATATAATTGTGGATCGTGCTGTCTATAAAAAACTCTATAATAAGTAATATTGTCGTTAGGGGTAATCACTGGGCTTATCGTCTGTGTATTTATACTCATTATTATGAATGCGAATGCGAATGTGAATATGAAGTTGAGTACATGTGCGCAGCATGAGTTGACACATCTAATCTCTAATGAGCTGCCGAGTCGACGCAGTGATAAAAACAAGCTAATCGGTTCTACAAAGATAAATATCGTTGGAAGTGCGTTAAAGTTGTGTAAACTTCCTGACCTAGGAGATAATGCCAATTTAATTCGTATCATCGCCATAATCACTAATATTATTAATTTTAAAGTGACTTAGAATTTAGTGATGTTGATAAAATAATTTGTAGACAGCATAAATTGATCTCTTGGATCAGAAGCTGCGATCGCGATCTAATGCGTATTAGATTTAAATTTCAATATTGGTTTCTTCTGGATATTTGCTGTATTTGTATTTTCAATTTATGGTATTTATATTTATCATATATACAATTTTTTGTCGGCGATTTGACTTTAGTGGAATTTTGCACATGTGCAGCTTACATTACGTATACGACTCGTTTTGTCCGCACGTCAACGGCAATTTATGAGTGTTTTTTACAAACTGCATGAAATGCATGCAAAATATATATGTGCATATGTGATAGTTTGTATACCTGATATTTGTGTATGCAAATTTATAGCAATGCTGTGTGAGGAGAGGGAGAGAGAGAGAGAAACGGACAGTGAAGGACAGAGGGAGATGGGGAGCGTGCTGTTTTGGCCTTGTTGCCACCTGCAGCTGGTCGCAGAGCCTGTGACAACGACATGCGTCTCCACCCACGCAGGACCAGGGGACAGTCGTGTGTGGTTCTCTGTTTGACAACTGTATGGAACAAATCTAAAGCAACAAGAAAAAACATTGGGGAGGAAAACAGCAACAGCTTAGAGCTCAACCAGGTGGCGGTCCAATGCATGCGTTGGCAATTAAAACTGAAGTTTTGCACGCTACATTTAAAGCTGCAACAGCAACGGCAAAAGCTACAACTGCAACAACAGCAACATCAACTGCTGCTGCTCTTGCAACAACAACTGCAACTGCAACAATGTGAAAATGCAAACAGCGACCACGACGTCGCTGTCGACGACGGTGGTCATAAAAAATTGTGGCAACTGCCGCGACGGCTACAACGAGCAGTGAGCGGAGGCGGAGAGGAGACAGACGCGGCCTCAACTCATGTGGAATTGATGTGCCATGCCTCGTCTGTCAGTCACTCAGTCAGTCAGTCAATGGTTAGGCTGGTGGTTGCGGGGGAAGGCGGAGGTGGTCTGCTCGCTTTGTTTGAACTTTGTTTTCAATGTTGCAGAGCGCAACGCGCGTTTGCGGCTTTTACACAGTTATGCCCTCGCCTATAATACATCTCTTTGTGTCCCCCTCTCTCTCTATCTTCTCTCTTGGAGGCTTGCACTTGCCATTAGCTGATTTGCAATTAAAAACTAAACACGTTTCGGCAAAACGACGTGGAGACGTTGGCCCACCCACAGTGCTGCAGGCGTCGATAGTAGATACTAGATAGTTGTTGTTGTTGTCGTCGTCTTCGTCGTTGGAGTTGCCACATCAAGCCAAGGCCAACAACACGTGCTGTGGCTGTGGCTGTGGCTCGAGCTTGAACATGAGCATGCATAACTCGTCCCCAAAGATGCCATGAGCCCAAAGTGGCTCTAACATCGATACATCTAACATCGTCTTTTCCAGTGCTAGCGATGAGTGTATTGGCATAATAATCGTAGTGTGGATATATCGATCATTTTGCTTTTTCTTGTTATCCCTTTCTGCATTGCCTATGCAATAATATACAGCCTTTCGATATCCTTTGACGTCTCTCAAGTCTTCGGCTCACGCGCCCATCGCTAGGTGGCCTCTTCAGAGTTATGGCATAGACTTAGCATAGGTTTCTATATGTGTGTTTGAGTGTGTCGCATTGGCATTTGCATTGGCATTAGGTTTGGAGTTGCCCGTCGTTGTTGATTATCTGACTCAATGCCATTGTTGCAGTTGTTCGTGCTGCTATTGTTGCTGTCATTGTTGTTTTTGTTTTGGCAATTGCTGCTGCTGTTGTCTGAGCGATTTGTCTGGCCGAATGCAGAATGCAGAGCGCAAATGTCAATGCGACAGGCAGAGCAATCAAGTCAAAAGCCAAAGCCAAAACGTGAGTTGGCAATTAAACAACTCACCAGGCAGAGATGCAGACTAAAAGGTAGCAGACCAATGGCATAGATAGACAATGCCTGACCGATCCTCAATCCACATATCCACAAATATTTGAATTTCCACCTCGGGTCCATATTGGTCAAACAGAAACAGAAGAAGGAATGCCGCTGAGCTTGAGCTTGGGCTTGAGCTTGGACAGATGCAGGCATTTTGCGGCTACTTGATTAGTTTTTCCAGCTTGATAGTTTTCCCTACATGCTGATGAGAATGCGCCGCAATCTTGGACATTTGTGTGACGAATGTGCGCATCAATAGCAGCAATGTGGCAGCCTCTGTGGCAGCAGCAGTTGCAACTGCAACAATCTGCAGGTCTCTGTGGCCAATTTGTGTACAGTTTACCATTTCCGTTTGAGCGAAAAGCGCGCGAAAATAGTGTGAGAATTTTCCAAGAACTGTCTGCTCGTGTCTGCATAAATGAATGACTGATTGACTTGACTGTTGGTCAGTCTGTCTATTCATCTCTCTCTCTGTCTCTCTCTCTACTGCTGCCTGACCAAAACGATTTTAATCATTTAATTAAAGTCTGCATTTGCAATTAGTTCAACGGAAAAATGGTTAATCCCGCAGCTGAGATCCAGTTGGAGTTGCAGTATCAACTCCAATTCCAGTTTCAGTTCCAAAACCTCTAGCTCACGCAATTTGTAAATTTTGTATAATTACAGTGAAACACCAGTAACAACAACATTGAATGTGCCTTTGCACTTGTACTTGGACTTGGACTTGGACTTGGAATTGGTCTTGGTCTTGGTGTTGCAGTTGGGCACACGCAATCTGCCGACTCAGTCTGTGCACAGAGCAGTCAATCCACAGATGCAGATAGATGTGGATAGAGATAGAAATGTATCTTGTATCTGAGTTGCCGCGAGCTGCAATTACAACTTGTTTTATTGTGCGAATTGTGCGGCCATTTACATCAATCAAATTGCTCTTGTCCGTTTGCTATTGTTGTTGTCGATGTCGTTGTCGTTGTCGTTGCTTGTCGTGTTGCTGCTGCTGCTGGGCACCAGAACACATTGGTGCAACCACGCCCTTGTCCAGTGGTTGATGTATATGCGTCCTGTTAGAACGTTGTTGTTTCTGAAAGCCGAAAAATTGCTTCAAGGTCTGCTTGTAGCAGTTTTAGGCTCTCAAAAATTAAAAAATTGTTTGAATGAATTAAATGAATTGAAAGGGTTCCAGAGTGGTCAGAGCTATTTTGATAAAACATGATAATGATTAAAGCAATTAATAATTATGTCCCAACAAACATTTCTTCTCTTCTTCTTTCCTTTGTACTCACATAGATTACATAATTAAAATATTTCAGCAAATAAACTTCAATAAAGATTTATTACAGACCTCTCTTCATAGTACTGTTATGTAATTCAATTAATTTCTATCGATCTTCATAGGTTCACCTAACAAAATGTTCCTAGTTCCTAGAACTTCAAACCCTCGATTTATAAATCCTTTACATCTCAAAATTATTGAAGAGTTCTCCAAAAATTGAACTATGCATAGTGCCTTGGTGAAAGTCAACCCAAATTGGTTCCGCAGTCCGATGGAGAAAGCGATGATAAGTGTGTATGTGTACTCGCAAGTGGCATGGGTAAGGAGGTACATGCCACAGTTTGGCATGTCCTGCGGCCAGACGGCAGCAACAACAACAAAAACAAGCATTCTAAACAAAACACATAACTCAGTGCCACAGACGACATGGGTGCAGCTCCAGCGACCATTTGTGATGTTGCTTGGCCAGGATAATTTCTATGCCAGCCACTGTCTGTTTATTCACATCGTAGCTCTCTTTCTCTCCTTTTGTCGCCTGTCTCTTTCAGCTGCTGGCCCACTTTTGCTAGCATGTCCCTGTGCCATTTGCATGATGATAACGTGCTTATAATTTTGACCCAGTTTGTGGCGATTCACTGCTAGCACATCCTACCATCCTACCCATCTCCTCCTCTGACCCTGCTTCATGTTTTCGGCCCAGTAAGGATCTGGAACATGGCGGTTTTCTAGCCAACTTTTGCTACTGCTTCATTGTTGTTATGGTGCAGAGATTTTCACAGATTTTCCAGCTATGTAGGCTGCCTGGCTGGCTGGGTAGGCAGCATTTATCTTTAGGGGCATGCCAGGCGTATGCTTTGCATCACATTCCCAGTTTGCCGAGCTGTCCTTAATTGCTGCGGGTCGTTGATGTCCTTGTTCTTACTTTTGTTTGCGACCACCTCAGCTGCATCTGCACTTGCTGTTATTCAGATTAACATGCCAACTATTTTGGGCAACTTGCGACGCAGACTGATTGCATTTCCCATATAGTTGCCCGCCCTCCCCCGACGACCTTCTCTCGTAATTTTTTTATGCACACCAAAAAAAAAAAGGCAATTTGATCACGCTATTCTATTTTCAGTAGTTTTCATTTGAGTTGGGTGCTAATTAATATTTTAGTGCATTTGCTGAACAAACCAAACAATCAGTGGGCTGTGGGGGGAGCAGAAGGGCATGGGGTCTGACTGCTGCATTTGCCATATTTGATGTTTGTTTTGAGTGGCGTTAAGAATTTTTCCTTGCGAGCTTTTCAATTGCAACTCGCGGCGCAGAATAATTGAGAATTTTCTGCGCCACATTTTCCGATTTTTTTTAGTTTGTTTTTCTTTTTTGTGTGCATTTCCCATTTGACGTTTATTTGTTTTTGTTTTTATTTTTTGCTCTGGGTTTTTCGCAAATATTGCCAATTGATGAAAAATTTGTTGCCACATTTTTTTTTTTGAATTACCAACGGTTCTGCAGCATAAGAATTGGAAATTTAAAAGAAAATATTGAACAATAACAAGTTTTTTTAATTTATTGAAATAATATTTTTAATTCTTGAAAATAAAAAAATTTTTTAATTATAGATTATTATTTTGAAATATGCAAAAAAAATCAAATTCATATACCTTTTGATCGGAGGGAATAACATATATTTATCTAGACCAATATATACGATCTACACTTGATATGTAACATGTTATGTACATTGTACATATGTATGTATATGCACTTTCCTTTTCAAATGCAGATGTGACGCGTTAATTAAAATTAATCACATAGCTTTATTTAAATGACATTTTATGAAAGCCTTCAAATGGGACTGGGATGGTGTAAAAAAAAAGAGAACCTTAAACTCCATGGCCTAAAAAGTGATAGACAATCGGCAGAAGTAGGTATGATGTATGTAAAAGGGTACAGAGGTAAGAGGAAAATAATTGAGATCCATTCGAAATCGATATACATTTATGTACATTATGTAAGTAGAAGGAAAGCAGTGCTTTCGACAGAACACCCACCATGTCTCCGTTTGTTGACCCCTGGGGGCCAATGTCTTTTTGCCACATTGCGTATCTCGCGGGCATTGCGAACTCATTACAATAAATTATGCAAAACAAGCGACCAACTGGAGTCCGCAGGCAACGGGAGCAGGCCGAGCCACCGAGTGGCACGGAAACGGGCCACGAACGAACCACGGACATCGTTGTTGACATCGGGAAACTCTGCCAAGCGCAAGTTGTAATTAGAAGCCATTTTCGTGTCAGAGTTGCTTTGATGTGGTCTGAATGGCTGGCAACTCTGTTGCCTGCTCATCTATCTAAACACTGTCCCGCTAGCTGTAGTTGTCTCTCTCTCTCCCTCCTGTATCTTTTCTTATTCGCTCGCACACTGCCAGACTCCCTCAATCTACTTCATGTGCTGTGGCCTGTGGCCAAAGTTCCTGTTGTTGATGTTGCTTCGCTGTTTTGTCACTGCATCATGCTCATAATTAGCTCACTTTGCATGGACCGTAAAGAAAAGCAGATGGAAGAGAGAGAGCGAGACAGAGACAGAGAGAACAGAAAGAAGGAGACGCAAAAGTTGCACCTGTCGCGTAGTTTCAGAATTGTTGTTGCAACTCGTGATTTATTGTTATCATGCACAGACAACTGTTTCACCTAGCTGTTTCACCACATACCTCGCTCCCCCATCTCTCCTTGAGCTCCCCTTGAGCTGGTTGTTGGTTCATTCGCTGCCGTCGCTCTGTAACCCGAGTCCAATGCGAACTCGCGCGAGTTAAGCTTATAATTTATATTCCTGCACATTGTTAAATTATGTTCACACTCTCAGCCACTCCCCTGCTCCTTTGCAACCGCCTTTGAACTGTAAATCAAAACTGTATTTTTAATGGCGATTAAGATGTCCTAGCTGGCTGCCTGACTGACTGCCTCACTATCTGGCTGCCTGGTTGCCTGGTTGCCAGCTTGCTCTGTGGCTATTTTTCTGCTCACTTTTTTGTTGTCTCTTTTATTTTGGGGGGCAATTAGCTGGCCACCAAGCAAGTGACTAATGCCCCTGTGCGGCGGCTGTGTGGATGCCACGACTGGCGGCACAGGCGACACGCAATAAATTAGCGTAAATTTACAACATTTGCTAAATTAAAAATGGCAAAAAAAGAGAGGCAAATGCTGTTGAGGTCGATGATGATAATGATGATGATGATGATCGCGTTATTGTGGCACACAAATTTGAGCAACATTAGAGACGCATTAGTGTGTGTACGTTGCGGCGTACAAAAGGCTCCCCCAACACACAAAGCGCATACAACATGCCGCATGCCTCATGCGGTATGCCTCATGCCGTATGCCGCATGCCCCATTCCCAACTGTTTGCTCGTTTATCGTTGCTGTCAGTCAGCTCAAAGGGGGCAATTAACGCGCCCAGCCGACGAGTAGCAACAACAGCAACTGCGGGGCGTGGCTGTGGCAGGCGCGGAAAATAGTTTGTTCCAAGTTTGGGATAGACGCTGTCGCCATATTCCAACGCCGGGCGACATATTGGCGACGCCATTTTGACGCTGTCGCCGACGTCGACGCACGCAAAGGACAATCAACAACAACAGCAACAACAACGACAAGAACAAGAACAATGACAATGTCTCGCCCAGCGACTGGCGACACAAACAGAACTGTCGCCGATTGCCTACCCCTATCCCCCACCCCTAACCACCTAGCCGATACCCCACCCCATATGTCTCCCCACTTCCAGCTGCCATTTGCCAGAACGCTGTTGACATTTTTGTACTATTTTTTATTTTCAATGAATTTATTGTGTTAATTTATTGCGTTTTGCCCATCAAAGAAGTCAACGCAATTTGCATATTATTGCAAGCATTGTCATAATTTATGTGTCCTCTTCCCCCCTATCAAAATTCCGCTTTAATGTAGACATTAAATCTACATATTATACTTATTTAGAGCCATCTGATGTACTTGTGAGCACTAGGCAAGTGTGTATTGGAAATTATTGCATTCAATTGTTGAAATTATGCTCCAAAAAAGAATATTTAAGTTTCTTTTTTCCCTGAAATTCGAAAGAACAAAGCATTTTTATTAAAGTAAATGCAAACATCGATCACACTTTTACCATGTCAGAAGACAATTTTAAAGAACTGCGGTTTCATATCTACTTTATTAGTATAAAAATGAAGTCTGTAGCCTTAGTGTTCAATCATGATATCCTTATTTAACATAATTTGACGTTGCCCTATAAAGTGTGTTGAAAATGTGCATTCTTACATTTTTATATGCATTTCGGCAATGTTTATTTGCATTTTGCATTATAGCTAAAAAGGCAAGGCAATAATTCAAGTATGAAAGAGAAAGATGTGGGTGAGAAAGAACGAGATGGAGAAAGAGTTGGGTGGGGTAGCTGGCCCGTGTGGCGAGCGAAATACTTTTAGAAAAACGCCCAACGTCAAAGAGCTGCTGGCGCAAAAAATAATGAAAATAAAAGCAAAAATTGCAACAAAAGTTGTAAAATAATTTGCCAGGCCACGAGTCAAACAATCTGTTGTGCCAAGGGACGTGGAGGGGCGCGTGTGTGTGAGTGGCAGGGGTGGGGCCAGGGCAGGGGGACAGGGTATTTTGGCTGGCGTTGCTGGCATGCGGTACAACATAAATCTTGGCACAAAAGTCAAGCGGGCCACGGCTGAGCGAAGCGCATGTAAGACAGTTTATTGCAGTCCCTTTTTCTAATTCTGCCAACACTTATTTCCACTTTTGCCGTCTCCCCTCTTCTCTTGCCCTACTCGTTTTCCGCCCAATCATTTGGACAGGCTAATGCAATTTTTGCGTGTGCTTAGCTTCTCTTTCACTAAAAGCCAAATGAATTTTATTGACAAATTAATTGCAGGCAATGCTGCAATTAAAATTGCTTTTGGCGCAAACTTGTGCAACAACAAAAACAAATGTCTGTGTTTTTGAGTGGCCCAGAGTATTGAAATAAAATTGATGTGTTGCAAAAAGAGCGCATTATAACATTGCTTTTACATTCTATTGATAAAATTATTGGCTTGTTACTCATATTTCTCCATCATCTACTTCTCTTTTCAGGTGAGTTTCAATCAAGTTCATTATGGCCAACCGTTAACAGCAACTGTACCAAAAATACCAAATACTTATGGTCGACTGTGGGCTGCTCTAACTTGACTCTCCTTTGGGTATGCTATTATAAATTTGTTTGCAGTCGCAATTAGGATGGGAATTATGGTATTCTCACATTATTCTTTGATTCTTTTTAAATACGTTATTTATAAAAATAAGCTTGTTTTCAACTTGCTTTCATTTTCAATCAAAGAAATCTTGTTGTTTTGATTTGTTCTTTCCGTAAAATTACATCACTTTTATTTAGACTCTTAAGCTGCGTACAATTCCATTAACATTCTTGTTAATATTATTAAATGATAAATGCCATAGCATAGCATATTTTGCGCCTATTCAGCTATTACACGAATCGCTTTATATATAGACTTTACACGGGCTCCCAAAAAAGTTGCGCAATCGTAATATGCCCAAACCAATGCCTTCAGCGAGATAGCATAGTAACAACGGCAATGGCAACAATAACAACACAATTCATAAATAATACTTATAACAAGCCGGAACGCCAATCGAAATGTATTTCTTTTTTTTTATGTCAGATTATAAACAATTAGAGCAGCTTATGTTAAGTTGAACATTGTACACTGTACCGTGTACAGAGATTGAATTCAATTCAGTTTATTTTGTTGGCCAACTAGTTTTGACCAGTTGTCGTTGTTGCTTCTCTGTTTTGGCACCTGTTTACATGCGCTGACAGTGTGCGATAGTGTGCGTGTGCGTGTGTATGTGTGGCCGTAAATCATTAAGCTCCTCCGACAAAAAAAAGAGTTGACAGCAACACGTGTCGATGTCTGCTCGAAACTTGAAAGCAACAAACACGCAGACAACAACAACATGTTGTGAACGCACGTGGGCTTATTAAACTCGATTCTTTCAATTTATTGTTTTGAAATTGAAAAGCTAGCGAAAAATCACACTGACACCATTTAAACTCTACAAATATGTGATAGCAGCTAAAGAGCGAGAACTGTAGAACTGTAGAAGCAATGCCGTTAGCAGGTCAGCAGAGAAAAATTTAAAGCAGGCAGCTTCCCTCCTTTAACACTCCCTTGCCTTTTATCAATTTAATGAAACGCGGGTAACGTAGCAGACAGCAATTGAAGTAGATGCAGCTCAAGTCCAGGGCTTCGGGCACTGGAGCAAAGAAGTTACTGTAAAAGGAATTGGCAAAAGGCAGCAAAGCAAGATAAAGTAATAGTTAAAACAATACTCCGTGTTGAAACTTTGAAAACAAAATGTGTTTTGAATTACAGGGTATTGGGAGAAGCAGTGATAACTTTTTCCATCAGTAAAACACCCTTGAGACAATCGTACGCACTCGTTGTGATGCAGATAAACAAAATATGACAACTAACTGTCGTTGGAAGTATAGTGAGAGAAAGACGTAAAAGGCACAAAAGCAGGCAAAAACTTTTGCACACTAAATCGTGCACACACATACATACATACGCGGACAGACATTCAGCACGCACTTCAAGCGAAAGAGAGTGGGTGAGTCAAAAGCGACACACACAGACAGCACAGAACTTTCAACGGTTCTTTCTTTATTTTGTCTGCCCTGGCGTCTGACTGTTGAGTATACATACTAGCATACAGAGTGGGCTAGGGGTACTGGGTGGTCTGGGCTGTGCTGAGAGCTTTGGCTGGGTTTGCGTGCGACAGAGATGGATAGACTCAAAGCGTCACGTCCTCAAATAAATTTTGTTGCTGTAGGTTGTGTGCGTTGTTGGGCTATGGAGTTAGCTACAGACAGCCGGCAGAGGGTGGTAGAAGGGGGGTGGCACAGTGGGGTGAGTCGACTCATGGCTTACTTAATTGGGTGGCTGGGCAGCGTCTGCCGAGACAACGACGTCGACGTCGCCATAGCCAAGGGAAATTGCTTATATTTTGCTTTTTTTATTTTTACCTTTTTTTTTTGGGACGGGACGAACGACGAGTCGTAAGCTTGGCGTTCGACTGTGCTTCGTAAGTGTGTCGCTCGGTCTGTCGGTTCACTTTGCGCTCTTACATAGCGTGTGAATGTAAGTGTGTGTGTGTGTGTTTGTGTGTCTGACGCTGTCTGCCTTCTTCTGCATTACTAGACGCGCCCGGCGCCTTGTTAGCTCGCCCTGCCCCACTGCCTCTTGTGCGCTCTCGCTCTCGATCTCTGGCTCTGCGACACAGTTTTATGTGCTTATGTGTGTATCTGTTTGCGTGTGAGCGTGGGCTTGAGTGTGTTCATCTAAAACTTTGTTGTGTGCTTTTCTGTGCCAAATGTCGGTCGGTTTTCGTGCGTGTATGCATGGCTATATGCATGTATATCTGTATGTGTGTATGCGTCTGTGTCTGAAACTTTGGCGCGTGTTTGGCATTAGTGACAGTCATGTCAGCAAAAGTTTGAGGCACATTCACATTCAACATTCCAAGTTTATGTCGTTGTCGTCTTTGCTGTTGTTATTGTTGTTGTTTGGCAATCGCTAGCGCCTTTGGGCGTGCCACTGTAGGCGTTGGCAGACATGCTTTACGTTCCAAGTCCTCGTCCTGGTTGACTCCTTCATGTGCTCCTCCTCTCTTTCATTCTTTTCTTGAAGCACATTAAAGCTTCACTCTCAGCTTTAAGCACGCGAGTCCCAGTGCATAATTATTATACGAGTTTTCGGTAAGGGGGAGCATTTCTGTATACTGTGCCTTCTCAATTGGGGTCCATCTAAGTGGTTTGTGGCCAGTGTGTGCGTTGAACTTTAATGTCCTTTGTGCCCATTCATTTTTGGTTTGACTTTTGTCACGTTTCCCAATGCAAAAAAGTAATTTTGTAGTCAGTTTAGCAATCCGATATGCAACATTTTAAAAGCAAAGTTGCTTTTGATAACTATACCTCTACTTGCGATTAAAAACTTTTCATACGACAATAATTTCATATGCCACCATTCATTTCAGTTGTTTCACTAGTTAACATTTATTGTCTGATTTTTTTTTCTTTTATATTTTTTCATTCATACTTGCCATTATTTGTTCTTAAACTTTTCGAAAACTCTCCCATTGTTTCAATGAAGCCATAATTATAATAACAAGAAGAGTAAAACTATTTTTGAAGTAAATGTCACTCTAGTTGCCAACCATAACCATAATCATAAATTATTAGCTTACTATTTGTCGGTTTTGGGTGGTGTCAGCTCAATTTGCTAGCACCCTCAGCAACAGCTATATACTTGTACGTCCTTTGGCTGATGTGTCCTTGGTCGGGTCACGCACATTGCTCGCGTTTTTGGTGCGATTTCCTCTGCACGTTTTTAGACGCGCCCAGCAATTACTTAGTTGAGGCAGCAACTGGAGTTGGCCAGCTTGGTCAGTTGACTAGCTAGGCCGATGGCTATCAATTTGTTGAAATCATTTCCGCAATTTTATTGCCTCTTTCTCTCTGGGCACAGCTCGTGCCACCATGGAGCATGGAACGTGGGCGTCAACGGCAGCACAGCCAGCCAAGAAAGCCGAGAAATTGTGCTCTAACTGGCTATGGAGGCGTCCACCAGGCCATAACTCTTTTGACCAGGCAGCTGTGATTTTTTTCGACTTCGGTTTTCTTGTTGTTTTGGGCAACAAATGCAAGAGCGATGTCTAAATTCCATGGCTAGGTCAAGTTTGGCCTTTTAACTGGGTTGAACACGAGCCTTGTTGTACGCGAGGCGACTAAGGCCCCCCAACTCCAACTACCACTGCTTTGCAGTCAGTTGCTTGTTTGGTAATAACTTGTTTTGTTGCTGCTGTTTGTAAGCTGCCAAATGGATTTTTGCATTACAATGTCAGATTAATCAAAACGAGCCAAGCAAGCAGCAGCTAACAACAACAACAGCAATAAACCTAAGAGAAAACCGACAATTGTTTGGTGAAGCAGCTGAGAGGCATGGGAGGGAGAGGGAGAGGGAGAGGAACTGTAGTTGAGGGGTGCACGCTGCGCTTCACAAGAAATACGAATGCATAAAATTTTATGTTTTTCTGCTACTTGACGGTGGCAACAAGTGGGCCAAGCCAACAGTAACAACAGCAGCAACAACAGCAACAACAACAACGATAGCGAAAAGCAGCCATGGCCACAACCGCAGCAGATGATTATCGGTCGGGCCGACTACAACAGCAACAGCAGCAGCAGCAACAACAACATCTAACTGAGCAACAACAACTGCCACTGCATTAGTTTTTATTGAGGCAGTTGGCTGAGCTGACGGCGTGGCAGACAAAGCGGCGTTGCAACAAATGCCACAGCAACATTTTCATTACCATTCATCACCTGGCAACGTAGACTTAGACGTCCACTGCTGACAGTTGAACATAGTCAAGACACCGAAAGCAGCAACAACAAAAACCTGGCCAAAGCTGTGCCACTGCCACTGCGTTGCAAGTAGAGACAAACCTTGTGGCAAAGATAAAGCCAAACTAGTAACAACAAAGACCTCGACTTCCTTTGGGTCATCGATGACGGCGCAGACCTTGTTTTTTCTACTTGCGACGAAGTTGCAGTTGCAGTTGCAGTTGCATCTATACCGTTTGTCTGCAGGCGCATCTCACTCGCCTGGCGGCCATGAAAAGCTGATTTCTGTTAGAGTTATGGGCCCTTGTCAGTGCCATATGAGAGCTGCAAAGAAGTTGCAGTTCAAGTAGCTGCTGCAGAGGACCATTCTCTAGTTAGCATAGAAATTTATGCTACAACACTAAGAAAGTAGCGGAATGGGGGAGTGCATTAAGGGAATTATGTAAGAATGGAGTTTATAATTTGAATGCTGAAGAAATGAGAAAATATTATTCAGTTCATATGGTAAAACTATAATAGTCTTTCTGATAGTTCACATTTACCTGGTAAAGTCGATCAAGAAGTTTTGACAATGTGTCGATCACTAAAGTTCCCTTGATATACTTTAATCCACATCCGCCTATTTAAACAACATGACATTTATAACACTTTTCTGCATGTTGATCATCTCAACATAATAAATAATAGTATATTATAAATATAAAATAAATATTGTAATTGAATCTATACATTTTAATTGAATATTTGTGCCGACCGAAAATGTATGCAACAGGAAGAAGGAATCATCTCCGACCCCATAAAGTATATATATTATTGGTCAGCGTCAACAGCCGAGACGATATAGACATGCCCGTCTGTCCGTCCGTATGAACTCCTAGATCTCAGAGACTATAAGAGATAGAGTAACCAGATTTTCGGGATAGTGTGTCTTATTGGCACAATACTAATCATCATCTTAATGATCTCTGAGAAGTTGGTTACAATCGGATATAAAACACAGAAGAAGTGCAGCTGCACCTGGTTAGTTGCTATGTCAACTCCGTGTTCAATAAACCTACTAAAGTGCCGCAAAGCTAATAATTGCGAACAAATAAAATTTTGGTATATTATTTGGTATATTTTTAGTATATTTTCAGTATATTTAAAAAAAATATTTCAATGGAAAAATTGGGTGACGGATATTTCAGTCGAGCAAACTCGACAGTAGCTTTCTTACTTGTTTAAATTTTTTTTTAAGAAAATTAGACATTTTTAAATAATGTATTCAACAGCTGTCTTATCTATTTGATATCAAATGGAAATCTATCCTTTTCCTCTTTCCTTTTCTGATTTTTTTTAATAAAATGCAATTTTATGCAGGAGCTGCACATAAACAAAACTTTTTTACATAGTCTATCTGAGACTATTCTTGTTCCTTATTCTCTGTGATAGAGCGAGCTAGCATTAGAGCGATTGAATGAGACGGCAGACTCGTGCGCATTGTTTTTCCTTGCGCCCTCATTAACAACCCGACTCGAATGAGTTTTAATTAGTTAGGAGCCCCCGCCCGTTTAGCATTTGCTTTACTTTGTTGTTGCTAATGCTCTCTAGCTGCCAAATTGTGAAATATTAGCGACTTGACGTTAATTTCACATGAAATATTTGCTTGCGAATAATTTGGAACATTTTGCTTTGTTTTTCTTTTCGTTTCGTTTCATTTTTATTTTATTTTTTGTGGGTCGCACGCGCAAAAAATGTCGTTCAGTAAGGATTTTTGGGTCATTATGTGATTACGCAATGAGATCTAGCCCTCCATCCATTCCTTCTAGCATTAACACCAGTCCCTGGCTAGACATTCATATTCGCCTTAAAATATACAATAAGTACAATAACACAACAAACGACAATGGAACAGCGACACAATGAATGGAACTTTGTCCTTATGTCCTCATCATAGTTCACTCTTACATAGCTTGTCTATGTACTGCGTATACCAGTCGTCATTCAAAAGAACAACACACAAAAAACTGTCGCCAGAGCCGGTATGTGAGGCGTCCAGACTGCGCCAAGTCAAAGCCCAACTGCGACAGTCTCTGGTCTCAGACTCAACGTCAGACCCTAACTCAGACCACAGTGCCATTCCCATTCCCATTCCAAGTGCCAGACCCAGAAAGCGTCTCAGTCCCAGACCCAGAGCCATACCATAAACCATTTCCACACGCAGCTATTTTCACTTGGTATTATAATAAGATAGGGCGTATGCTTGTTGAAGGTACATTTACTTTGTTATCGGGGATGTTAGAGGACAGTGATTGTTGGTATTTTTTTTAAATTAACAATTTATTTCTATACAAATTTTAAAATATTTCATCTTTATAAATATTAATAGAACTCAATCTTTCTGTACGCAAATTTATTTTCTTTCTCATTAGCTATTCGTTTTTTTTTTGCTTTATGATGAATTCTTTTAAATACATAATACAAGAAGGACTGGACTGTTAGGACTTGTTTTTATCAAATAGTATTTGTATTCTTCCTTGTTTTTCTTTCGAGTTTGAAGAATTGCATAGTTGTCTTTCCCTGCCTTTCCAGGAGAGCATGCAAGTTTCGCTTTGTATTGAACTTTTTTCATTGTTGCGACCAACATTCGCTTTTATGGCATGTCGTGAAGGACACAGCAGCAACAGAGGCAGAGGCAGAGGCAACAACAAGCATTTGCTTTTAATAGCATAAAAGGAATCAAACTAACAAACAGACAAACAAACAGGCGAAAGAACAAGCGAAAGGAACCAGAGAGTGAGAGGACAAACAGGGATGAGTTGTGGACTGAAATGGGCTGGGTCAGTTCATAACTGCGACTGGGTAGGAGCCGGCAACATCGATAAGAAACGAAACTGTTGGACCACACTGGACAATGGGCTCACCCAGCAACAGCTAAAGGACATACACACACAAGGACACGAGTGTATATGTCGGCGACGACATCCTTTTTCCTGTCTGTGCTCGGCCTGTTTGCTGTCTGTGAGTGTATGTGTGTGTATGGCACATTTGTGTGCTTGGCTGTGTTGGTGCGCGTGTCTGCCATGTCCTGCCCGACGCCGTCGCCCGGGAGCGCCTGTCGAAAATGTTTTCCATTTCAGTTAGCAAATGATGTCGGCCAAAGCCGAGACGAAAAAGATGGGACGGCAAAATAAATGAAAACTCAGACGCGACGCAGCTACCAATTGTGGGCAAGGGCGAAAGCGGGGGCGGGGCCGTGACTGTGGATGTGGCATGTTTTTATGACATGGCGGGACGAAAGGACAACAGCAAAAAATAATAATAACAAAATGTAGAAGCGCCATTTTCGCTCTTGTTGTTGTTGTCGCTGCTCGGACGCCATTTGGGACCATTTTTGTTTTTCGTTGCTGCTGCTCTCATTTATTTTTTGCTCTCTCTCTCTCTCTCTTATTTTTCTTGTGTTTTTTATTTATTTTATTTTTTGTTTTTCATCTGCACTTGGCTTTTATGGTAGCTAGCGACGCGTTCCGCTTGAATTACGCGGCCAGCGAAGCGAGCCATGAACAGAAGCGGGTGGCTCGCAAATAAAGTTGCAAAACTTGAAGAAGATGGAAGAAGAAGAGTGTGGGTGCCGAGGGAGAGGGGGACTGACTGCGTCGCCATTTTGAAAAGTGTGCACATAAAAAAAAGTGACTGCTGGCAATCATTGTGTCATCGATAATAAAGATTAAACTGGAACGAGATGAGGGCAAGGATGTTGCAAGCATTTTGCGCTGATGTCACAACAAAAGCGACTGCACTTCCATTGTAAATAGTCGAGCACTCGACACACACACACACACTTGACTGCGTACACATATATAGTAGTTGTATTTGTATTCGTATTGCTGCTCTCCATTATGTGGTGCTCGTCAAAAATGTGGTGCTTGGGTCTCCATTTAGCCAGCGGCTGCAAAGAGCCTCGAATACTCGGATGTACAAGTATGATTGTGTGTGTGGGAGTGTGGTTGTGCAAAGTGGTACAAAGTGGGACTCGGATTCTCGGGCCTGGCCCAGAACGGGGCAGGCAGTTGGTTTCAGGCTGCTGGTTTCTCATTACAAGCAAACGACCTTCAGCGCTCTTCCCTCCAACCCCAACCCCAACCCAACCAAATGCAAAAGAAGTGCTGAATCAGGTCATGCGGGTGCTGGGATGTGGTGCGGTGTGTGGCGCACGGGGCGTGCTAAAAACCGAATTGTAACTAACAACTTTGTACGGTCGAGAAACTGAGTTGTGTCGCTTGTGCATTTAGAGAACCAAAGCAAATACATTTGCCACACACACATGCAACCACATGAAGCTGGTCGGATGGATGGATGGCTGCACAGTCGAGCAGGGGACGGGGATAGGCGAGGGAGGCAATGACAGACAAATGACGAAACTCTGACAACTTTTGCGGTTCTCAAAGCAAAGCAAAGCATCTGAAGATCAAAGCATGAAATCTTTACTCTGACGATGTGCTAAAAAATCGCATTTTTAGTTGTCGTCTTTCATTATAAACAACATGAGAGCATCTCGTGCATCTGTTATTTCTGTATATAGTTTCAGACTGCTATCAATCAGACGAAAATGTGAATGCCAAATTAAATACACAAGCACGTCTAGACAATTAACAAGCCATGTTGCTAATCAAGTTTATAGATTGGAATTAACATCAATCATAAATCGCAGATGAAGATCAAAATGATAATTGAATCGAAAATTTTCCACTTTTCCTTCGAATAGTTAAATATCACAATTAAATCGAAGTACAATAGTCGAGGGAGAAATGCGAGAAGATACGATGGACAAATAGATAGAAGATATGTTTCTCTATGATTTTAAGGGCAAGTTTGTTTTCTAAATGAAAAGTAAATATAGAGCAATTTCTGATCTGCGCAGGATCTGCCGTGTCCCTGTGCAGATGTTTCTTCCTGGACGTACACTGAGAATATGCTTGGTGGTCTTATCATCTTTTTTGCAGAGTCTGAACTGTGAGTCAGTCGATAGACTCGGAGAATATATATACAATAATTATAAATACAATTCAATTTAAAATATTTATCCTCCTTTTTTATTTACATATTTTGTAGCAAAGACTGAGCTTTTCATAGTGAATGAATTGGTTTTATAATGCTTTTGTTGAATATTTGTCGGCATTGCTTTTGCTCGCCTGGAGAAGTTCAATGGGTAGCAGAGAATATGCCGAGAGATTCGAGTACGGCATGAACCAAACAAAGCGCCCACGACAATTTTCCATGCGACAATAACAACGACAACGACAACGACATCGACATAGACCCACCTGACCCACTGACACTGCCCCTAAGAATGGGGCATACTGTGAACCTACCCCATATGATGGTGCCACTGTTGTTGTAGTTGCCATCAAATCATATTTCCGTTTTTGTCGCTCGCTTGGGGTACGATGTCATCCATGCCTAGGTCGTCCGCTTGTCCGCTTGTCCAGCATTCTGTAATGCACGAAGCGCAGTTGTAACGTCATCATCGTCATCATAATCATCTGCATCAGCAAATGTTAATCGTCATCTGTCAGACGCGCTTTGCGGTCACCAGCAAATTGAATGTAGGTCGCCCCAGTTGATGTCGCTGCGGTTGGCATTCGCGTGACCACAGCGCCATCGATCAGACTACAGCAGTTGCAACAATCGTCATCATCATCATCATCACCACCATCATCATCATCATCATTATCATCGTGGCTGATTGGCCGCCTGCATGTCTGCCGTGCTCGTACTCCCCTCTCTCTCTGCGGTCACATCCACGGCCAATTAACAGCCCAAATACGAACTGCATTGTCGTAGGTTGCACTCTGCTTGGGCTTGTGCTTGTGCTTGTGCTCCACTTTTAGCACAACCACATGCCACTTATATAACCTATATAATGGTGCTACACACACTCGCACACGCACACACATACATTTGTCGGGCCCTTTAGTGTCGGACTGCATCTTGTGCGCTCACAAGTAGGCAATGCTTTTTTTGGTACTATTGCAAACGTGAAGTTGGAGCGCCTTTAAGACGTTGCCTTTAAATGGGTGTGGTGCTCTACAATATATCGAAGTCTGCTCTCCCAGGTAATGGATGCTGAGTTCAGTAGGGGATTTTCCATTAAAACGTTGCCGCTGTGTTGTTGTTGTTGTTCTTCCTTCGTTTACGACTGTCTCTTGTCTGTTTGTCGATGGCTCAGTGGCTGTCTATCTGCCGGCCATTAAAAGGCACATGGCACACATACTCTAACACAGTGCAAGAGCACAAATACAAACATTCCTACTGCTATGTATAGCTATGTGTAGCCAAATATATGCTTAGGATTTGCCCTAAAATGTATGCTACACTTTTTGGCGCAGCTGCTGTTGCTGTTACTTTGCTGCCATTGTTGTTGTCGTCTCGTCTCTAGAGCAGACACTCCTTTTTGCAATACACACACACACACACACAGACACAGGCACTCTCCCCGACACGACTAACTGATTTTTAGGTCGCTGGCGTAAACGACAGAACGACAGACATTTACTGCTTTGGCTGGCTGGGCTCATCGTTAACTCACAGACACAGACTCTCACACTCGCATGTTGCCAACAAAATGGCAGACAGAGCCCAGAAACAGCAGCAACAACGACAACAACAGCAACATCATCATCATCGTCGTCGTCGTCGCGCTCGTTATAAACAGCAAACAGCCGCCACAGCCACAGCCGCAGCCCAACCGATAAACCCAAAACCCCGCAACAACTAACAATTCTCAACTGGCTAGAACCTCCCAACCCACCTTTCTCTCTCGCTCTTTATGCCCCCCCTCTCGCGCCGCTCAACAATTTTGTTAGACATGAACCAGTTTTTATGTCATTTTTATTTTTTTATTTTCATTTTATTTTATTTTCTTTTTTGCCAACATTTGCGCGCACTCTCTCTCTGTCCTTCTGTCTCTCTCTCTCTATCCTCACAGCTCTCGCTCTCGTATACAGCTGTCTAGTGCCTCTTGCTGCCGTCAGATGGCGCGCCCGCTTTTATTTTTTTCGGTCTATGTACCCAAAAATGTTCTTTTCCTTCTATGTACCCGCTATAGTTGTGTATATGTATGAAGTATATGCTGTGTATATAGAAGTCTTTTTCCATTCATTTCGTTTTATTGTCGTTACTGTCGAGTACAGCAGTAGCAGCAGCCAGCGACTGAGGAGGCAGCAGCAGACAGCCGTCTGCTTGGCCCGTGTGGATTTTTGGCTCGTGAATTGTTTGTTGGGTTTTTCCGTTTTTTTTTTGTGCTTTTGTATTTTTGTTGTTGTTTTTGGCGCATAAAGTTGCCAGTCAGTCAGCGAGGGCAGAGCAAAAGAGCAGGCCAGGAGGTGCACGCAGGAGTTTGCTCGCATTGTACTCGTTCCCCACCACCCCTCCTACCGTTACTCCCACTGCCGCCTGATCGTTTCAGCTGTGTTGGTGTTTGGCTCGTGCGCTCGTTTTGGCCAGAACTTTTTGTTGCTTTTGTCTGCTTTGGTTTTTATTCTTGCCACATGCCAGCAGCTCGCCCCTCGTCGTCCCCATCCCCGTCTCCGTCGCCCGCCTGAAATTTTCCTCTGACTGGTTTTGTGTTGCAGCTTTTGCTTCCTTTTTGGCACGTAGCCGACGACGAGGTCGAAGAGGAGGCGAGTGGGCGAATTGGCGATGCGGGCGAATGGGGAAATGGACGAGGAGCAGGCGGACGACGATGTCGTCGTCTAAGCTGGGAATTTATGTGCCATGTGCGTTTCATATTTTTACGTTGCTATGTGGACTAAGCTCTGCCTCTTGCTCCCTCGGGCTCGACACACACTCACACAATTATGCGACTGCTTTGTTACTTAAATTTTTTCGTGCTGGAATTTAATAAATATTGGGAAATGTATAAAGCTTGCTGTTATGGTCGCATTCAAGTGTCGTAACGTTTACTAAATTCACTAAAATTGCAGTCAACTCTTAAATGAAGAGTCAACACAGTTAACTAACTCTAGAGTCTAGCCACATAGGCATGAGTATTCGCACAAGTTGTTGCTTAATACGAGTAGCGGCTAATGAACTCAACGCAATGCCATTTGATATTTTACTGTGTGTGGTAAAAAATAGAGTGAGTTTGAACATTAACAAATAATATGAATTTGACACTTTTAGGATATTTATGAATAAAGTGCCTGACATCGTAATTAAAAACAATTAGAATGCATTTTGTAGTACTAAAATAGAGTTATAAATATTTCAATTGTACAACTAAAGAAGAAAAACATTTATTTTTAATTACTTTTCTTTGTCTGCATTTTAACATCTTTTGCTTTGTATTAAATGAATTAGAAAGAGAGGAAGGAAATATTTGCATACATGTATAAACTATAAGTTTATTTGACATTAAGACAAGTCTTAATAGTAGATGTACATTTTCCTATTCAATTGAATTCCCGAAAATATATAATTATGCAATTTGCGATGCAACATGCAGTTATATTAATATTCATATATGTGCTTTTCGTTGACTTCCTTCCTTGCATTCTTAATTTAATGAACTTTATATCAAGCACTTCCATCTTCAGCAAATTGTAGCCTACTTACGGGCGTTGTCTTACTCCACTTTAAACAAACTTCTTCGCATGGTTTAACAGCCTGGAAGAGATACACGCTGGAGTTCCACAGGGAAGTGTTCTTGGGCCCTTCCTGTACACCCTGTACACTGCCGACTTACCATCTCCCGCCAACAACACCGAAATTCCCCCGGCTCAGTTGCTCCTGGCCACCTACGCCGATGACACCGCCATGCTGGCGTCTCATTCCTCACTGCAAACTGCCACCAATGCAGTCCAGGAATGGCTGCATGCAGTTGAAGAATGGACTGCCAAATGGAATGTGGCCATTAACTCCTCAAAGTCAGCCTGTGTAACTTTTTCCCTGCGGCCCGGAATTTGCACAGGTCTGACTTTCGATGGAAACCCTATCATCAACGTCACATCGCACTGCTACCTAGGCGTACACCTGGATCGGAGACTGACCTGGAGGGCCCACATCACGTCGGTCAAATTTAAGTCCCTGGCGAAACTAAAAAGCTCGACTGGCTCTTCCACTCCAGTAAGCTACAAATGAGCTCTAAGTCTCTTCTAATCAGAGCCATACTTGCTCCAACGTGGAGTTATGCCATCCAGGTGTGGGGAACTGCCGCCAAATCCCAGCTCAATAGGCTCCGAGTGGTCCAGTCGAGAGCTGCACGTCACGCATCTGGGCTCCCCTGGTACGTGACAAACAAGGTCATCGAAAGAGATCTGAAAGTTACCCTTCTTGGGGATCAAATCAACTTTCATAGTAGCCGTTATGCCGACAGGCTTGTGATCCACCCTAACCGACTGGCAAACATGCTAGTTAATCCCATCTCCCTCCGAAGGCTGAAGAGGGTACACCCCAGCGATCTCCCTACCCGGAGGATTATATAATACATTACACATTAAGTAAATAATAAATAGACAAATTTCTCCTCTTGTACTAAATAATTAAGAAACTACTTGGTCTCATATACCTGTTATATACACATTAGGTTAAGTTCAGAGGTTTAAACTGAACGATTCCTTTTGGATCCAAAAATAAATAGAAATCTCATTTAAAAAAAAAAAAAGCATGGTTTAACGGCCTGGTTAGACATTTGCTTCGAGTGATTTTCCATCCGATAGCAAGCAGTTGGAGTTGGGGATGTGCTGGAGGTTTCCTGTCACGTCAGCAGCCGCCATGTCCTGCGGGCGCGTTGCTTAGTAAGGAAAAATAACCCAAAAAATGACGATGTCGACGTGGGCAAGTGTCAAAAGTTTGGCTTAACTTTCGCACGCGCTGAGTGCTCGGAGCGGGTGCGAGGCAAAGAGGACTCGTGAACTAACCACAAACTCACGCCACATATACACACACGCACACCACTCCCACACACACACACACTCACTCTCGGTCGCCTGTTTTTGTTAAAGGCAATTGCGTTTGCGAGCTTTGTTGATGATGCCTACAACATTAATGTGTATATCCCTTTCGCCTTTTTGGTTTCGCTGTGGTTGTTGTCGCCAACCCCCTCTGTCCCCGTCTGTCGCGTATCTGGGTTTACGTCATTCGACTGTATCTGTCGCCTGTCCTTTGTCTCCGTCTCCATCTCTATCTCCATCTCCGGCTTTAGATTTGCCACTGTCTTGTGTTGTTCCTCTTGACTTGGCAGCCGTCGCTTCCGTTGTGCTGATGCCTGTTTCTTCCCTGCTTCCTCTGCGCTGCCGGCACTAATCATCTACGACGCCGTCATTTCGCCTTGACTCTCTGACATTTGTCTGTCAGGACAGACAGCTTCCCTGTTAAGACATTGCACACTGGTTCGACAGTGATTAGCAAGTGTAAAGAATTCCAGCTACATGCAATTTTTACATTCTTGATATTTTTACCAATGTTGGTGTACTCAAATCTATATCTAAATATATACATGATAACATTTATTGCACTAGAAACAATACTCATATTGCTTGGCACTCTTCTCTTGCTTCCGTGCCACTGTGCTGCTGTCTGTCTTTGGGCATGTACACGTAGACACCTGTATGTATTCTGCTCCTCCCGGGCCCGACGTCTCCGCTCAGTTAAGTTTCGCAAGTGCCGCCCCTGGTGGATTATTTCGGCACAATTTGCATATTCAATGAGCTTTCTACGATGGCTCTGCTTCCCCCTCTCTCTCTCTCCCGATTCGCTCGTCTTGTTTCTCCTTTGGCTCCTTTGGGTTTGGCAGACGTCGCCAGCGCCACGCACGTGTTACATAAGTTTGGAACGTGTCTGCCGTTTGCTGCAGACCGCCCATCCCCATCCCCGTCCCGCTCACCAACACTCCTTGTCTGTGTGTGTGTGAGCCTTCGTATGTGTTTGCTTTGCGCTTTGCACGTGGCAAAATTGTGTCGTCGTCGTCGGCAAATGAAGTTTGTTTGCCTATGCCAAGTCGCCTTTTGTGTCCTTCCCGCAGGCTTGGCTACCAAAATGCCAGCACGTGGTTGCCATTTGCAAGATGTGTGTGTGTGTGTATAATTTATTGATTACTCGCTCTGGCTCTCTCTCCTACTCTCTCTCTCTCTCTCTCTCTGTCGCTCTATAAGCTTACGCATGCTTTCCATTTTGTTTATAATTGTCTGGCATTTCACGTTATGTTTTTAGCTTTAAGGCTGACACACAAATTTCCTGTCGTTGTTTGTTGTTGTTGCTGTCGTTCTCTTTAAAGCCAGGCAATCTCGCTGACTGACTGCCTGTGCCTGAATGACGCAGTGTCTGATCGCTCAAATCACACGCATTACGTATACGTAGCGTGTGCCTCAAGGTCAATTTAGCCAGCGTACTTATGTGTGTGTGGCAATGTGCGTGGCTTTGTTTGCGTGTCTTTCGTCGTAGACAACACAGACAAATATTTATTGCATGTTCAATGTGGCGCATGTACAATATTTCTGACAGATGCTTTAAGTTGTCGACCAAGTTAGACACAGCCCCCTTCCACGCCTGCTGCGAACTACTTAGGCGCAAATCCTGCGCCTAGTTGACAACATGAACATCAGCAACTTTTAGCTAATCTACAGCGCACATTTTCTCCCACCTCCCATCTCCCTCCTAATACCTCGTTGATCCAACGTTGCCTACGAATTTGCCAACTTACTGAGGCAGCAACCGCAAAAGTAGCATTTAGTATTCTCTCTGGGTGGGCGACTATGAGTTACCACGCTCTTTCACTTATTACATTTGCCATAATAAATTATGCATGCAATTTATTATCAATTGGCTTGAAGAAATCTAATCCATATATTTTAATTTATTGTCAAATCAGTTTCAATAGTTAGCGCATGCTCAAATAACGTCGCTTATCTATTTATTTTTAATTTCGTTAGTCTATAACTAACTCGTATTTACATTTTATATTCAAATTGCAACGAAACCCTTGGTAATGAAAAGGGGGCCGAATTAAAGTAAGTGTGATATACAATACAAATTTCAAATAGAAAAAAACTTTAGGGAACTTAATAAATATTATCAAAGACATTTCTGCTTATATACCTCTAAGCCTAATAAGCACTTTAGGCGGTATTCAAAAAGTTGATGCTGCATAGCTAGGGAATAGAAAGGAAGTAACTGATTCAAGGGAGAAGTTGTGCTGCGATGGAATAAGTTAGGATGAGAGGTTGAGTTGGAGTTGGAGGCAAAGGGAAAATGTCACAGCCAAAGGTCTGAGCACGTTTTTCACATTTCATTTCGCCTCACTTGTGTACAAAAAAGCAGCGGGCAGAAGAATAGCGGGCATAGTAACTGACACAGGGAGAGCAGAGCACACTGTCATGGCGACAACTACAACATCAACAACAACAACCAGAGCGAGAATCTCAGTTGGCAATGGCTAATAATGAATACGACTGTAGTCAGGGCTCATCAGTTGCTGCTGTCTCCGCTTTCCTCTGCTCTAAAAAGCGGGAACAAAGTGGACTCTGATTTTGAGTAGTTGTTGTTGCAGTTAATGTTGCTGTTTCTTATGACAATGACATGGAAATGAAAACGGGCGTCTGAAGTTGACTTGAAATCGGACACAGGTTTGTTCCGTGCCACCTCCACCCCCCAACATGCCACCTCTATTTCCATCGTCATCGCCGGACTTCCACTTCAGTTGGTGTCGCTGGCAGGCAGAGACTGGCGGTCGACATGTGACGGCATTAATCATCCAACAGACTAGGGTTACAGACTACAGTTACTGGGAGAGAAAGGGATTGCTGAAGGATCCATCAGACGGCCGACGGGTCCATTCTGCTCATTAGGCAACAGGCCGAGGATGGACTGCATCCTTTTGACGATGCCCACGCCTACTTCATTTTCACTGGGTTTATTCGCTTTTGTGGCATGTTGCATTCAGGACGTTTTTACTTTTTGCGCTTTTGTTTATGCTTAAAGCCTGCATTGCCCGACAGAGATGGCACACTGATGCAGCTGTATAAAGAGACAGAGAGATAGGGAGGACAAGAGTGAAAAGCAAGCAAAAAAATGCACCACATTTTTCCTCTTCACTTTTTGGTTGAAAGTGGTTGCAGATGAGGCGCTGAGGCCCCTCGTCTTGTTTCCTTTTTGCGTAATTTATTTTGCTTACACACACATATGTAGGTACGTGCACACTGGCCGCTTGCCACGCCCTCTGCCACACGTACAGCAAGAGGGAGTGCGGCAACGTCTCCACACAGCGCACGGCACTCGACAAAACAAATAGCGTCCGCGTCTATACACAAAATCAGACGCTCAAGGACTCTTCAACTTGCCAGCACAGCACAGCGAGCTGTAGTTCTCGCTCGCCCGACAGTAGCTGCTGCCAGCCTTCTATACAAACAAACACACACACGCACACTCACCCATACACTTGCACACACATAGTTACACCCACTTGAAAGTGCCGTGCAATGAAAGTAATTTCGCCAAATAGACTTCGTCCTGCTTCTGGCATTCTGACATTGCTTGCCTGCGTTTTGCACAGTTCGCTGCGTTCTTGTTCTTGCTTTGCATTGGTTTGTTTTACTGCTTACTGGCAACTCGTTACGGGTACTGAGTACTCGGTACTGGTTACAGACTACAAGCTACTCGCTTCAGCATCAGCCTTATCGCGTCTTGCCCCAAACTTACTTTAGCCTCTCAGGGTTTCTTGCCCAGAATAAATGTGGTAGAAACATTACTTGCCTTGAGAGTAAATTCCTTTACCTTGCGTTACCATAATCGTAAGGAAATAAAAATGATATTTAAAACTCTTCAGTCGCATATTGATTATATTATTATAATATGTATATATTATAGTAATTTAGACTTTGTAATAGCCAAAAATAAATATCGTTATATTATAAAGAAGTCGCTTTCTTCATTGTTATTGTATTAAAAATTGAACTTGTATTCAGTTGAGAACTTCTTTTAAAATAATAAGTAGCATCTACAAAGCTATATGTCATGTGTCTAAATATTGATTCCCTCAAAAATATGTTAGTTAAGAGACTATTATTATTAGTTTTTCACATTATCGAAGAAAATAAAATGATAATAGACAACAGAATTTAGATAATCGAAACTGAACCAATTTAGATAAATCTAAAGTTGAGGAATGCTACGAACCTTTTGATAGCCCCTCCCATGGTATGTAAAAGTTCAATTAACTAAGAGAATAATTACGAGCATGAATGTAATCGAAACTTTGGCTAAAAAGAAAACGAATTAATCTGGTATATTGCTAATGGGTAGACTTGGAGCAACTGTAAACGGAAATGATATTAATTAGAAAACTTTGCTCAACTCTTTTATTTTATTTAAATTTTTTGTTTTGGTATGCAAAAAAAGACAATTCAAAACTTACGCGCATTGCAAAGAGTTTGATGTGGCAGCTAGTCTTTTGAGCACCTTCCCCTGAATACAAACTTGGCATATGCATATGTGTGTGTGTGTGTGTGTGTGGCTAGGGAGAGCCCTCGACAGTCGTCAGCTCTAATTGCTTTTCATGGCAATGTCACAACAACAATTCTAACAAAAGTAAAGGAAAATCTCTTTAGGGTATCCCGCTGTGAGCCGCATTTGGCATTTTGCTCTTCCTTTTGTCTTTGCTCTATTAAAGTTTTGGCCTCCCCCACCCCTCCAAAGAAACTGTGTACATCGCGTACTGCTGCCCCCCCCCCCCTTCCTTCTCATGGGGCTACTCGGATGCCCATCCTGCTAGCATTCCAAAAGTCTGTCTGTGCAACTTGAAACCAAAAAGCGCAAAAAGTTTTTCATGCGGCTTCGGCTCTTTTCGAATTCCATGCCACTTGCCTCCTATAACACCCCCTGCCACTCCCAAAACTTCTCTCCCTTTGTTTCCACCTTACCACCCAGCTCTACCCACGCCCTCCAATCGCCCCCGCCCCACCCTTGGTGCTGTCTTGCCACAATCATTGGCATTTTCTATGGTTTTATAAGCAGCGACAGAAGGGAAAAGCTGAATTTCTTCCAAAGAAGCTGACTTGCCCCTCGTCACCTCGACCCTTCACCATTATACGCTCCGTTGTCTGTCTGACAGTCGACTCTCTGTCTGTCAGTCAGCCAGGACGTCGTGTTTCTCGAGGGGGGTGGGGGATGAGCTCTGAAGTCTGGCCTGTGTGTGCTGGCTTCTGGCGCTGTGGCAATATATCCACGTCTGCATCAATGTCTGCTGTCTTCTTACTCTGCTTCTTGCTTCTCAGCTGGCTTCTAACTGTTCGCTGTCTGTATGGCGGTTCGTCTGTTGTCTGTCTGTCTATTTGGCCGCTTTATTTGCCTGCTTCTTTTCAGTTTGTTCTGCTTTTTTGTTGCCTGTTTTTTGTTGCCATTTTATGCTTCCTCTTGCTCTGCTTCTTGCTCACGTTCGCCTTCCACCTCCTCCTCTCTCCCTACTACTTTTATTCCGCCTCGCAACTTTACATTTTCATGCTCGTGTTCCCATTTCACAGCTTTCGCTTCCTTCTCAGTCGCCGTCGCTGTCGCCGCTGCTGTCACCTCCCAGCGCCACCCACTTCCGTTCTATTTTCATCTACTTGAGTGGAATTTTTATTTGTCTACTGCCATTTCTCTCCCTCATTCTCTTCTCGCCGTCATTGTCGTCGTTATTCCTTGCGCATTGTCACTGGTAGTCCAGATACCCTGCAGTCAGTTGACACACGGGGCATTGGAGTAGAGTCCTTTGTGAAGAACTGTAGATTTTAGAAGTAAAGTTATCAATCAAAATCTGGGTTTTTACTTTTACAACAACAACATTCTTTATAAAAAATACTTTTTATTAAAAGCCATATAACTGAATTCTGTACTTGTAATATATTTAATTTTTTATTTTGATTTTAATATTCATTTCTTTCTACTCTACTAAATATCTTCTGCTAAAATATTCCGTGCTCTTATAACATATTTCTTTCCGAAACTGATTTAATTTTGACGATTCGTAGAAATCTTGATACGTGTAGGGGTATGCAAGAGTTGAGCTAATATTTTGTAAAATTGTCATTCCAATCCCGTTCTTATCAGGAGAGTGAGAGATTACCATTGGGTAATCAGCACTGCTTTTAGTGTCACTCCAACCCAAGGGAAGCTGTTGTTCCAAGCTGTGTTTTCCCTCTCGCTCTGTGAATCCTTTTCGACTGCTTTTAATTTCTAGTGCTGGCTTGACTAATTCCCCAAACGCAAATTCATTATGCTTTGCTCAAAGTTGACTTTGTTAGAGACCTTTGCAGCATCAGCAAAATGAGTTGTGGAGGGAGTGCCAGTTGGGAGAGAGTTGGAAAACTTGGAATCCCTTAGCTGAACAACTTTAGTGGCATCCCACGCCAAGATTTATCTGCCGATCATGTCAGCGATGTCAGCACAGCGGCTACCTCAGTAGCTCCTCGGTCATCTTCTGCTGCAGCTTCATTTCCATGGTGAGCTTGGCATTGGCCACGCCCACGGCGAGAAGCAAGTCCAAAGTGCGCCTACCTTCGATTTATCTTAAGTGGCCACTGTGAATTACGACAAATTTCTATAATAAAGCAGACAAAATCTTGGCAAATGGACGCCAACGACCAATGGTGCCGGAGGCGCGTTCCAGAAACCGCTACTTGGTTGAAAGACGGCCACGGTCGAGACTACTGCAAAGAGATAACAATATGTTGTTGTTGGTATTGTTGCCTCTCTCTGTAGATGATTTCGCCATGGAGAATCTTGGCGCAATCAACTGGTGCTTGGCGTTTAGAAAAATAGCAGGCAAAAAACAAAAGAAAAATACAAAATACATTGGCTAATCAATAAATTTGACGTTCGTTGCCGCATTTTGTGATAAGATTGGAAAGAGGGGCATTGAGGAGCGTCGGCTTATCATGGGCAACCAAGCTTATTGCGTGGTCTGCCTGCGGCTTGTAAACAAAACAATCAACGCACTGAGCAAATGGTTCTCTCCCGGCTGATAAGAAAACAGAGTGACCTTTGCTTTGAGTGCTGGGGAGCGAGGGAGCTACTCCTAGCGATGGCTTCCCTCAGACACGTTGTCGGTGCGTGTACCAAAATGTTGCAGCCAATTCATTGCCATGGCTAAAAATGTGGCGTTGGCAGACAGCCAAGTTAGGGAGGGGCCGCTGAAAGGGAGCGGTGAGGTTGAGGCAGAATCAGGGGCTGGAGCTGAGGCAATGGCTGTAGTCATGGCCGTGGCACCTGTTCATTGTGGCCAGAAAACCGGCCAAGTTATCAGCATCTCTCAGGCTGCCTGGGCCAACCAAGTGGTCAACTAGCAGCTCTCTCTCTCGCTCGTCCGCTTTCAACACATTCTGCTGCTGCTGTTGCTGCAACAACGTGTCGTTCACTTTGCAAACGAGCAGCAGGCGACGCTGAGCTGCTATCGATATCGTCTATTTCCTTTAGTCTACCTGCCGCCTTCTGCCTGCCTGCAATCTCCTCTTGAACTCATTTCTAGCCACATGGCACAGTGGGGCTCTAATATCAATTTATGCTTAGATTAGAATTTTGCAACAAGCACAGAGCTATGAACACTTAAGTTTGAGAGTGCTGTTAGTATTCAATTGTTTCGTAAGCAATAGAGGATTCTTCACCACTGTGAAAGCACTAGAAGCTGCAGCAACAGCAACAACGGTTGCAACACCGACACCAACCCACAAGACTCGTGCGTGGCGTGGCGTGGCCTGTCCTGGCCTGGCCTGGGATGAGGTGCCTCCCCTGGCCTGGCATGCGGCTCCACGCTTGTTCATAATCAAAATTAATGATTGAAATTATCTAGCAGCTAAAGTAGGCAGCCGTAGCAGCGGCAACAGTTGCAGTTGCAGTCGCATTGCCAGTGCAACGTCAACAACATCATCGACATAGTGGGCACAATTGCAGTAGGCAGCAGGTAGCAGAGGCTAGCAAATGGCCAGCATGGACTGGCCCACTGATGCCAGCACTTAGACAAGGCTATCAGCACCCAGCAGCAGTCGCAGTCGCAGTGGCAATAGCTGTGGCAATAGCTGTGGCAGTGGCAGTGGCAGCCGAAGTTGGCCAACAATTTCATATTAAATTGCCAAGTATTAAATGGGCAGGAGAAAAGGAAGAAGCATCAGCAGGAGCATAGAGGAGGAGGTGATCGAGTTGCGACTGACCATTTTACTTCCTTGTTCAGCAAGGTGCTTGCTACGGATTAGCAGCAACTGTTGGCCAGCCTAACTGTGTTGGCCTAACTGTGGCAACTGTGGCAACAGCAGCTCCTCCTTGTTGCCTGCAAGGGCTAATTTGTGCAACGCAGTCTCTTGTCTTTTTTGTTTTTGTGTTTACTGGACGCGGCAATAAAAACTAATTATGCCAGGCACCAAAGCGAGACCCGCAGTTTGATAATAATCTGGCATAATGATAAAAATGTCCAAGTGGAGCAGCAACTGTTGAACTATTGCAGCTTGCAGCTCGCAACTTGCAACTTGCAACTCGCAACTCGCATCTTGGAGGCTGCAGGCAGGCATTTAGCAGTGCTTAGCTGCCACTAGCAGCTCGTTTCAGCACACACTGCACTGCACTGCAACTGCAATTGCGACTCGTGGCAGATTCTACTTGCGGTGGCAAGTTCATCAGCTCTTGATTGGCAGCTGTAAGCGCAATTGCTGAACGGCTCCAAAACTCAATTATTTTAATTAGTAGATCTGCCAATTGGCTTTTTTCACACGCTTGTGGCAAGTAGCAAGTAGCAAGTGGCAAGTGGCAAGTGGCCAAGCCAATTAAAATGTAAACTGCTTGAAACATTGTTTAGGAATTCGATTGCAGATCGATGCGCGCTTCCTGCGCTGGCGACAATTCCAATTGTGCCGATCTCCCGACTTGGCCCATTGTGACAGGCGATTTCCGTTGGCGGTACGACTTTGGCTTTTAAGCCTGGCCTGGCGCCAGTCTTGGCCCAGCTGTTGCTGCTGGCAACACACGCGCTGGCAGCGCAGCTGGCGCCAAGGCTGTGCTCAAACCTGTGGCCCGCTAATGGCCTAGACAAGACAAGGCGAACACAGCAGGCCAAGTTGCTGCTTCTGGCCAGCTGTTGCAAAGTTCATGACGCCGTTCATTAAATCGATGCATAATCGCTGCCAACGCCGCGGGCACAAAGGACACGCCCACCGAGAGGCCATCTAATGATGACTATGTCGCGGCAGGTGAGCTCCAAGCTCCGAGTTCCACATCCAAATTGCAGCGCTCGTCCCGGCTAATCACAGACACCGTCAATGTTGCCGCTGGGCGCATTGCAACTGTGAAGAAGATGCTGCTGCTCCTTTTCCTGTGCCTCCTTCCCAATCTCTTGCCCTCTCTCGCTCACTCTCTGCCTCTGTCCTCTTTGCTTTATTATTTACTTTAATTAGCATTTCCGCAGCAGCAGCAAGTTCAGTTGAGCAGACTCAGAGAGTTGAGTGGCGAGCGGCAAGTGCAGATATTCCACATCGATAAATAGCATTAATTAAGTTGTTCAGTTGGCACTAAGCCGCGCCCCTGCCGCCCACCAATGCAACTGTACATTTTAATTAGCCATTTATGGTTGCTCTCCATGTTCCAACTCAAATGTTGTTTGCCCGCTCGCCAATCTTGGCCACGCTAAGAAGCATGACCCACCCTGACGAGAGCTGTGTGTGTGCTGTGGTAGTTCGAGAGTGAATGGGAATATCTTTAAGCTGCTTAACAACCTGCTTAACCGCTGACAGCTGCATAATAACAACAACTGCAACTCCAACAATCAAAAGACATTTAGGCATTGTTTAACGAGTGTCGATTGTAAGGAGCTTTTTGGTTGTATTCAGCAGTTAAACAATGCAATGGATTTGAAGTGCAAGTAATGTTCAGATAATTCTGTTGTACATGGAATTTAGTAAATTATAACAATGCAATAATCTAATGAAGTCTTTCTATCTTAATAAATTCTCTTCCTTTCAAAGTTCTTGGCAAAATTGTTTTAGCTCTTTATTTCTAATTAGTTCATGATTTAATTAGTCATCTGTTATTTTAATGAATAATACAATTTCACATATATTCTATTTGATGGGCTTTGAATATTTATTCATCTTGCAATTTACCCTCACACATTAGTTTATTTAACGATTATATATGTATCTATAAATATATTATAATTTATGTACGAGTATTAAATCGAAGCTCTTTTTAAGAGCACGTAGATAATCTTTGCAAATGTTTGCTCCCTTCAGCAGTTTATCAGTGATCTTGTCGAGCTTTCTCCCATTGCCACTGCTTAGAAGGGGAGTTATTAAATCCTAATCCTCACATTTAATCAGCTAGCTAGTGCGAGTCGAATCAAAGATTCAAATACCCTTCAAGTGCTAGTGACAGCTGAGGCAGCGCTTGGCTGCGCTTTGAACCGCTCGCTGAGTGGATCGTTGTGGTCGAGCAACCCGCTCAGCACTATAAGATATATCCGAAAGATCTGCCATCGATAACGAAGCGGGGGCGCCCACAAACAGGCGGTCACGGAGGTGAGGGTGGGAGCTGGGGGCGGCGCTGTAGACTTGCCGTCCGTGTACGTGCTTGGAGAGACGGGATGCCAAATGATCGTAAATAAGCGCTGAAAACTTTATAAATGCAACATCGCATAAACTTGGCCAAAGTGAGCTGAAAACTTGGCGTGTTTACGAGGCGGCAACCACAATGGTGGTCACGATCAAAAGCGGTCAAGACAACGACAACGACAACAACAGCAACAACAACAGTGCTATCAACAACCAGAGACTATTGTAACGGTGGCGTGCGGCGATGGTGGCACATTGTCGTGTGACAATCGCTGGTCACAACGTGCTACAGTCGGAGCTGGGCCAAGTTCTCGCTCCGATCGTGGGCAGAGCAGGCAGCACAGCTCACAGCAGTCAGTGTCGCCATTGTGGCTGCTCTGACATTCCTGAGAACAAAGCCAAACATCAATAGAAAATTATTAGTGCTAAGAGATGATGAAATTTAAAATATCCCGTAAGATTGTTATTAGAAAAATAAGACGTATTGTTCAATTAACTGCAACCTAAATATGCTAGTGTCACAAATTATCCTGTAAAAAATGATCAACATAATTTTTAATAAGGTAAATTTATAGAAATAGAAGTAACTACGAGGTTTCTCATAATTATTTTACTAAAATAAATCTATATAATTTTCCCTTCTCAATTGAGTACAAAGTAAATCCATTTTTCACCAAGCAAGTATATATTTTTAGTAATTTTAACTTGTGCTTTCTTTCAAATGTTGCTATTACATTTGTTTTGTTTTTATTTCACACTTTCCACTTCTTTGGTGTGTTACACCCCATCGCATATTGTGTAGAGGGTATCTTAACTATGCATTGTCATAATTATTAATAAGCTTTGTGGGCAACTCATTTGCATGTGGTCAAGACAAGTGCTCGGCTGTGGCTTTGAAGTTGACCGACATTTGATCCCCGCAACAAACTCAACATTGTTCTAGGGGCGGGGACGATGCAGTGCATTGCAATGACCTAAAGTGCTCAGTGAAATGGGTTGCAGTTGCAACGCTGTGGCTGTGACTGTTGCACTTGCCATCAGAGTTGTATGTGACACATGAATTGTGCCCCCTTTTGCTCTAATGCTTTCCACTGTGAATTCGCTGTTGTTTCTCATTTAAATCACACATTTGTACCCGTCATCTTGATCGCCTTCCGTCCGTTCCCGCCCCACCCCCTATGCGTATCCACATCCATATCCACATACATGCCACATGCCACTTGCAACTGCAACTCTCCATCTGCCAGCAGATCTCAGTGCTCGATGCTCCGCCATGGCTGGCAGCTAATTTCGAACAAAAATTAACTCCCCAGTGTAATTTTTCATTTCTTGGAATGGATTTTACTCGACGATCTACAACACGACTTGCTTATAAAGTGCCCACTCCCCCCTGCTTCTTCCCTTCCCTAGTGAGTGTGGAGACCGCTTGTGAAATTGTGGCCCAGGCATTTGAACACTTAGTTGTGGTTCAGTTTTCGACGGAAGTCGCAAAAAACTCGCACTAATCTAGCTAATAAAAGTGATATTAAGAAGCAAGTATTTCGAAGTATGGAGATTTAACGAATTGAAGTTTTGTTAATTTTCTACCATTTTAAACTAAGTTTACTCCCCGAAGGAAAGCCTACTTAATGTGTAAATAAAAATGACAAAATTACAGTTTTCTTATTTCTGTACTATTATTTCATTATTATTCCATTTAAGATGAAGAAATTTGAGCTTTAATCATTTAATATTATTTGTTTTATCTATTATACAATCAGTATTATGAAGACAGGTATAGTTCATATAACTTTTAACTGACTTTATAAGTTTCGGCTAGCAATGTTGCAATTAAATACGCAGTTTCTCTCAGTGCATGCATATTTGTATTAATAAGAACACACATATGTAAATATTATATTATTTGCAAAAATCTGTGGCCAGCCAAGCAGGCAACCCAAATGGCAACTGCTTTGACTTCCAACATACATCGCCCCCAAAATGCGGAAGTTTAGGCAAAAACAGAACAGAAACCAAATGTGAGTGTGTGTGTGTGTGTGTATGGCACTCACTTTGTGATGTGGTTGTGCAGTGTCTTGTGTGTTGGGTTGTGGCTTGGTTTGGCTTTGTTTTGGGGCCCGTTTGCTTGCCGCATTTTGCATCTCTTGCAACATTTGCAACTGTCAGCGACGACAACAGCAATTCGGCCACAGTTTGTTGCCAATTTGGACTAGGGCCAATAAGCAGCAGCAGAATAAATGTTTTCATATTAATAATTTTGGCATTTGTCAGATCTATCTATAAGGCAAGTATGTGCCGTTTAGTTGTGGACAAATTTGCCAGAACACTTGAGTTATCTGCAGTGCTCTGCTTATCATTTGAAATGTTGCTTTCCTTGATTAGTTTCTTCTTCCATTGGCTTAATGAATATGCGGTTATTTTCCATGCATAAACATTTATTTTTATCATTTGAGTTGGAAACCATTTCAGCTTTTGTTTTTCTTTTATCCTTGCGTATAATGCGAGAAGCATGTGCAGCTCGAAGGCAATTGGAAAAGCCGACAAATATTTGAAGTCCGAAGACTAACAAACTAACAAGTTGCCTTCTCCAGCTGTCAATGACATGAATTGCAAGCCGACAATAACAACAACGACAAAAGTCGTGCCACAAGCCAAACTCAAGCTGCAAGCAAATCGAAATTCAAAGCCAAAGTCGAAGCCAAAGCCAAAGCTGCTGTCCAATTGGCCACATGCGCTGTGGACCACGCCGCCAAATCAAAACGTCAAATTATAATTGTCTACGAGTGGTTGGAGCCTTCTTTTTGTTGTTACTGTTGCTTTTTGTTGTGTTTTGGCACGAGCAGTGCAACAGCAGAAACAGTTACAGTGCACGACGTTGAGGCAACTGCAACTGCAACGGCGGCCAAGCCCCAAAATGTTTGACAGACGCCCACGCAGAGAAGGCAGGAAACCCAAACTCAAGCTTAAACTTAAACTCAAAGTCAAGAAATGCGCCCAAGCGCAACGGGGGCGCGCCCCAGGCCCAAAAAAAAAAGAAAATGCAAGAAAAACTAACAAAGAACGAAGACTGCAGAGTAAAGACTAGTCTTTGCCATGAAGACTGAGGCCCGACATTGGACTCGCATGTGTGTCAGTCTATCGCCCTCTCTCTACTTCTATCTATGTGTCTCTTTAACTGGGTTATGTCGAGGTCAGTCTCAGGCACAAGCACCACACAGCTCGCTCTGCATAGCCAATGACTAACTGCATCGTCTACTTCGTCGTCAAACTGTCTGCAAACTGTTTTTTTATGTCTCTCTTACTCTCTTGGCTTCGTTTCTGTTGTCGATGGGGCAATTAGCTTCGTATCGAGCCACACAAAGTTCGCGGCCCAAACCAATTCAGCGTTTGCCTCATTGCTCGATTGTTCAATTTTCGGTTAATTGGTTCTGATTGTTTTCGAGGCGTGCGTCTTTCTGGGGGTCTTGACAATCACAATTGCTGAGCAAAGACAAAAAACCATATCAAATAAAGGCCTTAAAGAATTAAAAGTTTAACTATAGAACTACTCGTATAAGTGAGTAAAGTAAAAATTTGTTTAAAAACATCCACTTGAACTTTTAATGTCATTTATATATGGTTTTTTTGCATAAGATTTCAGGCATTTTATCAATTGTCTTGACTTAGAATTTCGACTAGAATTATTTATAGGGTATGTCGTAAGTCGAACAGCATTCATTGATTTTCCAGCTAATTGGTTCTCGTTCGTTTTGTTTGTTGGGGTCGTTTCTGCTTGCAACACAAATTATGTATTTTAGTTTCTCGATTTGTGAACAATTTGCATGATTGTTGCAAGTCGTATTGTTGCTATTCTGGCTATTACTAATGCATATAGCAAATGGTTAACAACATTTACAATTAAACTATAATTTTCGTCAATCTTTTGTCATTGCAGGTAAGCAACACTTTGCAATTTGGACGCTTCCAATACGAAGGTCGCAGGCAAGCGAAAAACCAACCTGTCACGAGGGAGGGATTTGTGGTAAGCAGGGGCGGTGATGGGGACGTGGGAGGTGTGAGGGTGCGAGGGTGTGGATCAGCCATGGATCTGCTTGTTAAACATCAGTCTAATTATCGTGAATCCAGTGTGGTATCAGGTGGGTGTGACCCACGCGTCGTCGAGTTGTTGTCGTTGACATTGCATGCAAAGTGGCCACAGCCCACACAGCAGCAATGACAACAACAATAAGTGCAGTCTGACATACAAGTTGAAGCATTTTCATCAACATCGTGCCACTGGCAATTATATTTTAGCCAACTATAAATTAATTAAATGGAAAATCGTGCGCTGTCTCTTTGTTTATTTTGTTGTTGTTATTGCTCTTGCTGATGTTGTTGGGCTCGTTCTTAAGAGGCCGACAAAAGACACCGAGCTCTAAATGTATGTAATTTTAATTGCTCAGCCGCCAAATGCGACTGCCAAATAAGGCAGCAGCAAGAACTGTCGGCAAGTGCGCTCTCAACAGACAGCAACAGTTGCTGCCTTAACTGATGTTGCTGCTCCCGCTGCTGCTTCTGCTGTTGTTGCTGTTCATGTTAATGTCTTTGTTGGTTTAAACTTTGACTAGCTATTTGCCTCGCTGTCTGGCTGGCTGGCTAAGCTTTAACGATGCCAACATCCTCTGACAATATTTGCTGAAATTTTGTTGTTGCTTCCACTTGCTGTTTTCGTTGATGTCACGTTTTGTCTGGTGAACATTTTTAAACGTTTTCCGTCTGTGATTCTCCGCTGTCAATTAAACGAAAACGCATCACAAAATGTGCAACAAAAGCCAGGCGCCTTCTGTCTGTTACTCTTGTTGCCGTTATAGTGATTGTTGCTGCTGTAGTTGTCGTCACGCCCGCTACTTCTGTTGCTGACAGTTGTCAACATTGTTGCGGGACTCAAATTTGCCAACTTGACATGAGGATAATTTTGCTGTTACAGTTGTGGTTGTCATTACATTGTTGTCGTCTAATATTGAAGTGTTTGTGTGTTTTACAAAAGCTAACTATATTTTAAACTTCAGAACTTAAAATTTGTAGTTTTAAATGTTTTAAATATTTATTCTTTGTTCCAAGCTGAATTTGTTAATGCAAATCAAGTTTAGCAATTAAATATTTATTTAGTTGGATTATCAAATATTTTCGCATTACTAGTTGGCAATAGTATAATAAAAATATCAGTCTAGTTACTTTGGGAATAGACTGGCGTTCATTACTTTCAGAAACAACTCTTCCTTTACAGACGTGTGATTGAATGTCTGAATGTACTCAGTTGCATAAGTGCTTAAAGTAAAGTTAATCTGCAGCTTAGAGCCGCAAAGGAAAAGAGCGTTTCGTATTTAATTACCAGGCCAGCAACAGCACTCGAGCAGTGACCGCTCGGCACTTATGTACATATATGCACACTCTTACACACACACACTCATACGCTTCGAATAGGGTCTCTCTTTTGTTTGTGTTTTGCGCTTTGTGCATGCCAAAATACAAAATACTCGTGAAAAGGCTGAGCAAATGATGGGGCAGACGGAGGGGAGCAAGCCGATGGAGCTGGAAAAAATTGGCGGGGGCGTTGTGCCTGGTCAGTGGGCAGTGGCCGCTTCAAACGAAGTTGAGCTGACTGACGGATTGACGGACTGACTGCTGGACTGACATGCCCATTTCGCATGCCTTTGTGTGTTTGGCTTTGTTTGTCCCACTCGCCCGCTCTTTGTCCCTCCCAGTAATCTATGTGCACTCGTATTCCTTTCATTTAACGCTCCGTTTTTTCCGCGTTTTTTTTTGGAATTTTTTTTTTTTGCAATTTGTTTATATTACATGTCGCCTTTGCCGCCATGGTCAGAGCTAACAGAGAATAAGAGGGGTGTTGGAAAGAAGAGGTGGCGAGGGGGCGTGTCAGCGGCACCAACTGACAACTTCAATCAGCTTCAAAGGCAAGCGCCGACTGACATGCCACGCCCTAGCTCACTCTCGCATAGGCTTTTGGGTAATTGGAGCAGTTGCTGCCTTTGACGGGCGCTCAACAATTTGTGGGTGTTGACAAAAGTGTTTGCCACGCATAAAGTATGGGGGCAGGGGCAGCTAATTGTTGCCAGACCACACCAGACACCACTAGCAAGCACTCAGAGTGGGTACAGAGCGTGTTCCAAGCATGACTTCATCTTGACCTCGTCGGCAAGACTCAAACTGAGACGCAGACGCCAGCAATTCACTCACACAGCCCACACAAAAAAAGCCGACGGCTGTCACAAATCACATACAAATATATAAATGATGTGTGCGAGAGTGTGGCACAGACAGTTTGTCTGGTGTGACGGAGACTGTGGCGTCGGCGCATTAAAAGCTATTTTTATTGATGAAGCGTAGCAAAGAAACAAACCCAACAACAACAGCGAGCGCTTGCTCTTGTCAACAATGTTGAGATGGTGCATGATATAGGAACAGTGTTGCGATTGTTCTGCAATTCGTTTCCATGTTGCCAGCCAAGAGTGCGACGCATGTTGCGGCAACAATGTTTCACATGTTTTATTTGCGCAATGACAATGACAAACGGCCAGAGCAATTGATTCGCTTGAAGCTTGATTGTTGTTGTTGCTGTAAATACTGCTGCTGTTGCGCTTTGTGTGTGGTCTGCGCTTTTTATCAGCCCGGCATTTAAGCTTGAGTGCCTTTTCTAATTCACACTTTTTTCCATGTTGTTGTTATTGTTGTTGTTGTGACGACGTTTGCGTTTTTATGCGTCCGTCTGTTCGCTTGTCCGCCAATCCGGCGTCCGTCGCTCTCAGAAGCGTCGCAAAAGAAGAGCAAAGAAGCGCGCAGAGACCACACACAGATAGCTTAGATCGTCAGGTCTAGGCCCAAGTCCAAGTCCAAGTGCAGATGTCGTCGCTGGATGTCGCTTTGAGTCGGACGTGATGAATGAGCAGCGACAGGCAGAAAAAAAGCTAGCAGGCAACACAACGCAACGTAACGCATCGTCATTATCATTATGATGATCATAATAAGTTGACTGTCCAGTCAGCCAGTCAGCTAGTCAGCCCATCTGTCTGCCTGTCCGTCGCACGGCCCGTTGTCAGCTTTGTGTGACTTTGTCGCCGCCGCTTGTCATCGTTACCATCGCCGTATGTGTCGTCGCAATCATCTCATGCGGCGATTTTTCATGGCGCACGTTTAATTTGCAAATGAGCTTTGCTTGAAAAGCCCAACGAAGCAACTGACAGTAGGCGGAATATACTCGACACAGCCGCTGTGGAATGTGTCGCATCGTGCAAATATAAAAGGCAAAAAAAAATTAAAACCAGCAAGCCGATTCGAACATGCTTTTGGTAGCCGTCTAACTTAAAGCCATTACCAAAAACTGTCTGAATATTTGTAACCATAAATAGTAAGAGGGAATTCCTGCAGTTTCAATGGGGACGCTTGCAATTTGAATTAAAAGATGAGTTTATACTAATTGCAATCGTAGTTATTTACGGCCCATTTTATTTCGTCTTTTTTTTTAAAAGAACCCGGCATTTTAAATGTTTTCATTTACCCGAAAACTATCTAGAGTATCTGCAGCGTTGGCTGATGCTATTTTTTAATGTTTTGCTCTGAATTCCACGCTTGAAGGAAACGACACTAGAAATGTGCTAGATAAAGGGCAGAAAGGCGGATAGGGACAATGGCAAAGCGCGTCTAATGACAATCGTAGTGTCTGCGTCTGGTTTTTGCTTGCGAGATTTCAAATTTGGCTATTCGTCGCCTTCGTCTGCGACTTGAGCTGCAGCTTCATCTTCGGGCTTTCAGAGCACAAATTCCGGGAATTGTTTTCGTCTTTTGTTTTCGTGTCTATAGCCTGTATAGTCTGGAGCGGCATTTGTCGGGTTGTCTTGGATGCCGTTGTGAATTGAATTTCTTGGCGCGCTTGCTGCTGGCACAGCAGAAACCTAAGCAACAACAATCATAACAATAATAATAATAATAGCGACAACAACAATGCCAAATGGCCACGCACAAAGCTGGCACAGGAGCGAGACAGAGAGAGAGAGAGAGAGATTGAGTGAGGAAAAGACTTGAGAGTTTTCCAGGAATTGGAGGACAGAGGCAGCCCATTCATAGGCCAGTTGTCGATTGAATTACAGCGCCAGGTTCTTTGTCTTATTTTGTAAGCAAAGGGGTAGTCTGAGCAGCGCTTTGTGGAGGCATAGGAAGGGACGAACAGCTTCTATTCAGGGCTGCTTTGTGGGCGGCTTCTTAGATCAAGAGTTTCGCGGAAGTAGGTCGCCGTCGCCTGGGGCTTTTTCATTTGGCAGGGGCATGGGTAGGGGTCGACTGCTGAAGCTGACCCAGTTCGTTCCCAGAAACGCGATGAAGCCGCAAGAGGGCTCTCTTATACCCAAACCCCTCCCCATCATACAGAGACCCAGACCCGCCTACCAAACTGGCCATAAATTACCGAGCCGAAAGCGATGCCTACAAATGTCAACTCGTCGTCGTTGCTCATCATCGTGTGGGTCATTTCGGATGCCTCACATCTGAATGTATAAATTTAGATCTCGCATGATATATGCATTTGATTTTTGATCGTTAAATCTGAAATGATATGTCTTAAAAATGCAGGCCTAGGCTCCATTCGGGGAACACCTCTGCAAAGTGTCCACAGATTTTGATTTGTGCTCATTTTGTAAATTTCGAATTTCAAATTTCGGATTTCAGATTTCGGATTTCAGTTTTGTTTCCACAACATTTCCAATATATGCTAATCACCCTCCCACATGGCCAGACAAGAGGCAGAAACTTGTCTGCCCAAAAATAAAATATCATTTGAGTTTAGTGCTCCATTTGGATATGCCGTGTGTATGTCTTCATATTGTGGCAAATGAATTTATTTTTTATTAATAGACTCGCGTAATTTGTAGTGACAACTTGGCATCTCATTAAAACCGAATTAGCGGCTCCAAATCTCTTGATTCCACAGCTCGTTTTCTTATTATTCTTATATTTTATTCAATTCCATTTTTTTTTTTTTTTTTTTGGTTTATTTGTTAGGGACAAGCCTCGAAGCTGTTAAGAGTTAACTGACCATAAACTTTATGAAGTTTTTTGACCATAAAGAGAGTTTATGAGCAGCCAAGAACGTTGTCCAAGATTCAGTGTCTAACATTTACTACTTCTACTCGTACTTATACATATCTGATGTAATTTAAGTTAATTTCTGGCTACCAACTTTTTAAAAGACTTCAGAGATTGCAAAAGTCATTCGTTTTAAGTGTTTTTTGATGCCCTTAAAATCTACAAATGAATGTTTATGACTAGATTTCAAATTCGAACTGATCTGAGGTATGATTTATTATCCAAGCTAGATATTAACAATAAATTATAGGTTAGGCGGACTTGACAGATTATGCACTTCATAAATAAATCTATAAATAAGACTCATGTGCAAGGCTCGAATTTCCTAAATGCTTATTGAATGCTATCTTTTCAATTAGTAAAGTTAATTATATTTAACAAATCTATTAAAATTTTCTGCTCAAGTCTAAAACAAAACAATTCCTGAACACTATTTATAATGATTATGCATTTCTCACTTTGATATCAATTGATATGAAAAGGCAGCTGGCGATAATAAAAGTGTAATTAATGTATAATAGAAAAGCAATGATGCTTATTATGAGAGGCGCTAATGATGGATTTGTCCGACTACTGCGTGAAGTGGTGCATCAGGTGCTGGGAATGGGATTGCGATTGGGGTCTGATGTCTGATGTCGATGCGAGGTGTGGCTGCTAACGGGAAAAAGAGTCAAAGTTAAAGGGCAGCGACGAGACGCCAACGCAGACAGCGCTGCCAAGACAAATAGAAAGATGGAGAAGCAGCGAGGGGGGCAGCGAGTTGGGAAGCGTGGAGAGACAAATGTAATGCCACATAAATAAGCGCAAGGCAGCAGAAGGCAATGAGAAGAAAAAAAGTGTATAAAAAATTGTCTTTTATGTTGTTGTTATTGCCGTTTGCCGTTTTGCAGTTGGCTGTTGCTGTTGCAGTTGCTGTGGCGGCTGCTGCAGTTGAAGTTGGAGTCGGAGTCGGAGTCGGTTTCCTGCCCAGGCCCTGTAACTGTTCTGCTAGCAAGGGCGGAGTGGGGAGACACACTTAAAGGTGCAGCGCGTGTGCCGACGCACAAGTCGTTGGGCAGGGACAGGGACTGGAAAAGGGAACGGGAAGGGGAAGGGGTATCAGAGAGTGAGGTAAAGCAAAATAAGCGGAAAGCACAAAACACAATGTTGTGCAAAGAACGTTGAACTCTCGCCTGGAGTGGAGCAGAGTAAGCCAAACTGGAGTGAGAACCAAAGAGAGCTCACTCTATGTATGCTGTATGTGTGCTATGTGTGTACATGTGCATGTACATATGTGTGTGTCGTGTGTATATGATTTTTCATAATTTTTCATTTTCACGCACTGTTGGGACATTTGAAAAACTCTCGTGCAGATTTGTTGCCCGCTCCCATTGCACTTGTTCTAGCTGCTGATTCTGGTGCAGATGTCGTCGTTGTTGTTGTTGTTGTTGTCGTTGTTGTTGCTGTTGTTGGTGATGCTGCAGTTGATGTTATTGCTGGTGCAACTGCCCCCTCAAGCATTTTGCACTTAGCGTAATTAGAGGGGAAAATGCAGGCAAACGAACTGGATATCAAACATCGCCCCAGCAACAGTTTGACAGTCACAGTTAGCCATAAAATCAGTAAAAACTTCAACAAACATACCCACTCTCCTGTGTGTGTGTGTGTGTGTGTATGTGTGCGTGAGTGTGTGGCACCATTGCCAACTGTCATAACTTGAGGATAATGCGGCCTGAAACCATTTTGTTGTAATTGGCATAAGAGTCTCTAATTCCAAATGCATTTATTATTTCGACATGGATTGCATTGGATGTGGATGTGGATGTTGATGTGCATAAGGAACAGCAGCAGTCGAGTTGCAGCTGGAAATGGAAATGAAAATGCTGAGGTTGAAGCTGAATCTGAATCTCAAGTTGCAACTAGAGATGAGGCCGACTCAGACACTGTCTGAATCCGAGTTCTGCTGACACGCAAAGAAGCTTCAACTAAAGCAGCTTTAAGCCATGGCCAAGGTTTGGTCTTTCGCTTCTCTTGGTCAATGTTGAATACCCTGAATGCGCCACAAACAAATTGTAGCCCCATTTGAGTGCACAATCTCTTTTGTTCAAATATAATTTTTTATTTTATAGCTTTCATAATTGGATTACGATATTAAGAAATTATCTATCCTGATAAACTCTGCTATAAAAAATATGTAGTTTTTAAATCGTTTATTATGCAGTGTTCTAATCTTTATGCATGTGTATATAAATGTACATTTTATGTTTTCATTCATTAAGACGATGTTAAATTAGATGACTAAATAAATTTTACTCTTTGAATTTTGAAATAATGAAATAATAATAAATTAACATTAATAAAGAGCTGAATTATTCATAATTAATTATAAATTATATTACAAATGCATCTCGAACTTATTCTAGGGTCTTCTGAGATTCCAGCATTACAAACTATACAATAGTATATAATTATTTATATTACCACTCACATTGCTTTTCGCAAATGCTTCGAAGTCCTTTCGAATTGTTGATATTTTGAAGCAATGTCAGCGATTTTTAGGGTATTCCACAGTCGATCGACTTTCGTGGACCAATTCAACTTGTTATATATGTTTGTGATTTCTTTTTTGTTCATTTTGGACTGCGCCTTTTCGACTTTGTCTTGACCATTTTACATTCGTTTGGTGTTTTTTTCTTGCTTTGGTTTCGCTTTGGGTTTCTCGAGGACGTTGCCTGAAAACCTGATTTGCTGTTTAATCTGGTTTGCCTTGGAGGAGACGGCGGAGGAGGAGCTGCAAAGCTCGAGACGGAGACTGGGACTGGGACTGGGACTGAGTCGGCACTGCCTTTCAGACATCTGCGGCATTTCAAGGTCTGACTCAGCAACAAGGAAGGAAACGTCGCCACGTTCACATCCACATCCACATCCACGTCTTCTACGTTGTCGCCGTCGTCGTTGCGCCCTTTTTGGAACGCACGTCTGTGCCAGCAACTGAGCCACATTCCAGTTATGGAGTGGCCTTTGCGACCAGACACACCTAGTTTTGGGTTCGCATTGGATTGCCTTTGCGCTTGGTTTTATTTTGTTTTCGACTTGAGTTTGGGTTTGGGTTTGGTTTTTGGCCCTGTCTCCTGCTGCCTTCTTTGGGGCATTTGTCTGCCGCTGCTTTCTGGCCAAGTTATTGAACTTTTCGCGATGTGGCCGATGTTCGACGGGCTGCTGACCCTTTTGCAGTCACGGCTCAAATGCGGCTCAAACAGTTGTTAATCACACATGGTTTACCCTGGCCGCCTCGATACTGGCCATTGCCGCAACGCACACACATATCAAATATCATTCAACCGCCAGCACCGCCTGCCACCTCTCTCCTGGCCACTTACTTCAAAGGCAGCCGCACCGCATGACATTACAGGCAAAAGTCAACAACAAAAGTGAAATAATTTAGTTTGATTTACCCCTCAACTACCTGTACCTCCGCCTCCACCTCCGCCTTCCTCGTTAGCTCTCTTTGCCCGCTCGACCTCCTCTCTCCTTGCTGTTTTTGTTTTTCTGCAGCTTCGCTGTTTTTCAAGTAAAGTATTTAAATTATAAACTGGCAGCACATCAAAGCGTTGGCGCTGTCAATGACCTCCCCTCGGGAGTGTAAAGACCAAGGCTTGAATTACGTTCTAGGCAAAAACAACAGCAGCAACAAAAGGCCACTTGAGCATGGTCGAGGGACAACGCAAAAGGCGAGAGGGGCATTGAGAGTCCTTTGTAGTGGCACCGAAAACTCTTTTGCGGCAAAAAGGTTTCAATTACTTTCGCAGCCACGACAGAGAATAACAAAAGCCGACAACGTCGACTAAGCACAGCTGGTGCAAGCAACTGTTCGTCGGGGTGCAGAGGGGGTTGCCAGTGAGGGGAGGGGAGGGGAGTTTATGCACTGTGTCCATTGCAAGCATTCGATTGAGCAAATCGCTTTGGCGCCACTCGCGTTGCCAATAAACATTAAACATTATTGTAATTATGCCTGACGCACCCCAAGACGAAGGTGCCACAAAAATGTGCCCAGCTCCCCTCCCACACTGGTCCGAGTCGTGGGCTAGCAGTAAGTGCTTCTTTTATGGGCCCAAAGTCCAAAAGGCAAAATACGCAATGCAAAATCTAAATTGGCATTGCGATGCGAGTCATAGAAACATTTTCTATGCCATGCCCCATTTGACGCTTGAAATGCCGCTGAAGGCGGCAAAATGCAGCACATAACTCATACGCAGTGTGTGACGGCAGCGCCTCAAAAATACAATTGCCAAGTGCCAGCAGCAAAGAACGATAGAGAGAAAGAGAGAGAGAGAGAGAAAATGAGAATGAAAAGAGTGAGGTAAATTATTCTTATTGATGGGTGATGGGTGAAATAACATGAGAAAAGTAATCAAAAGAATGAATATAAATTGTTCTAAGAGAAATTGAACTATAAAGAAAAACATGCAGTTCTACAATAGACTGACTAAACCATCTAAAATAGTGGAGCTGCAATAAATTTAACATGCTCTGTGGCAAGAAAGTTTTTAATAATTTCGTAAACAATGATGAATTTAGACACTTTGAATTGAATGGCTATTTCTGAACTGTTTAAATTGCAAATCAAAATAGATTGTCGTAAACATAATTTTAAAGTGTCGATGTCATCTCCATAGCATGCTCTTTAGTCGCCCAATACTTTGAACAAATCCTTTTCAAAAAACATTAATCAACTGCAGATTTTGCATAGATAAATGTATCTTTATGGAGATCACTTTGTATAATCTCTCACTTAAGTCAAGTTGGGTTAGAGAATACTCCTCTTTCCCAGAATGTTTCGTTGCGATTAATGTGCAGCATTTGATCACTTCGGCATTCTGTTTTGTTTTTTCTCAACTGAAATGGATCACAAAACGTCCGTTTAGCGACGATATTTGTCACGTGGCAATCGCTCCATCAAAACGCTGGAGCACTTAAACTATCCAGTTCTCCACTACCCCCGATTTTCTGGTTTCCTTGACTGCTCAAACTGCAAACTGGGCAATTTTTTCGGGGTAATTTTTCAACAGGCCGCTTTCGGTAGAGACTCGGCTCTGACTGATGAGTTGGCCCAGTCAACCCACCTCCCACAATCAATCAACAGGAATAGCATCGCAGTTGCCGCAACTGCAGGCAGACGCTGCCACATGCCGCAGACTGTGGCGCATCTTTGCCGCAAGGCTTTTGGCTACTGCTGGTGCTGCCACTGCTGCTACAACTGCTGCCAGTTGTCAGTTGAAGTTGCAATCGCGGCAAACGTGGCAATTAACTCTTTGATGGATTTACTGCCCCAGCCTCGTAGTTGCTGTTGCTGCCTCAGTCGCAGTCTTTGACTATTAAAAATGGCCACGAAATGCGTTTTTGACTGCGGCGGATGCGCTGGCCAAACTGCAGACTATTGGCCTCAACTTGCAGCTTGCAGCTTGCAGCCTGCCAAGTCCACAATTATAAAATAACCATCATTTATAATGGTCGTCGTAGTCTCGTCTGCTGCTCGCATTGCCGCCGGCCCAGCGGAAATGCAGCGACGCGTCGAACTGCGAACTGCAACTGCAACATCAACATCAACGGCAGCAGCAACTGCAACTGCAACTGCGTGTGGATTTGAAATATTCAACAGACATTTAGCGGCGCTTTTGGCTAAGAAAAAAAAAGAAAAACACTAAAATATAAGGAGAAAAACTGAAACCAGCCCAGTTCCTACCCGCTTGCCGTCTGCCACCAAATGTAGCCGCCTCCTCAGTCGCCGCTGCAGTTGCAGTTGCAGTTTTTCCGAGTCAGAGAAGCGTTTCAAATTACAGACACCAAATAAGCCGACGCTTCGCTCTGCAGTTGCTGCTAAAGACCCAGAGATTATAATATACCCCCTCAAGTCAAAAGCACCACTGCTTACCGGCAGCTACTGCAACTGCAGCTCCACCCTCCGCTTACCGTCACCCTCCCGGTGTTCGTTTTGGTTGCCGCCTCCAACGCCGACAATAAAATGCGTGGCAAAATGCAATTGAGAAATTAATTTCTCTCATTCAGACATTCGCATTTGCGCTATAATTAAAACTAATTTGTGTATGCGAAAAGCAGCAGCAGCAGCACCACCAACAACAACATCCAAAGCAACGCCCCAAACAGACACTTGCCTTTGTGTTGCCACGTTGCGAGTAGCTGCTGCACACACACACACACACACACACACATTACATTCATTTATATATATTATCATATTATTATGTACCCAGACACAGCAGCATTCCTCTTGACATCAAATGCTGATGTGCCTCAGCCGTGTAACATTCAAAGCAAATAGAACCCTAAAACGATGACAAGTCGTTGTTCCAATGGAGTGTGCTCGCTGGCATAATACCCTCTACTCGCAGACAAGCGATAAGTGGATTCTTAAGTCACAGATATAGCTAGATGACCAAGAACTGCTCTTCAGAAAGATATCCTTTTGAGAGCAAAGACAGACACTATAACATCACTATAAGTACAAGGTATACCCGCACTGCAGTTGCTTTAAGTTCTGCTAGCGCGCACTTAATGGAGCAGAAAACACACACACCAGTTTAATTGAGCGAATGAGGAATTACTTAACTAAATTAAGTAAATTAAGTCAGTCTGGCAACTGGCTTTGACATGGCATCTATAGATGTGTTGGGCTCTCCCTGCTATTATGTTATACCGTGAATATCCCATTCAATTAGAGCAACACTTGAATTTCCACGAGCCTTAGTTTAAGTTCGTACAATGCGAATTCGAGTAAACATCGCAACTGATTTCCATGGAAAGCACTCGAAAGAGTCGCACTCAAACGTACAGTGAAACCCAATTAAAACACATCTAAAAGCGAAAACAAAAACAACAAATGCGATTACAAAAAAAATACAAAAATCGTGAAATCATTGCGCATAACTTGAAACCAAATCCTTTTCTCGCAAAACTAAAGCCGGGAGGTGACTTCGGGGTAAAGTTGGGGCGGGGAATCCTGCTGCTACTGCTCTACTGATCCGTGCTAATGAACGTGGCAGGGTGTGGCCAGGATAGGCCGGCTAAGAGGGCTGAGACCCAACGTTCAACTCCATCCAGCAAATGAAGTGCCAGAAATGTGAAGCAAAATTGCATAAACCTCTCGACAGACGGAAAATCAACTCGAGTGCAGCAGGCAGAGGGGGGAAGAGCAAGGGACATAAAAAATAAATAATACTTTTTTTAATGCGACTGAGTTCATTAACATCAGCTAAAATCGCTGCCAGGTGCCAGTGACTGTCAAACTGCAGCAGCTCCCCAAGCGCCTACTTACTGCAACCTCAACAGTAAAACAGTAATGAGGCATGGGGTGGGGAGGAGAGGTGGTGAGGGTGAGGATGAGGATGAGGAGAAGCTGCCATTGCTGCGGGGCTGTTGCCATATCTACCCCAAGCACTGCTAAATCTAAATGACTATTACTCTTTTTTTTGCATCTCTCGGCTCAACATATTTGTGTGTATTTTGTTGCTGTTGCCTCTTCTTCTTCTTCTTGGGCTGCCACTGCTGCTGTGGATGCTTCTTCCTCAGGCTGCTCCACTCCTCTCCACTCCAGCGCAAACTTTCATTTCAAATCCCGCAAGGATTCAGCACAAAATGCGGCAGAAAATCAGGAGAGAGAAAACAAAAACCAACTGAAGGATTGCAGGCAATGCAAATACATTTCCACAAAAAAATAAAAGAGAAAATAAACAAACAGCAGTAGGCGCTACATGTTTGTGAACGACTGGCAGTTACCCTGCACAATGACTTCGACAAGAGCAGAAATTACATATGTCACTATTTGAAATTATGTTTCTATCAACCCAACATCATGATACTCTGTAAGCTTCAATCGGTTTGAGGAGAACGCTGATGTTTGTTTGAACAGTTCTTAATGTCTATAGAAAAGTAATTAATTTGTTTTCCATTGAAATTTGAACAACTCTATAATAGTCAGTAGCTATCGCTCCGATTACAGGATATAGCGAATGAAAAGAGTTGCAGCACATATTTTTTTAATACGTGTATATGTGCAGGACACAATGCAGTTTCTAGCGGAAGGAGGGGCAGGGCGTAGGCGTGGGCGTGGCTGTGCATAGGGTTGCCTTTAAATGCCAGCAAATTGCATGCGCCTGGAAAAATTTAATTAGACAACTGAGCAGAAAAATCATGAGGGAAAAACAACAGCACGAAGAGAAGCACAAATAGAAACAGCAAAAGTTGCGGCCTGAGAGGAGAACGAGAGGAATGTGGATAAGGGAGAATGGGAGAGTAGAGGAGCGGGAGAGTTGTGCTTAAAGAAGGATTTCACTGGCCACGCTATGAAATGTGGCATGTGGCAGCGATAAGAAGCAAGTAAAGCCGAAGGATATTGTGAAGTGTGCATTGTGCATGTCGTTTCAAGGGTAACCCTAACCATCCACCCCATACCCTCGGCACCCGTGCCAGAAAGAATGGATATGGCGGAAATGTGGGAAATTGTGGAGTTTTCCGAGCTATTGTTTGTGCTGAAAAGCGCCTCTGCTGCTGCTGCTGCTGCTCAGGGGGCAAGTCCCGGCAAACAAGGGGCGTATTAATTGCATTGCATACTTTTGGGCGAACTGCTTAGGAAAATCAACTCTTGCAACGCTGCCCCTAACCGGCGCCCCGTCTGCCACCCCCTTATTGTGTGTTGCCCCATTATTAATGAATTAAACTTGACTTTCGGTTCGTTGCTCGCCGCAGCAACAACAAAAGGCGCTTAACAGCGAAGTCGTAACAAAAGCAAAGTGCAGATACCCTGGAATGCCTCAAATATTAGCTTTAAATTGCAAGTACTTTAGCTAAGGAAAGTAGTCTATAGGAATAAACAGAGTTCTGACTTAGAAAACGACAGTAAATTAAACTTTCTGCAATTATTTGCATTTACATTATTATCAGTAGAGATAGACAAGTTTCAGTAAACTCTGCCTTTAATTTCTAATTTGAATCTACAAACTTTTGCTTTTAATATACTTATATAACAACTTAAATTTTCACCAATTTGTTTTAAACAAGTATATACGATTTCATAACATATCAAGTCAAAGTAGGTTTGCCCTCTGGCTGTACCGTCTGAAAGCAGAGTGTAGGATAACCCAGGATAAAGATGGGGTGTCGCAGCAACTGCCGCACACAAATTTCGCATTAATGTTTTTGCTGGCTGTGTACGAGAATAAGTGCGAACGAGAGGGGAGGAAGGAAAGAAAAAGGGAGCAGAATTCGCAGAGGTTTTCTTATTTTATTTTATTCGGTTTTTTTCACTGTGGCCTGTAGGGTTTTATATTGCGACATCTCTTGCTGCCAGGTTCAATGACACTGCCGTCCAAGCCATAAAATGAGATTCCAGTTGGCGCAAAATGAGGCAACAACAACAACAACATATGCTTGGCACGCCCCAATGCAAAAAAAAAAAACCCGCAGCATCATTGGGAGTAAGAGTTTTGTGCTTCTTTTTTTTTGGAAAGTAGCTATGCTGATGCTACTGATCTTTGGATACACATGGAGCCTGCCGCTCACCTCTCTGCCTCTCTAATTAAGTTGCCAGTGCACAATTAAGATGCCAGCAAGCAGTGAGACCAGGAGCGAGAGTGGGAATGGAAGTGGAAGAGAGGGTGCCCACATGCTCACAGCTCAGATGCCTAGGCAATTGCGCGGATCAGCTGTTCTTCGGATCTGGCACTGATCATAAAGTTTTAGAGGCCCGCAACGATCTATTGTGACCATCTACGGACATGGGCCATTCACAGTGCGCAGTTGACTTGGAAATAAATCGCATGGCAAATCTCTAAAGAAGGACACACGGTTCACGGTTCGAACATTTTCATAAATCGCCGCAAAAGAAACCGTTCGCTTTATGGCATTTTTGTGCAAAGTTGGGCAGCATAGCAATTCAGGCATTCTAACTGTACAAACAGCAGTGGATGTGGTTGTATGGATGTGTGTGGTGCTGTATCGGGTCAAGTGGTCAACTGTGGTGCGTTTTGGAGTCGAACAATGAGATGCTAAATGCCAAACACCTTCAAGAGCAGGCCTTCAAGCTAAAGCTGACAGTTGACAAACATTGCAAGAGCTCTCGAGCTGCCTGCTCTCCTGTCTCTCCTTCTCTCTCTGTCTTTCTTTCTCGGTCTGTCAGTCAAGTACGTCTCATATGCTCTGACAAGTTTGACTTGGTCAAAACTCAAGAATCTATAGCATATATCATACCACTCTACACTGCACTACACTATGGTGAACTACTCTGCACTCTACATAAGCGGCTACCTCCCCCCTCCCTCTGCCACTCAAGGCAACACGCAACTGACGTTTCGGCCTGTCAGCCCATTTGGGCCCTCGGCCTCGAGTGAAGGGGCGTGGCATGCGCTGGCATTCCCAGGCTCTTTCCCAGCAAGTTTCTCTAATTTTTGCTGTGCTTAAACTTTTTAATTTAAATGACATGACATTGTCGAGGCAACAGTTGCAGCAGCAGCCTCAGTCTCGGGAACAACTATGGCGACGCCCCTGCCACATTTGATAGGCAGTGGGCGTGGCGTCATCTGCCATATGCCAGTCCGATCTCTGTGCCAGGCCCCAGAGATTTTCATTAGGCCAAAAGAACAACAAATGTATCGAAGTTACCAAAGTTCTTTCGCTGCGACTGCTGCTGCCGTCTAACCATCTACCGTTCCAAGCTGACCCCTTTTCCCCTCCCCCTCCTCCTCCCCATCACTCTCTTACTCTCTGCAAATCATAAATTTTGGCAGCCCAATTGCCGGGCCAATTATGCAGCAAACAAATAGCCCATAATGAAGCTGCAGTCCAATCGGTCCAAACTAACAAAGTCAACATTTATCTTGGCCATATACGAGTACAGTACAAAATGCAAAATAAAAAATTAGAAATAAAGGAGAGTATTTTACATGTCTTACAAAAAGTGATAGAATTGGCAAAATGATTCGAATATTATTTTAAAGTAATTAGAATATCTAAAAGAATAACCAAACTAATTTAAGATTATTTCATTTAATTAATTTAAAAAATGTATACTGGAAAATAGTATATATTTTATGTTTTGTATTAAATTTAACTAACGATGTAACTAATTAAAATATTTCGAATAAAGACAATATAATTATCAGTTTCAACTTGGTACACTTTGTATAGAAGCAATCTCTCTATCCTCCCGATGTCCATATAAAGTCCAGTTTCAAATTCAACTTCTAACATAAGTGCAAAAAATGAGGAAACAAAAACAAAGAGCTTTTTTACTATACACAAAGTCAGCGACAATGTAATGATACCTTTAATGTTAGGGTAGATTAAATACAATGTTGCGACGGCAACAAATAAATTGTGAAGCCTGATCGCCTAGGCGGTTGCTTTTCTTGGTCAGCGGACAATGTGGCCAGCCTTAATTGCCATGTTGCGGCAACATGTTGCCGATCAATAAAAGCCACAATCTCAATGGCAGTGACTGAGGCCGTAGCAGTGGCAGTGGCCCATCAGAGCCATGACCAATGATAATGGGCTTGGACCCAAGAGCAAAATGCCCGATGCCGATATTCAAGTCCAAGTCGAAGCTGAAGCTGAATCCATGATTAATGACAATAAATTTTGATTTTTAGCAAAGCCAAACGAAGAGCTACGTGAATTGTGGCAACTGGCGACTTTGGGGCAGACAAAGGAGTAGCTTGATTAGCACAGCGGTTGGAAAACAAAGGTACACAAAGAAAGGGAAAGGGGAGGATGAATAAATGCGAACAGTCGTAAATTTCGAAAATATTGCGCGGCAGCTTGTCATAAAAAATGGCAATGCAACTACAATTTGTTGCTGCTACGCGGCCGAGATTAACATAATGGAGGGAATACATTGTTGAGAGGAGAGGGAGGGGCGGATAACAGAAGGTAGACAGACGCATGCAACCCTTGCAAGCTGCAACGCTTTAGAACTCTCTTGCGACCGCGCATTGTCTGACTGACGGTCGTCATTCAAAACGTCGCACGCTAATTGGACACTAAAATTGCCGACTCTGCATGGCTAGCGGGGGTAGCGGAGAGGGGGAGTGTTGGAGGGCGACTCCACTGTAATGATTTAGTGCGCAACACATTAGCTTCTTATTTATTTTACGCGCGGTTTCAATTTCAGTTTGTTAGCCACGGCAGCAGCTTACCGCAACAACAACTCCCTCCCCTCATCTAGGCGTCTTGGCCTCATGCTCATTAATTATGCAGTGGCTCCAAAACACAAACATTGAATGCACGGCAATGGAATTTCTTTTCAACTTCATTAAAGTTGATTTAAATATTTTTCTAAATGCGTTCGTCGACGATGCGTTTCTCCTTCTTCCCCCAGTCGATGCTTTCCCCTCCTTTATCTATCGCCTTCTGTACCCTTCCTTCTCTGGCTTTGTTTTACAGCTTTAGTTTAGTTGTGTTTCTTTTTTTTATAGTTACTTTTATTACGCTCTCATTTCGCTCGACTCTATAATTAAATAAGCCATTAATCTACCTATGCGGATAAGGATAGCTGAGGCACCACTTTCAAATTTTTTAATTATGATGCAAATAAGAAGGAACAGTAGAAACAAGTCGGCATTCATTTCACATGTTTCAAAGGTGCCATAAAGCAAGTTTGGTGATTGTCGGTACCAGGAAGTATTTTAATATATCTGTATGCCGGAAGACCTTAAGAAATAGAGTAACTACAAAGATACCGAAACAAACCTGTGAAAAACACCATTGAGAAACTTGGGGAAAGCTGGAGTTATAGAAAGAATTGATTTGTAAACCAATTTCAACATAAAAACTAGGAACGGTTTCATTGCAAGCTGCTAAACTGAACTATTATTTTTAAACACAGATAATTGGAAGACAAAATCTAAATGAATAATTTTTAAAAATGCTTGAATTAATTTCAAAATGAATGCGTTTAATCGCCACAAAGAACTCTGAATAATCCGAAAGTCAAATGAGACTTCATTTCCATTTTACACGGTATTTAACAGTCGTGGTCAATGTTTTTGCCCACCAGCAGTTTTATTTTAGATCTGTCTTAACATTTTACTTGTTGCTGTCTTGTTTGCTCTTTCCCTCTCACTCGTTCCCATTCTTACCACCTCTCTCTCTCTCTGTCTTGGCCACAGAGCCGACAAGATCAGCAACAACAACACGAATTAAAATTGTAAATGTCGCGACTTCTTGGGGATGGCAATGTCGATTCGACTGGCAAACAAGTTTACGGCCGCGCCAGACACAGACTATACTGGGCAAGGGGCAACAGATCGGTAGGGGGCGGTGTAGAGGGGGCGGAACTCACTGGAAACGGTCGCCAAGAAATGCAGATGAAGCTGACTTGCTGACTCGGACTTTGGCTGTGTGTGTCTGGCTGCTAAGTTGCATATGGGTCGCTGCTCCATTTCCATGGAGCCACATCCTCATCAATTGGCAAGCAGCGGGACAAGCAACAACATGCGACAGTGTCGATCCAAGCAGCGATCCCTGCCTGCATAATTGCCAGTCTAAATCAATGGCAATTTCTTCTTGTTGCGGTCGTTGTTGCTTTTGCTGTCGCTGTTGCTGTTGCTATTGCTGTTGCCAAGCCCCGCTTACACACACAGTCGTGCTTGAGTGTGTGTGTGTGAAGCTTCATTGTCAACGCCATCGTTGACTTCATCTGCAACCCGTCTTTCCGCACTGCCCTCTTGCCGCCGCAATCGTCAATATTTGCCATGATCTTATCGTCAACTAAAGTCATGTCGCCTGCCAAGGCTCTCTTAGTTCGTTGTTGGTTGTTTTGGTTGTTGTTGTTTTAGTTTTTGTTTTTGTTATTGCTGCTTCTGCTCGGTTGTTTAGTTGTTTGGTGTCTCATCTGGTTGCAGTCGCCACTTGGGCGCAATTATTTTATTTTACACTTGCAATTGGGGACAACATAACTTGCTCATCACCTTGACTAAGGTGTGGCCAGCTCAAGCGAAGTACATCCGATAAAAAAGCGACTCTCTTTGATGTGTAATGGATTCGAGTGCCAGATTACAATCCTAAGGTGTATTTATATATTTGTATTTAAAGGAGTGGAATAGTCTAATAAATTATTTCAATTTTTGGCAATTGTCGTTGAAAAATTGCTGTATTTTTTGAATCCAGTATCTGCAGTGTACTTTAACTATTAAGTTTGTAATAAATCGCGCAATGGACAAAAGCAGGCAACTTTAACTAAATAATAAATACTTGTTGTGTTTGCCATTTCTCTTTCTAAAACAATATGCAATATAGGAAGAAATTCAGAAGAATTGTTTAAATTCTATAGGAGATTAGGTGGAAATTGGATATGTATAGATTTTGCTCTATTCATTTATACTACAAAATATAAATACATATATGTCTTATAACTTAATATATCTATCAACAGCGTTCAGTTTTCTTTTTCGAGAGTATTCAAGCTGCGACTTGACTTTGGCTCTGCGTCCGGATCTGGCTCTGGCTTTGCTGTGTCTGCTGCACATCATCTTTGGGTGTTGAGTTATGGCAAAAGACCTTGGACTTAAGCAGCAGCTGCAGCTGAATCCGCAGTCGAGGCTAAGGCTGAGGCAGTGACAGAGGCAGACTGTACAGCGATCGGCACCCGCACCCATTCTGTTGCCCGTTCTCCCTCCGCTTGCTTTGGTCTTTGGCAATTTGTCACTGCGCCGTCAGCGAGAAGACGAGACGACGAGAGGCGTGCGCCAAAGACTCGACTCAACTCGAGGCTATCGGTAGCTCAATGTGTGAGCTCCACCCCAGCTGACTCCGCTCTGCCTCCCTGTTGCTCTGGCAGACTGGCGACTGCTGCCACATCTATCGCTGGCTGCCATCTGCGTACAGTTAAAAACCGACGGCGTCTCCTGCTCCTGCTGAGATGGCGATGGCCATGCCGATGGCGATTGCCAAACTGTGCACCATGGTCTGGGGACTGTGTGGACTGCGAGACTGTGGCATGGAGCTTGAAGCTTGGAGACTGGCGCTCCTTCGACGACTTCTTTATGGCTCTTGATTTTTATGATTTTGCTGTTTAATGGTTCATTTGTGTTCTGCTTCCCCATTTTCCCCTCCTCCTTTCCGCTCGCCCTTCTGTCTGCCTTCCAGTGGCAGTGTCTGTGCGACTGGCTTCCAGTTTTGTTATCGCCTCATCTATATCTTTGCTTTTGTCTTCCACCTCCCATCTCCTCACCAGGCAGGCACAACCCCCTCCCAGTTGAACTCCTTGTTTACCAACATGGTCGCCAGCTTGGCTTAAGTGTGTTGAGTGTGTAGAGAGTGTGGTGTATGTTGCTCTGGTATACTGCCCAACCCCCCTCTTACCCCACCTGGCTTAATCTGTGTTCAACATTTTTGAGCATAACGCAGTCCAGTCGCCTCCGCGTCGCCATCAACATTTCGGCCAACTTGTTTACCCATCGTTTTGGCCAAGCTACTGTTAAGCGTTCAGTTAACGGCATTGTTTGTTTGTTTCTTTGTTGTTTGTGTTTTTGGTACGTGGTTTCCTCTTTCCCCTTTCCCCTTTCTTCTTCTGCTTTCTGCTTCTATTTTTACGCTCCTGATCATCCAAGTTATATTGCATACTTCGCGGCCATGAAGTTTATGGCTTACTCTGCTCATTATAACCTCTCATTCAGTTGGAAAAAGAAGAAACTATTCTATGAATAGAAAACACATAAAGTTGCCATTTTTCAGAGAACGAGACCATTATAAAGTTGGGATTGTAGTAGACATCGTTCTAAGTCTTAGGCCAAGTTTGTTAATCTAGTTTCATCGCTAGTTCCAAATCCTCTTATCGCCAACAATAGAAATAACTAGCTTGACTTTTATCGATAACAATGAAATAAATGAGCGAAGTCTCATCTCTAATTTCCTCAAGTAAACAATGATGATTAAATAATCAATTTTAGTAATAGAGCTAAGGATTATCCGTTGTCTGTCGACAACTTTATCGTATTAAGCATAGCTTTAAACAGATAAGCCATCCAAACCTTTAAATACTTAACGTAAATCCAACTTTAGAGCTTGTTAAGCTCTTCTGCTTAGCCATCAAGCAGGCCATGGTCGCCTTAAGAATCATCGTTCATATCGAATGAATGAAATCGCTAATCGCTAATCGCTGATGCACTCGCTGTTTGGCTATTCTAATGAGCTTGCGCTAATGACACCTCATCAGCTTAAGCAACGATTAGTTGCCTTGTAAATTTGATGGCCAAGAACTTGCAATCAGCTAGCAGAAGCTGTGCAGACTTGTGCTGCTTATTGGCATTTTTCAATGTCCATTTGCTGAACAGCCGCAGTGACACCTTCAGCAATGGGGCATCATAAAGACTCAAGTCAAGGAGGGTTAAGATGGCAACTGCAACAGCGCAAGCGACAGCGACTGATGCAGTAGCAGTTGCAGTTGCCGTGGCGCCGCCTCCATTCAAAATCACTTTATGGCGCAGTCGTCGGGACCATAATTGGCCGCGGTGCCAATCATTTTAACAGCTAGGTAAACACGCAACCCAAAGCCAAGCCAAACACAAGCCACCGAAAGGAAAGCAAACCAAAACCAAAACCAAAGCCAAACGCAAAGCCCAAGTCAAAGCCACAGTCAAAACCAGAACCAGTCGACGGCAGGCTCCATGTTCCAGGTCCAATGTCTCCAGCAATGTCGCTGATGATAATGCAAAATATGCAGTCAAAGATGCTACCAGTTGTCTGACAGCCAATTGCACTAAGAGAAAAGCAGAAGTATTTGCAAGGTCTGACTTTTGAAAGCTGAATCAAAGAATCTCTTAAATGAATTGACAGAACAGAGAAGATCAAAACAATCTCAATAAGTAAAATTAAGTAACCCACCCAAAGCTAAAAGAATTCGCTAAAATATATGTTAGTTATTTTTAAATAAATACGAGTACTACTTAAACTTACTTCAACTGGGTAACAAATAAAAGAGTGAATTAAGGATAGGTTTGATTCGCATATCTTCTAAGTCCTAAGTCATAAATGCCAGTCTTAAAAGATAGAAGATGCGATTAATTGATCAAAGATTAAGGGTTTATCAGCTAAATGAGAAATGTCTGACCTTTCGGCTGAACAGCTAAGACTGCTAATATGAAAGTTTTTTCATCTGGTTGGCAACAATTGTAGTAATAAAAACCTTACCCACTTTTTCGTTCAGTGTTGTGGCTGACTGGCTGGCTGGCTGGCTGGCTGTCTCAATGACAATTGGCGCCATAGCTGCGGGGCGTTTTAACTGCGGCGGAATCGAATGGATCGCTTGCTGGCGCATGGGACCTATGGATGGTGGGGGAAGCGGTGATCCTACCAAGCACTTGTTTGTTTATAATTAGCCACTCGAAAACGACGCTGGCGACACGTAGCTAGGAGTGAGGGGACGAGGCTGAGGATGGGGCTGGCAATTCAAATTAATGGCAGGGGCTACTGGTTTTCCAGCATCTATTTTTATGGCCGATCAATTTTCTAATAACTACGCAGCATCACAGACAACGACTTACTCACTCTCTCTCTCTTTCTCTCCCACTGTTTCGCTCTCTTTCTGACAGGCGGAAATTCTGATGGAGGATGTTTTGCTGCCACTGGGTTTGGTGGCGCCGCCGCCGCCTCCGCCATCGCATCAGTCGCTGCCCGCGAGCCTGAAGCATCATCCACATCACCAACATCAGCACCAGCATCAACACCATCACCATCAACATCAACGAGGCACTTCTGCTGCTGCCGCTGCTGTCGAGCTGCTCGACATTCCAAGCAAGAAGCACAAGGGAGCCGCACTGAGTGCCCTGCATCCCCTCGACATCCAGGGCTACCATCTGATGTACTGCATACAGCAGCAGCAGCATCTGGAACGCGAACGGGAGCGGGATCGCGAGCGGGAACGTGAGAGGGAGCGGGAGCGGGAGCGAGAGCGAGAGCGTGTGGTGGCCAGCAGTGCGTTCCAGCCCTGGAGATCGGCAAAGCCAACGCCCGCTGTGTGGCATACATACAATGCGCTCTCCACGCTGCCCTACGCCTGCCAGGAGCCACCAGAGCTGCAGAATCCGGAACGTGTGGTGCGCAGCACGGATCGGGAGCGTTTCGAGCGCACGTATCAACCGAATGTGGCGCTGGCGCCACGCAAGAGCATCCTCAGCAAAGAGCGGGAGCTGGAGCGCGAACTGGAGCGTCAGCGTCTCAGGGGTCAGGAGCAGCAGCGCGAGCTGCAGCTGCACATCAAGCAGGAGCGTGCGACAACGCCGCCATTGAGCTCGGAGTCGCAGAGTGGCAGCGGCAGCATCGGAAGCAACCACAGCAATCACAGCAACAGCTCGAACAGCAGCTCACCCATGCCGATGTCCAAGCCCGTGCTCGCGCCCGCACCCGCCCACCTACCCGCGCCGCCACCCCCCGCCCCGCCCAGCCACACAACGCCAAGTGCGCGCCACGTGCCACGTGCCAGTCCCGCCGAGGAGTTCTCTGCGGGCAGCAATGAGATTACCTCCTCCACATCGCCGGTGCCAACGCCCATGCCCACGTCTACAGCCACGCCCACTCCAGCGGCCACACCCACGCCCATGCTGACGCCACCACCACACAACAACACCCACATCATTGCCACCGTCAATCAGCATGCCAAGCTGCTGCCCACGAGCAGCAACCACCACCTTGGCAACCACAACCACAATGAACCAAGCCGCATCAGGATCAACAAGAATCTGATGAGCCAACAGCCCGCAACAGTAGCAGCAGCAGCAGCCGGAACAGCAACAGCCACAGCCACAGTCACAGCATTAGCAACAGCATCGAATGGTGCACTGCAGCCACCGGTGCCACATCAGAGTGGTGTCCACTACAAGACGCCCAGCTCGGCGGGCTACTCGCCCACGCAGTCTTCCAGCGGTGGCCTCAACCTGAGCACACACTCCTCGAATGTGGTCAGCTCGCCACAGCCGAAACAACAACTGTTGCAGCAACAGTTGCAGCTGCAGCAGCAACAATCGCCAGCAACGACGCTTCCAAATGGACGCGGCATTGGCAATGGGAATGGCAAACCGCATCTGGGCAGCGAGTTTGAGCTGTCCACAGACACAGACGACGACAGCCTGAACGGGGAGCCGGACAGCAGTGCCATGTTGCCGCCTTGGGAGTTGGCTGTGGAGGCGCTGCGGGATACGCGGCCCAAGGATCGGGAGCGTGTGCTGCATCTGCTGCAGCGACTGCTCCAGGAGAATCAACAGTATAGCTACAATAATGCGCAACTCCGGGAGCTCTTTCATAAGCAGGAGGCACACATTGTCGAACTGCGGGATCAACTGCAGCGCTGCCGGCGCCAACTGGAGGCGTTTGATAAGATGCGACAAGTGATGCCATTGAAGCAAACACTGCTGGGCGAGGATGTGGATGAGGAGGATGATGATGAGGAGGAGGAGCTGCTGCTTGCTGGCTCCCCCGAAGCGGACAGCAATGAAACGCTCACCCAGGATCAGGCCAACAACAATAACAACAGCAATCAGAACAATAATGCCAACGGCGAGCTGAAGCCACAAGCAAATGGGTTGCGACGCAGTCCCACACCGCTCAAGGATGAGGATGGGGAGCAGGAACAACAGCCGCCAGCAAGCAAGCGACCAAAGCTCCAACAGCCCGATGTGGCCCTAGAGGCTGAGGATAAGCAGCAGCTCAATGGACACACAAAGAGTCCAAGTCCAAGTGGCGCAAGTCGCACTGCGGACGAGCAAAGTGACGAGGACGATGAAGAGGAGGAAGGGGAGGAAGATTTAGAGGATGATCTGGACATGGATGAAGAGGATGAGGAGGAGCGATCGGCGCAGGCGCCCCACAGCAACGCGCTGGGAACGCCGCCCACAGCAACCACGCCCATTTCACCAGACTCGGCTGCAACTGCTGGACAGTTGTTTGACAGCAGCAACAGCAGCGATGCGTCAGACATGAAGAAGGCACAGATGTCCGCTTGCCATGCGCTGGCCAAGATTGCCAACAACAATAACAACAACAAGGAGACAGAAGCGGAGGGCGAGGAGGACGAAGAGGCGGAGGAGGATGAAGATGAGCAGCAGCGTCAGCAACAACCGGATGATGACTCCGACGATGACGAGATGCCGCTGCAGCAGCGGCAGCAACATCAACATCAACAACAACAGCGCCGCCAGAGACGCGACACAACAGCAACAATAACGCCAACCACGGCGCCGGCAGAGACGCCGACTTTGACGACGCCAATTTTAATGGCGACAAAGGCGAGCAAGAAGCAGACGCCGCCTACGCCGACATCAATGATAACAGCAGCAGCAGGTGCAGCAACAGCAACAAACCCAACAACAACGTCAAACTGCGAATTACAAATCAAAAAGGAAATTGTCTAAGCACAAATCCCCGCCTCCCGCGCCTGCTTAAACACCCCCCATGCCCACTCTCTCACTCAGCCTTGATCGCAATGTAATTTACAGTTGGTCAATAGATCGCATAGTCGTCCCTTTCACACGCATGCGTGTAACTTGCTAAAAGTTTCGCGACTTAACTGCCCTGCCCTGCCTCCCTCTCCCACTCTGCCCTCTTTTCCCACAGAGAAACCAAAATTTTATGCTCAATGCTTAACGCACATTGAATACCCTAGACAATGGGGTATACTCGACTCAAGTCGAAACTTTTCTATAAACATTTTTAGCTTGTTTTGATCTCACGTATAACACAAAATTTGTTAGGCTTCCAATTCGCTGTTCTATTCTATTTCATATCTATATTTCCAAACCTATGCTTATTTTCTGTAATTCTTTAACTTTGCTGCAGAAATTATCAACATTGAAACCAAAGCTTTAAAAATAAAAACGAAAACGAAAACAAAAAATAAAAAAATAGAGTAAAAGGAACAAATTAATTTTGTATATTTGAGAAACCACAATTTATGCGTGTGTTTAAATTTTTATTTTATAATTTACTCTAATTCTTAAACTAATTCTAATACTAATTCTAATTAGTTATTATGTGTAAGGTTTAAGGCAACAAAACATCAACTTCGAAGACATTTAAAAGAGATAATAACTCACAGCGAGGCTTGCAAAATTTTAGCAAATTCAAGTAAAAAATCTTAAAATGAATTTCTTTTCTGATTTGTTATAGGTCCGCTCGGCGGAAACATTTTTCACACCATTTAATCCAATCCCAAAACCCCTCAAATTTAATTTTAAATTGTATTGCTTAACTTGTAATATAGCAATTGTATTTTAATTTAATTCTAACTCTAAGTTGGAAGCTTAAACAGAAAAAGAAAGACCGTAGCGAGAGCGAGAGCGAAGAGGAGAGGAAAATACACACAAAATGAACCCACCACTGAGTAAATAACAAGATAAACAAGATATGAAAACGAATTGCTAAAACAAATCTAAGAAATCTTAAACGTACTATAAATATTTTACAACACTGAAAAGTTGCCGCGTTAAATTGAACAAATTTATACAATACAACTAAAGAAAAGAAAAATTTATACATATATGTCTGCTATATATACAAATTGTAAGTGCAGAATTATGCACTCGTCTACAAACATATTTACATACATATAAAGATACATTAATATTTATTGTAGCTTCTAATTGAACAATTTAATTAATTGTAGTTTTCTGTTTCACTTGTAAGCTTTGCTTTTTGTGGGCATTTAGTTAAATAGTTTATAAACGAAAACACAACAAAAACAAATGTAATGGAAACTTTGAAGATTTAAAACGGAGAAGAAGGAAAAAATAATTAGATTGTAGGAAAAAACCTTTGGCTTTGTACCATGCGAATGGCAAATACTCGTAATTGAATTTTTGTAAATATTATTTCTCGATAAGCATGCGTATATCGATATATCGTTGCATCGATATGGTATACTCAAATTCACATATATGTATCTAGGTATACATCGTATCGTACTTTTTCATTTCGTTGCCAACATTTTGTGAATTATTGAATTTTATTCTTTGGATACATAAAGGAATACAAAACTAATGATGATGAAGAAGAAGACATTGATAGATAGAAACCCTCAAGCCAAGAGCCAAGCGAAAGCGCGCACAGATTTAAAAAATCTATAAACTTTTGTTAAACATATTTCGTAAATTATTTATTCCTGTGTGTTTTAAACTTTCTAAAAGAAACAGGAAAATAAAAATTTCTTTTCGTTTATTCTCTTACGTGATTTTCGAAATTGACAAACAAGAAGAAAACCCCACTAAAAAACACAACTTCAAACCAAAATTTAATTAGCCCTTAAGAGTCGCCAGCAGAAAATGTGTAAATTGTATAAATTAATAATTAAACAATTAAAATGATTATTTAAATATACATACATATATTCATATGTATAGTACATACATTTAAAGATTAACAACTTAAATTGTGAGAAATTAAGTGAAAGAAAAAACATAAACAATTGTTATTGAAATTTAAAAAAGTTATATAAATTGTATGGAACAACAAAAATCAACAACAACAAAAAAAAAACAAACAAAAAAGAGCATATTACAAATTGCTATGCAAAGTAAATAAAAATAAAAATATTAAAAACAATATACAAATCTAATTGTACATTAATTTGTGTCGATTTTGTGTTTCATTTACGAGAATTTCTATAAAGCACAGAACCAGAAACAGAAACTGAATTAGATCGAGAACAAATCTACACAATGAAAATATGAGAGTTAATTTTTCATTATAACAAAACAAACATGATGGTTAATCAAAACGGTTTTCAGCAATTTTATATTAATGGCCAAATTTTACAAATGAAATAGTTGATCAGATCAGAACAGAGACAAACGACGAATAGAATTTGCAGTTTTTGTATCATTTTTTGCTAATAACCCAAAGAGATCTAAAATAAAACAATCATTTTATCAAACAAATACATGTATTAACCAAATTTATAAAACCGCCCACGAGAGTTGCCCAAAGATCTTTGCCCAGTTTAAGAAAACTAAAAAAAAATATATACATATATACCTATGTGAAATTTGCTTAAAAACAAACGACTTGAAACTGTTACAATTTATTGAAATTTAAATGTGCAAAGGCTCAGCAGCAACAAAATAATGGAATTAGTTATTAGCAAATAAGCATACATATACATAAATAATATTACATAACGATACAAAAACAAATCCGCGTCTTGTCAAATACTATTATGATTATTATTATTTATTTATGTGACATTCAGAATGCAAATAAAATGTACAAATTGTGGAGCAAATTGGGTAGATTACTAGTAAAGTTTGTTGAAGAAAAAGGAAAGAAAATGAGAAATGCACCCACAAAGCGAATAAAAAGTTTAATCAAATTAAACAGTTAATGGATAAAGCAAACAAATTTGACTTCAACGTTTCATATTTAAGTAGTGCAGAAACAAATAAGAAAAACTGCATATAAAAAAACAACAAACAAAAAATTATTACATATATGCAAAGTAAATATGAAAAACAATGAAACAAACAGTAAATATTATGCATAATAAATATTTAAAAATAAAACAATCAATTTTTTAATTACATTTCATAATGAAAGACATATTTGAACTTTTTAAATATCCATATTCATTTCGTTTTTTACTTACATGTTGCAACTTAAAAACAAAGAACTACAAATTTCTGTTTTATAAAACGTACAAACATACTTTTAGGCTGGTATATAAATAATAACAATGGCATATTTACATACAGACGGCAACAGAAATTCAACCGAAATCACACACCTGCAAAGTCACTTACAACATAAAGTATACTTTCAGGCAGAAGTAATGTGCTTTAACGCGCTCACGAACCCCTAACGGATAAACTTCAAATAATATGATGAAATTATAAGTTTTAGCGAAGATATCAACCCACGGATAAAATGAATATTAAGTTAAAGCATACTTGTAGGCTGTCATTTCTAATCTTCTTGTACTGTCCCTATTCACAACACGTAAGAAAGCGATAATCGAGTCTGCACATTCAATTTTTTTTTCATTTTTTTTTTATAATTTTATTAAGGCATGCAGGGTTCATTACTAACTCCTTTGTGACCTTGACTTCTAGTAATTCAGCCATTAAGGGCGCGCCGGCTAACTGTAGTTAGCTGTGTCACATAAAGATTACAATTAGTTAATGATAGTGATTACAACTAATTATGAAGAACAATTAACACAACGAGTATAGGAACTACATATGAGATCGCAAGATGAGATCCTTCGGTTGTCGCCTATGGAGCCTCCTTGAGGGACGGGTTCTGGTGAGAGCCTTAGCTAGACGATTTCTGTGACGCTGCAGCCTGTCGTGATATCGGCTAGAGTGCATGTTGATTTGCTGAAGCACCGTATGGTGCTTAAGATCTCTATTCTTATTATTTCGTTTTGGGCAGTCTGTACTAAGCGAGCTGATAAGCCAAAAATGCTTAGTCGTCGCTGCGCGTATTCGCATTCTCACTGCACTCACTTGTTTGGAGAACGTCAGTCTGCGATCCAGGATAAGACCGGGGTACCCTCAATAAGGACAGCAGGTGGCGTTCACCGTTTTAGTGTGCAGCACACATTCGCTGATTTGTCACTATGATCCCAATGTTCCAACGCCTTGCCCGTTCAGCAAATGTTGATGCGTAGTCTTGGATGCCGTCAGCAGCATAGTGTTCGCATTGGGACCTGTATGTGACACATACGTCATCTGCAAATGTAGCCAACGTTGACGTCCCGTGAAGGCTGTCGTCCAGCCGTGGCATATCGTAACTATACAAACAGTACAGAAGATAACCGATGACACTTCCCTGTGGAACTCCAGCTGCCGCCTCATGGACTTTTGATAGAGCCGAATGGAATCGGACCGCAAATCTTCTTTCCTCCAGGTACGAGGAATGGTATGGTGCAGACAACGTATGCTTAATTTTTAGCAGGATCCCGGTGTGCCACATTCGATCGAACGCCTGTAGAACGTCCAGGTGTTGCAGAACTCTCTGTTCTCATAGGCGGCTAGGATTTGATCGACCACTCTATGTAGCTGTTCTACTGTGCAGTGTTTAGCACGAAATCCAAATTGATACTCAAGTAAAATTCCACTGGCTTCCATAATTCTGGGATGGGAGAAGGCTAATTGGCCGGTAGGACACAGGGTCGTTTACCGGCTTGCCGGGTTTATGAATCATCCATATTAATCCAAGCTTCCACAGAGAAGGGAAGAATTGCGTTGAATACCAGCGCTATGTAGAAGATCGCACTTTTCGGTAGCGCCTTTAGAGTGGCGGTTGGATCGGCAGGTCCATTTGTAGTGCTTGGGTCAGCTTATCATGAGTCTCGTTATTCTGTTTTGTGGGTGAAAGCGTCGACAGGCGCCTCTATGTCTCTCTCTGAATTTATCTCCAAATCGAGGTTCAGTTGTTCCAAAATGTATTTAAATTCATCAGTAGTCCATGTGAACCTCGGGGGACAGTAAACTGCACCAAAATTTGACAGGGCCATTGTCCGTCTCGACGGCTGCAGTCGCGAGTTGAATCTTGTCGGTGGCAACTGGTGTAAGAGGAAAGTGGGCCAGGCTGGATTTAACCATCAATTTCAAATCGCCTCACAAAGTATTCGACTTCAGGCAGCTTCGTGGACACGCCAGCGGCGTTCCACACTAGGATGCGCAGTAGCGCTTGCCTTGGCGCTTGGAGTGCAGGGAGCAGATTAATGATCTGCACCTGCTGTTGTGACTCTTTTTGCTGTTGCTCATCATTATTATCTCCATTTGCTACTCTTGGAGCGCATAGAGGTAATATTTTCGTTGAGCGATTTTAGAATGTCTTCGAAATTGCCTTATAAAATTGCTTTTCAAATAAATTCCAATTTTTTTGTCCGATCCTATTTATATTTTCATAATAAATTAAAAATATGGATAACATAATGAACACGAAAATTCATTATCTGCTTCTGTCCGTTACGCATATTGGGACAAACGAAACAATCCATGGATTTCTAAAAACCCAAGGCCTCAAAATGGAAATAATATAACAAAATATACATAATAAATTTGGGCTCCTGCTTCTCATGAAAAGCACGGATTGCAAATCTGAGGTATTGCGGCAGTGTCCAACTGTAACTAGATCCAAGTACTGCTCGACTCTTGACCAGGACCCCAATTTACACCCTCTAGGGTGGCACACTAGTAGATACATACATTGACAGGCTTAGTATCCACAGTCAAGTTAAAAGGGGACTACTACCAGCCAAGCCCCTTAGACGACTTAAAAGACAAGAACTCAACTAAACGCTTGGCCATTAGCCTCCTTAATTTTACATTTTCGTGCAGACTGCAAAAATGAAATGGTACCAAAATGTATTGTATGGACTCTGCACTTCATAAAATATAAAAAAATAAATAAATAAATAAAGATCCCCGTGGTCCAAGACTTATAGTCTTTGGTCACGCTTCGTACCTTGTTCTTGCACAAAACTCCCCGAGATAAACAATTCCTAACTCTGCAGCCTTTAGTCGGATCTTACGACAAGTGGAGGGAAACTGTTGTGATCAACAGTCGAGTCAATAGAACCAAGATCGCCAACATTTCAAACATTGTAAGGGTCATGCCACCAAATTTTATGTCAATACTCGTGTGTGTCCAAACCGATCAAGTTTGTTTTAGATGTAAATATGTTTTGCCTGCCAAACAAAGAAGTATCACATTCAATTTGATAGCGCTGACTGATAAGGCCTATAGATGTTCTAACTGTCAAATTATGCTCTCTGTTCGATTTTGATTCGAATAATGCAAGCTGAATTGGTATCGGAAAATTTTTTAAATTTTAAACAAACAAAATCAGATATGGCTATATCGTCTATCTCGGAGATGCTTCCTTCTGCCTACTACATACAAAATCTGTTGGAATAAAGTAATAACACGCTTTTATCCTATGGAGAGCGGGTATACATAAATATTCCTATACACATATTCTAATCACATATTTTATTCAAAAGTGATTCGCTTACAAAGTGCAACAAGTTACAGCTTTTCTTTTACAAGTATTAAGTCGAAATTGTAGATTATTTGGATGTTGAATTCTAAAAGGATAAGAACCAACTCTAATAATTGGCATACAGCGATAAATAGATAGGTCATCAAAAATAAAGAAGTCATCAAAAAAATCTATGGATGAATAAAGAATTTATCAAAAAACTTCATAATTAAATACTTTACAAACTATTTCGTATTGTATATCAAGGATTTTGGATTACTTTTTTACATATTGTGTTATTATACAAACATTATATTAGTGTAAAACGGATTTATTTTTAACCCCTTTATAATGTTGAATTTTGATCTGTTTACATACATATGATTATTTATGACTATTAATTAATTAAAATAAAGTATCGAAGAGACTGTATTCAATTACCACTTACTGTTTACCATTTCCCTGGTTCTCTTAAAAAGGCTAAAGAGAAAAAGGCAAAATAACAGAATCCCGCCAAAGAGGGCGAGGGCCAGGTTACCTGGCAAACTCACTCTGCATCAGAGGCTTCTTCTTCAGTCTCGATGACTACACGAGTTCGAGATAATCGGCCCGCGGCGTCTGCGCATGATTGAAAACGACCTGCTATGAGTTAATTTGATCAAACAAGTGAAAATATGTTTAAATTTAAATTATTTAGATATCAACATACGATTTTTGTATAGCAACATGCCAATTGTGTTAAATTAAAGACCAAGAAATCTGAGCAAAGTGCTAGCTAATTATTTTCCAGACTCTTTTTTAGTTCGTGGCGTGGGTTTTTGTGTGTTGGCTCAACATTTTCAGCACAAACCGGTTCTGCTCTCTTTGACCACGCTCCTAAAACGGAACGATCTGATTTGAACGGAACGTGGAAGTGAAAACATAAACAAAACAGAGAAAAATATTTGCACACGATAAAAAAATATAAATAAACAAAACCAAATCAAAAACACTTATACTCCGTAATGAGTACACGTGCACCACATAGTGATCCAGCACTGGCTGGACTTCCACAACTAATTGAGGACTTGCAAAGATTATGTGAAGATCAGGATAGTGCTGATGTGGTTTTTATATGTGGCCGAGATGATGAAAAAATTTACGCACACCGAAGCATCCTGATGGCACGGTAATTATCCCAAACCCGATTGGACTTGTTGTCCATTTATGGTGCCTCACACCTGGTGCTGGCATGTGTGGCATTAGCACGTGATTCTCATTCAATTGATTACTTAATTAAGGATTGCTTTAATTCTAGTTGCAAGAGCTTTAAGACCGCTAAACGGGGAGAAGTCTGTCGCATTCCTATTCCGGGTTGCACAGTTTCACCAGCAGCTCCGGGAACTAGTACACCTACTGCAATTCGCTTACCGCATATAAATGCTGAGCTATTTCGCCAGTTTATACTATATGTCTATACAGCAAAGGTAAGTTAAAACAATTATTGTTGTGTTCCAAATACCTTAATAATACAATTATTTGTAGCTAATGCTCCAAGATTATCGTGTTTTCGAAATGTTAACATTGGCGCAAGATATGGGTGTATATGAGTTACGTGCCGCTTGTGAAGATCATGTTATCTCCACATTATCTGTGGACAATGCCTGTACATTTTTGACTGCCGTCATGGATATTCACGAAAAAGCTGGTAAGTAATATTTGATAAATATTTCATGGGCAGGGCAGAAACAAATTTAAAATTACTTATTGATCCACATGTCCTTCAATAAGTATTTCAAACATTCGGTTTAAATATGGCGCAGTATCGCTTTACTCTTGCCATTCGGCTGTGCACTTAAGGTTGCTTGCGATACCAAATATACCAAAAGGTATTTTAACATACGGAATCATCGACTCCAAAAACGCTATCGATTGTACATCGCTTTGGCACGTTTTATCAAGAAAAACACAAACCATGTATTAAAAATTTGTTTTAATGGATTTATTTTTTAACAAGTAGAACTAAGTAGAACTAACTACAACAAGTAGTCAAAAGGCGCCACTTAAGGCTTTATTAAGGAGTGGCAGTGAGAATATTCCTCACATTTTCGATTGTTCACGTTGTAGTCTCTGGCCGTAAGTTCGGGAGATAAGATTCCATGAATCCATGAAGCGATCCATACACAAGGAAACGCATTTCTGTTTATTAAAAGCAAGCAATTCGTCATATATAAAGCTTCTCAATGTAATATGCTCTCAAATCAACAAGTTACCTGCTCTGATGCATCAAGGGAGGTTCCGGGTTTGCCTATACACTTTTTAAAACACTTTGTGGTCATTTGTGTAAGTAATTCCTGGGCGTTTGCAACAGCAATTTGTTGCTTCACCTGATCCATTAATTCACCCTTATCAACAGTTCCGTGAGACATGATTCTTGTTTGTTTTGAAAATGTCTTTGCAAATTTCTCGAACTTCTGACGCAACGGACCGGTCAGCAATCAACACAGATGTCAGATGCAGCGTGGCCGCATTTTCAATTTTAATAAAATACTAATTTACATCTTAAAAATATACCGATATACAAATATATTTCATTTGGTCTCACACCAAGTAAAATAAGTGCGACAAATTTAATGTAATAATGATGAACAGCTTTTAATTTGTCAAACCACTAAGCAATGAACATAATAGAGTCCGCATATCCAAAAAATACGGGCACTTTGCGTTTTTGGTTTTCATAACCCCCGTGGCAGAGGCCGGGCAGAGGCGCAGCGCTCTCTCGCGTTCGGCTCTCTCTCGAGAACTCGAGCTAGCCGTCGTGTCTTGAACTTTGAAAACAAAACCCCTGAGGCAGAGACGCAGCGCTCTGGCACGAAGAAGTGAACAGAGAGAACTCGAGCATCAATTCAGTCGTAGAACTACGCTGTTTTGATATGTGTGTATGTGTATTTAGTGCACATACATATGAAGCAACATAATGTGTATGCAGTTGCTGCTTGTCCGATTGCTTCAATTTTAATTTTTCAGATTTCAAACTGAGTTTCATTTCAGAAGTGTTTTGCTTGGATAGGGAAAAGTGAATACTCTTCTTTATTTGCATATATTGCTCTATCACTAATAAGTAAGGAATTTTAGTCTAGGACATCAACGGTGCGGTGCGTGCATCACGAATTGAATTGTTGGTTTCTGCCTGTGACCTTGTTGTTGTTCTCTTCTGTTCCGCTCGATTGATTTGTCGTCTTTGCGTTGATGTTGCTGTTTTTGATTTGCTTACTTTTTACTTTTGATTGCATGCAGAGACTGCACCTGTTGATCGACTTTTTATGATGTTATTATGTTTAAATAATTAGTATAGACATATTATATTTAAATTTCAGCATTTTTTATTGCAAGTTAATATAGGCATATATAAAAGGAGTATTTTGATTTTTATTTACATTCATATTTTTATTTATGTATTTTCAGCAGTGTTTAAAATTTAGCAAATTGATACTATCTCACATATGTGTGTACATATGTATGAAAATATGTATATATGAATTTGCTTAAACTATGCTGAAAATTAATAAAAATATGAATGTAAATAAAAATCAAAATACTCCTTTTATATATGCCTATATTAACTTGCAATAAAAAATGCTGAAATTTAAATATAATATGTCTATACTAATTATTTAAACATAATAACATCATAAAAAGTCGATCAACAGGTGCAGTCTCTGCATGCAATCAAAAGTAAAAAGTAAGCAAATCAAAAACAGCAACATCAACGCAAAGACGACAAATCAATCGAGCGGAACAGAAGAGAACAACAACAAGGTCACAGGCAGAAACCAACAATTCAATTCGTGATGCACGCACCGCACCGTTGATGTCCTAGACTAAAATTCCTTACTTATTAGTGATAGAGCAATATATGCAAATAAAGAAGAGTATTCACTTTTCCCTATCCAAGCAAAACACTTCTGAAATGAAACTCAGTTTGAAATCTGAAAAATTAAAATTGAAGCAATCGGACAAGCAGCAACTGCATACACATTATGTTGCTTCATATGTATGTGCACTAAATACACATACACACATATCAAAACAGCGTAGTTCTACGACTGAATTGATGCTCGAGTTCTCTGTTCACTTCTTCGTGCCAGAGCGCTGCGTCTCTGCCTCAGGGGTTTTGTTTTCAAAGTTCAAGACACGACGGCTAGCTCGAGTTCTCGAGAGAGAGCCGAACGCGAGAGAGCGCTGCGCCTCTGCCCGGCCTCTGCCACGGGGGTTATGAAAACCAAAAACGCAAAGTGCCCGTATTTTTTGGATATGCGGACTCTATTATGTTCATTGCTTAGTGGTCAAACTGTCTTAATGACGAAAATTTTATCGGTTTAATAAGTAAATTTAATATCGATTGATTATATTCGCTGATCAAAAGTAAATGCTTGACATTTTTCAAGTTTTAATCTACATCTTACTATCTTTGTAAGATAAAGAAAACCGTACTTGATTTTCGTTTGCGTTCCTTGTCAAAAATAATTAAGAAAATCTTTTAGACGGGCTCTAGTTTTTGAGAAAAACAAGAAAACAAATATTGCAAATAGTAGTGATATTTTTTTTACTGAGAAAATAGTATATTTTTCAATTCAACGTACGGTCACGCTGCATTTATAGAAAAAGACGCCGGCTACTACTAAGAAACAAACGTTTTAGTGAAAAATAATTAAACGAGAGAGAAATATAATTGCAAGTCGCCCAAAATGTCATTCAAAGGCAACCCAAAGGTGCAAAAGGTGATGGTACAACCCATTAACCTGATCTTTCGTTACCTGCAAAGTCGTTCGCGCGTTCAAGTATGGCTGTATGAGAACATATCGCTGCGCATCGAGGGCCACATTGTTGGGTTTGACGAATATATGAACCTGGTGCTGGATGATGCCGAAGAAGTGTATATAAAGACGCGACAACGCAAGAATCTTGGCCGTATTATGCTCAAGGGAGATAATATTACGTTGATACAGAATGTCAGCCCATCCAAGGATTAAACTAGAATCCAAGACATCTGCCTATACTAATTACTTATATGTACATAAGGGATTAATTGTAAACCGAAATCTTGTTCAAAATAAAATTAATCAAATTTTATATGAAATTTTAATGAACTTTTAATGCCAATAACTTATTGTAGAAGACGTCTTTGCATTGTAACTTCAAATAAACATATGTAAATTTTCGTTCAAGGTGCCAAGTGTGCAGCTTCATTCATGGAACGATGCATCATCTACATAGGGGAGAATGCTGGGGATTGTGTTAAGACTAATTCGTTTCTCACGCTTACGAAGGAGGCGCTTATCAAAATCATATCGGCAGATTATGTAGGAAGATCCATAGCATAAATCTGCTATAGAATTATTTATAAAACATTTGTCTTGTAAATTCAGTTCTGTTTGGAAGAGGAAGAAGTCTGGCGCTGCGTATTGGCCTGGGCCAAGTACCAGGCGGGTGTCACGCAACCCACTGCTCATTGGACGGAAGAGGAACGTGCCAGGGTCTGCCAACATCTAAGCGGTGTAATGGGTCATGTGCGCTTACTCCTTATCGATAGTCAAGTTTTTGCCGAAGAAGTTGAGCCTACCGGTGCTGTACCCATGGAACTATCATTGGAACGCTATCGATACGCCGCTTTACATCACAATAAGCTTGTTGACAACGACAAGCGTCTACAGCCACGTCTCACAGTTAACATGTTTCCTGGATCACAAATTCTGCGTAATGACAAACTGGTATTTCAGAGCATTCTTAATGGTTGGTATGGGGTTCCTAAGCAGAGCTGGCGTTTAGTCTACAGAGCATCCACGCATGGCTATGTCTCCAGCTCTTTTCATCGCTACTGTGATGGTGTCGCACCGTGTTTGGTCATTGGTGTTGGTGCACATGGTGAAATCAGCGGAGGCTTCACAGATGTGGCTTGGGCTAAGACTAGTCGTAAGGGCGGCTATTTACACTCGGAGCGAGCATTTCTATTTATGCTGAATCCACCAAATGGCGAGCAACCAGTAAAATTTGACATTATTAAAAAGCCCTACGCTATTTGTTATCATCCAGAGTAAGTGACAGTCCGGTGTCGTCCAAGAATTTTAATCGCAATTTGCAAATCTTAAACAGTTGCGGTCCCATTTTTGGAGCCGGTGCCGATCTGCTCATATCCAGCAACTGCAATGTGAATACTGACTCATACTCAAACTTACCACACTCATACGATGGTCCCAATGCCTCACATCTAACACTCTTTGGCGATTACAACTTCACGATCAGTGATTACGAGGTTTACACTTTGGCAACTGCCCACAGCCACAGTCAAAACCAAAGCCTGGCCGGAAATGGACAACCGTTGGGTGTACCCAGCAAAACGAAGTATGATAGATACTAAGATACCAGTTAAGCTCTTAAGATATTCCAGCACAGCTCTCAGCTGACAATTAAATTCATTTCCTTAAAAACAATACACATTGTAATCCCCGTTGCCAGAACGCAAATGGAATTAGAGTTGACTGCATGACATCTCACAAGGTAACAACCAGAAATGGAAAGGTAATTAATGATTGTTCGGTATTTATAAAAGAAAATTTTGGCAAGAACCAAAATAATTAACTCCTTTCCATGTTCTAAGTAAAGCATTGTTGGGTGGCAACTACAGGGCTGCTTCAATAATTTCGAAAAAGAGGGGAAACTATTTCAAAAATACTAATTCTAATATTAAATGTTTCTTAAGTCGATTTTTTGTAACCATATCATATTTCTGAATTTTTGTATTTGAGATCTAAGGTTTCTTTCGAAATACTTGAAAGTTCAATAGTTTTTGAGGGAACTCAACTATTTCCTAGACTTTTTTCAAACTATTATCGCATCAATGGTCTTATAACATATATATGTACATATGTATATACAAAAAATGATTGTAAACAAGGAACAATGAGTGTTGTGTGCACTTGAACCTGGGTGTTGGGCTCCACACCTCGTATAATAAACCATAAGCGAACCACCAGGGCCCAAACAATTGGCAAAGAAAAACAAATGCGTAAAAGGCAATTGGAGTTCAGTTTAGTTGAGTTCGGTTCAGCAACAATAATAAATCCGTAATAATGACAATGGCTGGGTTAGTGTAGAGTAAAAAGACCTGAGCAGCAACCACGCCCCGTTCAACACCTGTGGCCCCCACCAATATGTGTCTCTAAGTGTGCTCTGTCTATCTGTCTGTCTGTCCGTCTGACTGTGTGTGCACATGGCGCTGAAGTTGATCTCAACTGGTTTTCAACTACTTTTCAAAATGCTTCTGATAAATTGGTCCACGCTCTAAATTGGTTCTAATTAAAGCGATTTTTTTCTTATGCTGATCGAATCGATCAACGACTATGGCATCCATGAGTTGAGCATACTGAAGTATTAGAGTATTAGAGCTACCATGTAGACACGCATACATATGCACATACTTAGTATTGTCATTTGTCTCAGGGCAGGGATGGGACGGGGAGTTCAGGAATCTGAATTGGTTAAGGAATTGAAACTCGAGATAGACAATGGCATCAAGCAACAAACACTTGATGTTTGGTGTTTTACTTTATTTAATTTGATTTGATTTTATTTTATTGTGATTGCACAAAAGATTGGCAGTTAAATTTTGTTAACGACTTAAGGCCAATGCTTGAGAGCACATTTCGATAAGGCAGATTTATTTTGTTTGGCGTTATTGCCTTTATCATTGTTGTTGTACTTGTATTTAAATTTTTGACAAGCGACGTTTCTTGGCCCCAGTTGATCAGTTGAACGGTCGATCATTCCAACCAACCAATCGATCGATCGATTGACCAACCGAACAACTGAGCCTGAGGGCGCCCAGGCCGCGACAGGCGCTAGAAGAATGTCATTTAAAGATTTCTTGTGATACTCTCGTTGATTTCGTTAATTGTCGAGTGGATTAGATAAGTTCAGACAGTTGCCAAGAAGTGTTTCAACGCTTGCCGCATAAAAAGGGAAAGGCAAAAAAACAACTCCATTGGCGCTTGTTGCTTTTCTCACTATTTGTTCTTGTTCTTGATCTTGATCTGACCGTTGATGTTAATGTTGTTGGAGTAAACTATGTGCCGCAGTTAAACTAGTTCTTGCTTTGAGTGTATTCAAATTTATTTATGTACAAATCTATGCATGTACGTAAGTACAGCACAATGCATATTATAGGGATGCAGAATAACAATCATCTTGAAACAAGCTGCAGTCAGTCATCTGATTCTTTGATAACCATGAAAATATTAAAGTTCGCAATTAAAAAACTTTACGAGTGATGAGTAAGGCATAGATCAAACTGAACTTCGAATGGTATCATAAAAAGATGTTTAAAGCAAAATAAAATGAATTGAAATAATTTTTACTTTACTGTAGACAGTTAACTGTTGACCAACCCTGGTTGCAACAAATGTGCGATATTTGTTGGGCTTGGTCAGCGTTGTCTGTCATAAAACAAAAGGCTGCCTGTTATATGGCCATGGCTTGGTCAACTGGACAGCTGGCCAACCCATTTGCTACAGTTTAGGTTTACTTATGTAGTGTATGTAAACTCGGTGTATACGATACGATATACCCTTGTTGGTGGTATGCAGACCTTTCTAAACGGAAAGATCGGGCATTCCAATCCGTATAGAAATCAATCAGCTCATATTAAATAGCTAGATTTTCCGACTTGAATAAATCATAGCGAGTGAATCACTTTAAACTCGTGCACACTGCCTCAAACAGAAGCTGGGCTCCCAAGGGCGGATTTCCCTGACACATTCATGTGAAAGATAAGATCATAGCACGTCAGCTGTTGCAGCATCCGTTTCCGTAAACGACTGAAATCGAATACGTGTTTACGCACGAATCTGTTTCGATTCGCAACGAGTTGAGCTCGGCCAAACAGCGAGAGCAAGAGAAGAGCAGCTGGGCGCAGGGGAACGCTGATCCAGTTAAGAGGTACTAATATGCAAAGTGACCCCACCAAGCTGTTGTGACGTAGACGCAGGCGCAGACACAGTCTTTGCCCTCAAACAATCATCCTAATGGCCCGTTATTATCGACACTAGCTCATCGACAAATGTACTCGGCATTACAGCGACATTGCTGTAAATCCCCCTGTCGTATCGACCCCTGAAGAATGTGGCGTTATAATGATTAGACCCCAGTTCTGGCCAAAGTTTCTCAAGAGAATGAAGAAGAGCATCGCTGAGGGAGGGCAGAGATACTCTCTTAAGCGGATTGCAAGTGTAACTCAACTGCTCTTCACAACCTGTTTTTAAAGCCCACTTTAAAAATACTTTTGCTTTTCATTGCCTTCAAGACGACGACGATTTTGTTTGGTGATTAATATGCGCTTTTCGAAAATGAAACAAACAAGTCGCCAAATGGAAAAGGAACTGCACCATCGAGTCGACCCATCCATTGACCTAGGTCATAAATGCTCTCGCATATTCCAATATTACATCATTGTTTTGGAAATGAGCCCTTGAACTTGATGAGACTGAGCCAAACTTTAAGTAATAGTGTGCAAACATAAATATAGTTGCAGCTTAATAATTATTTCTATTGAGTCTCCAGTTTTCGACAAATGCTTCGGAAATCGTTATTGATTCCATTCAAATGTTTGAAAAGCACAATTTGCTTTGCACTCTTGGTATTTTAGAATAAAGAGAGAGCATGCACAGTTCGCATTGTTTTGTGGGTGTACTTTTCCGGTTTTGTTTTATTTTTCGATTTACCATTCAAAAAAACTTACGCTGAACTGAACTTAACTGAGTGCCGCTCACTCTTTGAGCAGCAGCTGGGAGCAACAGCAACAGCAACAGTTGTTTTATTTTTTTCTCAAGTCAGTTTTGAGTTTTGAGGCTTGTTGAAACATTTTTCCCATTAAGTTTTTAAAGGCGCACGCCGAGAACGGCTCAGTCTCGATTGTCAGCTTGTCGTGAATGGTTTTTTAGCACAAGAGTCGCGGAGTCCGAGTTTCCAACTGCCGTGCAAAGTTATTAACACGACACACAACACACGGCAACTACCAGCGCCTCGACAACAACATTATAATAACAACAACATTTGCACATATTTATATACTACATAGCTCGCAAGAGACGTTCGATTTCGTGGCGTGTGTGTGTGTGTATGCGAGTGCGAGTGCTATTGAAATTGTCGCTGTCGCCACAAGGGAGAGGGGAGATCACTGATTTGCTTTTGCATAAATCATTTTAAGCGCGCGCGCTCCACAAAAGGCCCCCAACTCTGACTCTGATTCTGATTCTAACTCTGACTCTGAGTCTGGTTCTAGCTCTAGTTCTAGTTCTGGTTCTAGTTTAAGTTCTAGTTTCTTGCTATTTTCTGCGCTACTTCCAAAAGTTCTGTTATGATATGCATGCCAGCCAGCAAGTTTGTTGCCTAAGTCATTTGTATCATGCACTGACGAAATATTTCAATTAACTTTACGTAACAACACGGCGACGCGATTCGCCTCGTTCCGACTCGACTCGATTCACATTTATTCACACGTTCGGGCATGGCTTTGGCCAACTTCTCCCTTCCGTTTGGAGCGCTCGCTCAGCCATGGGGCGCCACTCTGGCCCCGCTACATCCCATACATCAGTTGGCCAGCAATACAAACAATTTGCTTTACTCGCCCGCCGATCACCAGCAGCCGCAGTCTCCCGCTAATGCGGCACCCGTTGGTGCCGATTACTACAAAAACAATCCCTATGCCGCCCCATCACTGCATCAGCAGCAGCAGCAGCAGCAACAGCAGGAGCAACAGTCACCTCCACAACCACAGCCAGGATATCCGTATGGCGTCAGCGGTAGACGTAAGCAGGGCAGCGCCTACCTGCCACCTACTGGAGGAGGAGCCGCCCGCAACTCTGTATACCACATTCAACAACAGCAGACGCAACAGAGCCAGCAGCACACACAGCAGACCCAAGTGGAGGCTAATGAGAATACTGTCTCGTTTCACAGCTCCAGTGCAAGTAGTTCCGGTCAGAGCCAGAGCCAGAGCACGCTCCAGTTGACGCAATCCCCTGGACGTGGGCCTGCCGAGGGCTCCTACAGTCGCTATCCGGGCCAACCGCCACAGCAGAAGCAATACTACAATGCCCATGGCACGGCCAGCGCTACAGCCACGTTCACCAAGAACAGCGGCAGCTTTAGTATTACGGGTTATGGCAGCAGACAGGCGACGCATCCACAGCAACCAGCTGAGTTGCAGCCACCACATCAGCAACAGCAGCCACCGCCACTGCCACAGCAATCCTCACAGTCGCAGCGAGGCAGGCAACCAGGCGGTAGTAAGACGGAGACGCCTGCCTCAACCTACGGCGCTGCTCCACTTGACAATTATCCGGAACGTGCGCCCGGCTTTACGCGTGTCCAGGCGGGTCAGGGCTCAAGGACTCAAGTGCATGCCGTGCTTGACTACGATGTGGAGGAAGGCGAAGAAGAGGACGAGGAAGAAGATGGCGAGTACTACGAAGCCGATGGCCATGATAAAGGTAAGTCAAATAAGTAAGAGCGAATGCATCTGCTCAGACCAAAAATTAATTAATTAATTAATTTTGATAAGCTACAAAATAAAATGCATATTCATTTTAAGTTAATTGTGGAATTGATAAGTGGGCATTTCTTTAGAGTTTAATAATCAGCATTTTAAACCTAATTCCATATGTTGTGAGAGATTTAAAAAATTTAAGCATATCTTACTACATATATTAATGAAGGATTAAATACAGCAAAAAGTAATACAAATTGAAACAAAAACGACTACTCTGCGTATACTCAATATTCCTATACTAACTCCTACATATTTAAATTCCTACACGAATGCCCATAGTCAAGTTGTTGCTGTTTGTTAACGTTGTTGTTGTTTTTATTGTTATGGCACCTTCCACTTGGTGTGTTGTTTGCATGTTATTTACTGTGTGTTTTCTGTGTGTCTTTCCAATTGAGAGCAACTTCTGCACAGTAAGAGCGACAGTATAGAAATAACTACACATACTACAAGTAGAGACGGAGCAAGGTCAAAGGTCTACAAACCTAGCGACAAGGTCGCCTTTAGCCAGTAGACAGTAATGGCCAGTGTTTGACTTTTATAGCTGTCGCTGACTAACACGCAACACGATTTATGTATCAGTTGATATTGTAGCTGAAGTTGCTGTCGTTCCTCGTCTTCTCTAAGCAGCAACAACAACCAGCAACAATATGTTAACGATAGCCACAGCGACAGTTCCTGCCCTCGT